>JAJIBD010030536.1:0-367500 GCA_021461705.1 Cryptotis parvus
AAATACAGCCATTACATAATTGATAAAGAGATCGATCCCTAATTTTTTAATAATTATAACCATAAACATCTTTTGAAGTATTTAATATATTTATAATAAGCAAACCCCAATCTATTTGAGGGAGAACTAGGCAACAATAGAATAGTAGAGAACTTCAGAGAGCAGGGAAGGACCACTTTTAGTCCATGGGTGCAAGGGGATTGACCCCAGGGCCTCACACATTTGGCACATGTATGAATACATCCACTGGAGTACATCCCTGCGCTCAAAGGGCTGGAATTAATGGTGCACTGTGAGAACTCTGGGTTAGATTCATGCCATGTATATTCTTTAGTATCACCAGGAGTAAACCTGGAGCACTGAGCCTGGGAGTAGCTCCTAAAGCATCACCAAGTCTGAATGAAACAACTAAAATATATCTGTATCTAGACATGTCTATATCTCTATCTCTATCTCTGTATCAATATATAAAGAACATACGCAATTTGATTAACCAAATTCAACTTTAAAAAAATGAGTAGAGGAGGTAAACAATTTCCCAAGTAAAGCATCCAGTGTATGCCAGTAAGTACCAATGGTCAGCATGTACCTGAAGAGATGCCCCACATCAGTATCAGTAGGGAAAACACAGGTCAAAACTTCAATACAGTATATCTTATTTAGTTTTCAGCACCAAAAAAGATAAAAGATATATGTTGACAAAACAGAAAATGGGAGTCCTCAGACACTCCTGATGGGAATGTCAGCGCTTTTCGAACTTATGGAGACTAAATGGAGATGCCATAAAGAATTTAACTAGAACTCGCATGAACAAGCAACTCTACCTTGAGTATAGTCAAAAGAAATGAAAGGGATATTCTGAGAAGATATATATACTTACGATTCTGAGAAGATATATATGTTTATCATAGCATATTAATCAGCACTGAAAAGAGGACAGAATCTTTTCACTTACAACAAGACAGAAAGGAGACAGCATTATTTAAGTAAAAGAAGTCAAACCAAGAAAAAAAACTATCATATGATCTCATTTCTACGTGAGATATAAAATAAAATGTATTATTGACTTCAAAGTTGCTAAAAGAAAATAGATTCTAAAAAGAAATTATTACTTTGAGACATGACAGAGTTTTAAACTGGAAATCTTACTAAAATTAAAAAATTAATATATTATGCACTTAAATTTATATGTCAACTGTTAGTTTTATAAAGTAAGCATTATATATATGTAAAGTGTAAAGGGTAAGAATGTTTGAATATCTAATACCCAGCTTAATAAAATTTCAAGATCCAAGACCTCCCAAGAGCCTAACTTTGAGTAAATAATATCTATGCCTGGACTAGAGAGAGAGAATACAGCAGGTATGGTGCTAGTCTTGCTTCTTGTTGCTGGGTTTGTTTCCCTAGCTTCCTATATCATCCCTAGAGTCCTGCCAGAAGTGATTCCTGAGTAGAGTCAGGAGTAAGTCCCAGCAGGGTATGACCCCTCAACCAAAATAAAATAATAATAATAATATGTGCTTTAATTCTTACATCAAAGCTATATACTTATTTAGTTTAGGCTCATTTGAATTTATATAAATGAATTTTCTTTATAAAAATATGGTGTCTATAAGGTTTCTCTACACTTATACGTTAGCTATGGATTTATTTTGGTGGTGTTATATCTATGCTGCTCCCAGCTTAGATCTTTTCTTTGTTTTGCTTTTTGGGTCACACCTGGCAATGCTCAGGGGTTACTACTGGCTCTGCACTCAGGAATTACTCCCTGGCGGTGCTCAGGGAACCATATGGGATGCTGGGGATAGAACCCAGGTCAGCCACGTGCAAGGCAAATGCCCTACCTGCTGGACTATCGCCTCCGCCCCAGCTTAGATTTTTTATAAACAAAGTTTATAAATGAAGTTTCTATGGATAGTTCAGCATGAACCTATGGGATAAAACTGCCGCTACAGGTAAGTACACAGAAAATATCTTTATTAGATAATGTCAAACTGTGTGCAAAAGTTGTGATAAAATGTGTTCCCAACAGGAGTCCCAGGTGTTCCCTGAGTTACACTCTTCTGAGTAACACATCCAAAAGTTTTGGTGCTTCTTAGTGTTTGCAAACTTGGTAGGTATGTGTTGGTCCCATCCCACTTTTGCTCTGATAACTAATGCAGAGGATATTCTTTACATATGTGTTTTGACTGTTTCTTTGGCTAAGACGATCTCTGTATCCTTGTTGTCCCAGTCTAATCATCGAAACACACTGCTCTGCTCTCTAACAGATCTCAGTTGGCACAGGAAGTCAGCCACACCATACTCTTAATGGCGTTCCTCTGCCAACATGGCAGTTTGCTTCTTGTTCTTTAGCCTTAGGATGTTCTTACAATGGCTCTACATCAAAACTCCATGTTAACACAACTGCAACCATGTTACCTAAAGTGCAATAAAATTTATCATGTGGAAAGAAGTTAATCAGAAGGAGAGGACCAGACACAGAATTTACTCTCCTATGTGGGATAAAGAGAAACATAGTAGGGGACTAGCACATGCCACAGGCAACAGAAATGTGAGTGCTGATCTTTGGAAGCTTAACCATGGCAAGGGGGTTGAGGGAGGGAAATCAGGGCTGGGGATTGGGGTGGGTGGGCACTGGGACAATGCTGGAAGGAAGCAGACATTTTCAGGCAGAGTGTGGTATTGGAATGTTGGATTCATAAAACTCTACCATTATCTGTATTGTAAATCATGGTGACTACAATAAATTTTTTAATTGGATTTGATTTTAAAAATGAGGATGTTACTCATGTGCTCAGATGGTTTTGAGGGAAGAAAAAAATGTGGGTAGTCAGAAGATGGAGTGGAAAGTAAAGGAGACAGCGTTCATTAACTGCTTACTCAGCCTGACTCAGGCTGACCATTCCCCAAACAATGTGAAGTGGAGCCTTCCTGTCAGTACAGTCAGATGGACTTGATCAATAAGATCCTGTAGTTAAAGTGGAAGAATTTTTTTACTTATATCTCAGAAATGACTCAGGTCACGGTCATTAGAAAGCTGGTCACAGGGCATACTGAGACTAACTCCCTTCCTTCCTGCAGGCAATAATTCTCTTAAGAATGGGGAAAAAGAAGAGTGGTAAGGGGACATGTTTTGCCTAGTTCAACCCCCAGTACCTCATATGGTCCCCTGGATTCCAACTTCAGTGATACCTGAGCACAGAGCTAGGAACAAACCCTGAGCACAGGTGGGCCGTGGCCCCAAATCAACCAGCACTTTTTTCCTTTTTTTTAAAAAAAAATTATTTTACCACCATGAGATATACAATTACAAAGGTGTTCATAATTGGTTCTCGGTAATACAGTGTTCCAGCACCCATCCCTCCACCAGTGTCCCATTCCCACCACCAATGTTCCCACATTTCCTCCCACCCACCCCCAGCCTGACTCTATAGCAGGTACCTTTTCTTTTCCTCTCTCTTTCTCTCTCTCCCTCTTTCTCTGTGTCTCTTTATGTCTGTCTCTGTATCTCTCTCTTCTTTTACACATTGTGGCTTGCCCTAAAGACATTTAGGGTTTATCATGTAAATCTCTTTGTGTATACTCAATGGTGAGTTCTAGTCTGGCATTACCATTTCCCACATTTAGTAAAAACACTGATATATATTTATATCCCATTAATGAATGCAGTCATCTATCTTGTCTTTTCCTCCTGCCTAATTTCACTCAGCATGGTATCTCCATGTCCATTCATTTGCAGGTAAATTTTATAACTTGGTCTTTTCTCACAGCTGCATAGTATTCCATTGTGTAGGTGTTCCACAGTTTCTTTAGCCAGTCCTCTGTTCTCCGGCACTCTGGTTGTTTCCAGATTCTGGCTATCATGAATAGAGCTGCGATGAATATAGAAGTGCAGATAGTGTTTCTGTTATGTATTTTTTGGGTCTCCAGGGTATATTCCCAGGAGTGGTAATGCTGGGTCAAATAGGAGCCCAATATCTAGTTTTCAGAGGAATGTCCATATTGTTTCCCAAAAGGGCTGGCACCAATCGGCACTCCCACCAACAATGGATGAGAGTCCCTTTCTCCCCACATCCATGCCAGCACCAGTTGTTCTTGTTGTTTTGGATGTGTACCAGTCTCTGTGGTGTGAGATGGTACCTCATTGTTGTCTTGATTGGCATCTCTCTGATGATTAATAATGAAGAGCACTTTTTCATATGCCTTTTGGCCATTAAATTTCTTTTTTTTTTTCTGAAGCTGCTGTTGATTTCTTCTCCCTATTTTTTGATGGGGTTGGCTGTTTTCTTCTTGTAAAGTGCTACCAGTGCCTGATATATCCTTCATATTAATCCCTTATCAGATGAGTATTGGTTGAATATTTTTTCCCACTCTGTGGATTGTCTTTGTATCTTAGTCACCATTTCTTTTGAGGTGCAGAAGCTTTTCAGTTTTATATAATACTATTTGTTTATCTTTGCTTCCATTTGCTTTGTCAGTGGTGTTTTGTCTTTAAAAATGCCTTTAGTTTCCATGTCGAAGAGCATTTTTTCCCATGTTTTCTTTGATGTACCTTATAGATTCATGTCTGACATTGAGATCTTTAATCCATTTTGATCTGACTTTTGTGCATGGTGTTAGGAGGAGGTCTAGTTCATTTTTTTCACATGTAGCTGCCCAGTTTTCCCAGTACCATTTGTTGAAGAGGCCTTCTTTGCTCCACTTAATATTTTTTGCTCCTTTATCAAAGATTAAGTGGTTGTATATTTGAGAGTGTGCTTCAGGATATTCAGTTCTATTCCATAGGTCTACGGGTCTGGCTCTATACCAATACCATGCTGTTTTAATGACGACTGTTTTGTAGTAGAGTTTGAGGTTGGGGAAAATCATACCTCCCATCTTTTTCCCCCAAGGATTTCTTTAGCTATCCATGGGGGTTTATTATTCCACACAAATTTCAGGAGTGTTTGGCCAATCTCTTTGAAGAACGTCATGAGTATCTTTGTAGGGACTGCATTGAATCTGTATAAAGCTCTAGGGAGTATTACCACTTTGATAATGTTAATTCTGCCAATCCATGAGCAGGGAATGTATCTCCATTTCCTCAGGTCTCTTTTATTTACTGAAGTAATGTTTTGTCATTTTCTTTGTAGAGATCCTTTATGTTCTTTGTCAAACTGATTCCTAGGTATTTGATTTTCTGTGGCGCAACTGTGAATGGGATAGTTTCTTTAATGTCCCTTTATTCTCTTTCATTATTTGCATTTAGGAAGGCCATTGACTTTTGGGTATTGATTTTGTACACTGCCGCTCTACTATAATAATCTATTATTTCTAGGAGCTTTCAACCATCACTTTTTATGTTTTTATTTTTTTTTTTTTTAAACATTTTATTATACCACCGTGAGATGTACAATTACAACGTTGTTCATGTTTGGATCAACCATCACTTTTGACACTTGTAACAAACTCTTGAAATTTCCTTCTTACCTTGAGATCCTTTTGCTATGATGCTTTCTAAGATTCTAATATCTTTCCTCAAAGGAACCTCACCTTTCTCCCTGAGCTATACATATCAAAAACAGCAGCAGAAGCCCCTGTGGGCTGAGTGCCTTCTAGCCATCAGCAACGAGGGAGCAGAGTTGTGCTTCTGAACCCCTGGCAGTTACCACCAATGCCCATTTTCTTCCTAATGAAAGCAAATGGAGTTGTGGGCACTCATAGGTGCTGGGAGCCAAGTGCCAAACTATTCTCTTGCTTAACAGTTGGCTGCCCTTGTTTCAAATTCTAACTACTGGGGCATTCCAAGCACATCTAATTCCTAATCAACTGAACACAAATTCTCTCTTTGCAAGTTTGATCACTGCTAACTGTTCCTACTGTGAAAGTTCCCTCACAGCTGTTCTTCCAAACTGACCAAATAATGAATGAAAAGGAAGGGGGAATCCCACCTTTGGAAACAAAGAAATCAGAAGGGGAGGGGGTGTTGAGCTCTGTCCATGAGTTGTGAGGACTACTGGAATTATATTTCACATTCAGGGAAGTATCTAAGCGAGTTCCCTGTAGATATGCCTCTAATGAGAGAATCCTTACTGCTTGCCAACTCACTCCCCGGACTCCATCCAAATATTTGAAACCACAATAATTATAATCACAACCCTTAGAAGCAACAGGATCAGCGAGCAGATCTGTTGGGGACCCTGCTCCAGACTGCACCCCTGGAGACACATCAGTGTTTTCTGAAGTCACATGGCTGTCCTGTGCCAAAGGTGCCTATTCCATTTAATGACAAAAAACTTTATGCTCAGTTGCTCGGTCCCACTAGCAATAATACAAAGACTCAGAAGTCACAGCATGTCTGGAGTGTTCCCATGTATGTTTCCATGGCTACTCCAGGCAAGGGTGCTGTTCCTTTAATGACAGGTGACAGCCCCCCCAAAGAGTTTGGGTGTCTGCCTCATGCCTGGATTTCGAAGAGGAGCTCCGTGTTAGCTCTACTCCACACCTCACCTGTCACTCTTCATGGGAGCAGCGGGGCCTCTAGTTTTTTTCTAACAGCTCATTTCTGCAGGAATCTGGGCAGTGAGTTTTTCAGAGCAAGGTGATAAGAACGCCCATTGCTTTCTTGTTGCTGGGGGCTTTATTTGCTCGTGACCCCCAACACTTGGTTTTCTTCTGTCCCCAGCCTCATAGGATACCCTTACACTGCTGGTTCCAGGCGAGCCTGGGGACATTCCTCCACACCCGCTCCCAGGTCTCCCATGCCAAGATTTGCCTCTTTCATGTTTCTCTTTGTTTTTCTTCTTGGCAAACACCTTTCTTTCCCCATCCCCCTCGACACTGGCTACTGCCTTTTCCCTGGATTAGTGCTGCTGCGTTTATGTACTTAACAGAGCTGAAAGAAAAACTGCCATTTCTGAAGAAAGGAGGGAGGCAGTCAATGTACAGGGTAAAACAAGATTAGGCAGGATCAAAAGGCAAGAGCAGGATGCCTCTAACAAAGCCAGCTCAATTACAGCCCTCATTGTTCACTCTGCTGGAATTTACTGGCTGTCAAGAGCACTGTGGGTGTGGCCTTCATTCCGCTCTGCTGTCATCCCATCACACCCCCAGAAAGTTCCATGTCACTGTGAAAACATGAGGAGGAATGGGGCGCACTGATGAATTACTTCACTTGAATGCAAGAAGGGAGTCAGCTTTTCCATTCACAAATTTTGAAACAGGTAAATAGGCTTCATATAAAACAAGTGCAAAAAGCAACGAGTATCTGGAATGACCAGTTCTTAGTCACTATGCAAGAACGTGTGTGTGTGTGTGTGTGTGTGTGTGTAGAGGCAGAAATGGAAGAGGAGTGAAGAAAGGAGGGAGAGGGGAGAGGAAAGAGAGTGCTCTCAAATGCTGTCATTTCATCCAATACTGTGTCTTCATAACACGATGAGAATAGCATGGTCATGTTTAAGGACATGTTTTTGTTAGGTTTCACTAAATTTCACTATTTGCAAGCATCTATGAACATTGAAAGGTTAAAATACACTGTATTTAAGGAATTGGTTCATGTGATTATGAATTCAGAGAGGGGCTGGCAGTTTGTGCCTGTAATATGTGCCAGGCAGGTGGTCTGGAACATCTAGTGGTGTCGGCTGTTGTGCGCTTGAGTCCTGTGTTGGAACTTCTTCCTCTTCAGGGGGACCCAGGCTATTCACGGAAGCCTTTCTTTCTACTGGCAGAGTGGAGACTCTGCTGTTAGTGCCAGACACAAAATTCACTCATTTAAATGTTCCTCTCATCTGAAAAATACCTTCCCAACAGCATTGGTGTTGGATCAAACAACTGGGCACCACAGCCTATTCACATTGGCATCAGCCATCATGGGCTAGATAAGACTGTACAGGGGTTAAGGCACTTGCCTTGGATGCTAGTAACCCTTGTCCTATTCCTAGTACCCCAGCAATGGCCAGAGAGAACTCCTGAGCATAGAGCAGGTGCAAACCTTAGGTACCTCAGGATATGGCCCACCTCCTCTGCCCATGCCCCAATCGGCCACCACAGACACTACTCATCTAACGACTATGGTGACATAACGAATACATGTATTTGCAAGGTCTTCCATAACAAAGCATCCTGGGCCAGGTGGTTTAAACCACAAACAGTTTTGGAGGTTAGAGGTCCTAGATCAAGGTAGAGCAGGGAGGTTACTTTGTCCTAAGGTCTTTCTCCTTGACCCATGGATGGCTTCCTAGCTCTGACATTTTAGGATGTAACAGTAAATGTGTATGTGTTTCTCTTCTAGTTTTCATCTGCACATAGGAATGTAACAGAATTTTGCGAGTAGATTTTATAGCCTGCTGCTTTATTGTAGTGATAAATGTTTTCAAAGATTTTTGATGGAATCTTTGGATGAATCTATGTACATATTATTCTGACTGATTTTATGTTCATTTTCTTTTTAGTCTGTTTTGTTTTATTTTTTGGGGGCACGGGAGTCATACCTGGCCATGCTCAGGGTTTACTCCTGGCTCTGCACTCAGTAATTACTCCTGGCAGTGCTTGGGGAACCATATTCCCATATACCAGGATTGAATCTGGGTCGGTCACAGTACCTGCTGTACTATCACTCTGGCCCCTTTGTTTTTAAATTAAAGTACAATTTACATTATGTATGGGTTTCACATGGATATTGTGCATACATTGAAGTGATTGATATTTGCATATGCTATAAAATAATCTCGGGAAGTATGTCTAACATGAATCTTCTATGCCTGATTCTTACCTAGAAGCACACCCTCATGTCTCAATGACATTCAAATGTGCAGTTCAGCATTAACCATGTCTCTATGCTGTACATGACATTCTAGGATTTATTTAAGTGGGAATTTATACCTTGACTCTAATCCATGCCCCCACCTTTGCCTTGGCAACCACCAGTCTGTTGTGTCTGTGAACTTAATTTCAAGAGACTTTTTTAAGCAAATATGCATTTTTAAGGAACTCTCAGTCATATCACTGAATTATTTATTTTTAATTATTTTTCTTTTGGGGACACACCTGGTGATGCTCAGGGGTTATTCCTGGCTCTGCGTTCAGTAATTATTCTGGCCGTGCTCAGGAGACTATATAGGTGCCAGGGAGGGACCCAGGTTGGCCACATACAAGTGTCCTACCCACTATCTCTCTGGCCCCCTGAAATAATTATTTTATCAAACCACAAACCATTAATCCTGATTGTCCATTTACTGTCTTTTGTTGTGTATTTGTCATTGCTTTTTAGTAACTCAGAATTTCAGAACTGGAGCTGTTATGTGTGTACAGAACTCTTTCCACTAGCCACCAAGCCCCAGAGCTATCACTGTCCTGGGGATCTACCTGTCCTCCCATCACTTTCACTTCCCCTTTCGGTAACCACTAGTCTTCTCGCAAAGTCTAGAATTTAAATTTGTTGTTTTGCCAGTTTGCTTGCTTTAGTTATTTTTATTTTACAGCTGAATAAAACCATTCTGAGATTGTCTTTTACTTCCTTTTATATTTCACCTCAAAATCCATCCATTTTGTCCCCAAGTGCATAATTTTGTGTTTTAAACATCTTTAAAGATGATACAGATAAATGTTATATATCATCTTCCTCAGTGGGATTTAGTTAAAAATGTTCCTGGGGTTCATCCACTTCGGCGCAGATGACAAGATTATATATTATTGGCAGTTCTTTTGGGGACCGTGTGATGTTGGGGGGTTCAAGCCTCGATAGCCCTGTACTAGCTCCCTAGTTCCATGTCTCACAAATTTTATCCTTTTACTTATTGATGGATACCTAGGTAATATTTAGTTTCTCAATGTCGTAAGAGTATAAAATTAAAGTTCTATCTCAAAAAGATACATGCACCCCACCCCGTTCACAGAACCTGATTCTGCCTAAGAGAAATCTTACCATCTGCATCAACAAAAATCAGATCCTTTAGAGAGGGATCTCAAGGGCATTATTATATCAAGTGAATAAGTCATATCAAGAAAGACAAAAAACACATGCATTCACTAATATGCACAAACTTATTTGGCCCCCACCTCCAGGGGACACACCTGGAGGTGATCAGGAGTGATCCCTGGCAGTGCCTAGGGTAACTGGGCCCAACTACATGAAAATCAAGAGATGGAATCTAAAAAAACACTGCCCAAACCAATAGATGGGTTGCTAGAGGTGGAATTGTGGGATGGGGTGAGATTAAAAGGGGATTACAAGGCACCAACCTCCAATAATGTCACAGGAATGGAGTTTATGCCTTTCTAATCTGGGTAATACTGAGTTTTGTACTTGGAAGCTGCTGAGAGTACATCTTAAAGTCTGTACATCAGTGGTGACATATGCTAGCTTCTCTTATGATCATTTTGTATATTTGTCAGTATTGAGTCATGTTGTACATGAAACTAGTATATGTCAATTAAATCCCGATTTTTCTTTTTTTGGATGAGAAAAAAAAAATTTTTTTATTATTTTATTACACCACCTTTAGATATACAATTACAAGAAGCTCATGTTTGAGTTTTGGTTCTACAGTGTTCCAACACCCATCCCTCCAACCATGCCCATCTCCCATCACCAATGTCCAAACCTCCCCCCCTTCCCCCAGCCCACCTCCATGGCAAAATCCCAATTTTTTCAGAAGTGCTACAGCATACAATCTAGTACAGATCCCTCATATGTACATGTAAGATTTTCCGGCCACCGCATAGGTTCGTCTACAGGGGTTAACAGATATGAAAATGTACTCGTGTGCAGCGGCATAGAGATAGCATTCCTTAAACCCTGCCAACTTAGGCTTAGAGACTTGTGCCAGTCTAAAGGGTGGAATTCAAGCCACTGTATTTACACACTACATATACACACATACTATGGACGGAATATATATATTTATATATCTATATCTATACAAATATACTATATATGTCCTTCATCCTGATTCAGCAACAACTTAAATGTAATTATATAATATAGATTTTTCACATTTTAACTCAGGTATTTATAAATATCTATCTGACTATAACATAGTAAATTATTTAGCTCCTCAAAGCCTAGACCCAAAATTAGGTAAAACAGACTACTTATCTCTGACTTTAAGAGCAACATTAAACTTTGAAGACTTAAAAATGAAAGTGAAGATGTAAAGTTATAATAACTACTTCTGCTTTTGGCAGAAAGCAACAAAGAACTATTAATAGTGGCTTAAGCAGATGTGGTGGATACTTATGTCAATTTCCCCAGAGTTCCAGGGCAGGTAATAAAGCTGACCCCACCCAGGATCCCATCATCTTTCTCTGTTATTCTTAGCCTATGGGTGGTTAGTTACTATTATGCTTATTGCCTCATAGTTGCAAGATGGCTGCTGCAGTGCCTGGCTTCACATCAGTACTTAAGGCAGAAAGGAGTAACAGTGCCTACATCAGAAATACAAGAACTTTTCACATAAAGACCCAGAAGACTGAATT
Organism: Cryptotis parvus; assembly: GCA_021461705.1. NCBI lineage: Eukaryota > Metazoa > Chordata > Mammalia > Eulipotyphla > Soricidae > Cryptotis > Cryptotis parvus. The sequence continues at coordinate 11,458 of JAJIBD010030536.1, forward strand.
TTTTGAAGCACCTCTGACTATACTGGGCACAATGCCATCTCATCATCAGTCACATATTTTAGTGAAGAAAATATTTTCTTTAATTATTTGAACAAAACTAGTAATCTGTTAGATGAGAAGAGAGATGGAGGAAGATACTTTCTGTAACAACTCTGAAATAATGAATGCTACTTTTTTTGTAGTAGTAACAACAAATATGATGAGTTCTGAGAAATTGTTTTAAAATTTCTATCCTACTCCCCCCAAGGAAAAAAGAGGATATATATATATATATTGCTTCATTTTTGCCTTACTGGTCAGTTTCATTTATATCATCAAGTAATATCTAAGTTTCACTTCTTTTTAAATGTTTGAGCTTGTTTGGAGGTTCTAGCAGGGGGGCGCAGCTACTCGTATACCCTCGACCCAAGACCGGTCCGTCTCTATTTGGGGAAGGCCGTCCTCTTCGACCGAGCGCACAGCTTCGGGAGGGACGCACATGGAGCAGTGAGGGAGGAAGGGGACACCCGCCTAGCCAGCCAGATCAGCCGAATCAACCCTGGCGATCAATGGGGTGACAGATGTTGCAGCCATATCGCCCTCACATCACATGGGGCAGAGCTGCTACTGGCTCTCCCTGTGACCGCCGCTCACGAGGCGCCGGGAGAGATGGTGGGTTCTAGCCCTGGCCCACCATCCCAGCAGAGCCTCACAACAAGCCAGACAACCCCCACTCCATGAGGGCCTCCATTTTCCACATCTGGACTTCTCTCTTGTCAGACCTCCACCCAGCAGACCAGCCTATCAGCGCCCGGCTCATCGAGTTCCACCCTGCAGCAGTCTTTCTTAAATCCGGCTCAGGTATGCCGGTCCAGAGACTCGCAGACATGGGGCAGAGCTGCTACTGGCTCTCCCTGTGACCAGCCAGCCGCTCACGAGGCACCCGGGGAGGGATGGTGGGTTCTAGCCCTGGCCCACCATCCCAGCAGAGCCTCGCAACAAGCCAGACGACCCCCCCACTCCATGAAGGCCTCCATTTTCCACATCTGGACTTCTCTCTCGTCAGACCTCCACTCAGCAGACCAGCCTATCAGCGCCTGGCTCACGCGGCCGCTTGTGGCCTGCGCGGTTCATCAATAAATGCTGGACTTAGAGATGCCTCCAAGAGTATGCTACCTGCACGGCAGAGCCTGGCAAGCTACCCGTGTTGTATTTGATATATATGCCTAATACCAGTAACAATTATAGACCTCATTCCGGAATGGATTGAGGCTCTTTATGTTCCTGGAGCAAGCAGATGCCTTGGGCTCTACTAGCATGAGACAGGACATATGGAGATGTTACTGGGGCCCGCTCGAGCAAATCAATGATGAACGGGAAGACAGTGATACAGTGATAAATGTTTGAAATGACAAAGACTGAACTAGACACATGCTATCCTTTGAACTTTCCAGCTATGTCTCATGCTATAAAAACGCTAAAAATTTTATATACTTATAGACTGTGGGAGAAAATTTTTATATATTTATAGGCTGTGGAGCTTAGAAACTTCAATCTGTCCTGTACTGTTTTGTAAGATAAATCTCTTATTGTGTCTATTAGTAACTAGCTTCAAGGCAGCTTGTTTCTGAAGATGAAGACACTGACATGTACTTTGCACTTATAAATACTATACGGGCGGGATCAACAAGGCTTGTGGCGCCTTCCATAACCTGACAGTGAGTCACAGGAGTGTAGAGAATTCAACAGGAAGGCGGGTATCTTGACTATGAAAAATGAATCAGATGCTAGATTCCACAGAAATTAGACTTCACCATAAAACTCACATCTGGTTTTTGGAACTTGCAAAGAGAAAAAGAAATTGAAGGCATGCTTGGCTGAAAGCCCAGAGGTTGCTCAACTCCTAGCCAGTAATTAATGAGTGCCGTGCAGCAGGCTGGCTTGGGAAGTGGCCACCCTCCTCTACTTCCCAGGATACCTGGAGTGAGCCTGTAAGTGTGTACAGAGCCTCACCTGGAGGTCAGGAGTGCTCAGGCGCTGAGTCCTGAAAGGTCACTGTGGTGTCTCCCTTCCTCTGGGGCTGCTTAGGGATGTGCCATTGAATGGGGGACTACTCCCGGAAAGGACCTGTATACCCTACTTTTCTGAGATCTAAACTTGGCATAAGACCAAAACCCAAAACAAACCCACCCTTGAGTGATGGGCTCCTGGTTCTAGTCCATGGTCTTTGTCAGAAAGATGAACATGGAGCCAGAGAGATAGTAGAGCAGTTAAAGCATTTTCCTGGCATGCTGCTGCCCAGGAGTGATTCCCAAGTGCAGAACCAAAGGTAACACCTGAACATCGCTGGATGTGGCTCTAAACCAACGATCACGATCTCACGATCACGATCTTCCCGTTAATCATCTATTTGCTAGAGCAGGCACCAGTAATATCTCCATATGTCCTGTCTCATGCCAGTAGAGCAAAGGGCATCGGCTTGCTACAGGAACATAAAGAGTCTCAAACCATTATATTAGGTCATGGGAATGACCTAATATAATTGTTACTGGCATTTGGCATGTCAAATACAACACGAGCAGCTTGCTAGGCTTGCCGTGCGGGAGGCATATTCTTTAAACACCTCCAAATAAAGCATTTATTGATGAACTGCGCGGCCGCTTGTGGCCGCGCGAACCAGGCTGTGATGGGTTGGTCGGTTGGTTGGAGTTCTGAAGAGAGGGAAGTCCGGATGTGGAAAATGGCGGCACCCATGGAGTGGGTGGGGGGTCATCTGGCTTGTTGTGAGGTTCTGCCGGGGTGGTGGGCCAAGGCTAGAACCCACCATGCCTCCCGACTGCCTCATGAACGGCTGGGCACAGGGAGAGCAAGGAACCGCTCTGCCCCATGTCTAAGAGTCTCTGGCTCTAAACCAAACCAAAACAAAAAAGCAAAACAAAGGTAAAAAAGACAAAGAGCCTAACTGTACAGCCTGTAGTGGTGTGGCAGGACAATCCAAGAACAAAACCTCCTGAGACTCCTCCTCTTCTTTGCTGCTTTTAGAGGGGAACTGCAAACTTGATGTGATCTCCATTTTAGTAACTGTGCTTTTTTCAGTCTAAAATATTTCCCTTCCAAAAAGGCAACTTAAATAAATGCCACAGTGTGAGTTTCTGCGGGAGGCCTTAGGAGACAGATCCGTGAAGTCAGATGAGTTCGTTCTGACTGCTGGCATTTTTAAAAGCTGTGCACACCCATGCTGCTCCACCATGCTTCATTTCCATTTCCTATGGTGAAAAAAAGGGGACGGTGACCTACCTGCTTCATGGAGACTTTGGTGATGTCTGAGCAAGAAGACTCTGCAGTGCTTGATACCACACCTAGCAATGAATTAGTAACACTAAAAAAGAGATAGGAACTTCCACCACTAGCTTTTTTGGTTCCATCAAGGTGGCAAATCCAAAATTAAAATGCAAATTAGCAGGATTTGAGAAGGCTTGACTCCTCTCTTTAGGGAAAGCATGAATTATGCAATGCGAGGTATGCAGTGATCCCAGAGGATTTCCCAGCTAGGGCCCAGAGGCTGGGAGGAGGCAGTTTTCACTCCTGGCACCCTTTGAGCACTCAGTCTAAGCAACTGCCTTCCTGTTGTCATTCCAGCCTCCCGCACTCTCCTGGTTTGTCTGTACTTGCAGAGGCTTAGCTGTTACCTTAGAAGAGCCGCTAGCTATGACAAAGGAATGATTCTAAGGGAAGAGATTTTCCTCTTGTCAGGGCCCTTGAGGCTTGCCCTCTGGCTTCTGTCTTAAAGGAGTTCTCAAACATTCTAATTACACAGCTCGGAGATCCTCTTTTCCTTGCACAGGTTAGCTGGCACTGAAAATCAACATGAGGGATGCATTTATCTCTGAAGTCAGAAGGTGAAGTTTGGAGGGAGGCCTGTCCTTGGGGATTCCGTCCTGGGAGCAGGCAGCGGGCGCCCCTCAGAGCAGGAACTCCAGCTGCAGGGTCTCTTCTCTGGCTGACCTAATGCTGCCTTTGGCGCCATCAGAATGAGGGAAGGAGGACATGTTTTGCTTTTGGAGTCACATCCAGTGGTGCTCAGAGGCTACTACTCCTGGCAGTGCTTAGGAAGACAGAGAGGTATTTGGAACTGAACCTGGGATCTCACAAGCAAAGTTCCAAACAATAATTTCTGAAGCCCTTTGTAGACCAGTTTAGATTACAATAGTAGCAAATGAGAGACCTGGGGTCACACACACACACACACACACACACACACACACACACACACACACACACCTTGTTCTTCCTCATGCAGCTCCAGCCTCTCCTTGGTGAGCAATAGGCCCACTAGATTGTGAGGAGAAATAACCACCACGCAGAAGCTGTAGCTGATGAAATGAGAGTGACACATGATCACATCAGATCATGCACACTTGGTTCATTCTGTGAGTTTAACAAATGCACACATGTAGCCACTACAGGACCCTGTGGGTTATTTCACACAGTTAAAAATTCTCTGTGTTGCACCACTACCTCCAATCTCTGTCACCACTCATCTCTTCAATGTCTCTTGTTTGGCCTGTTCTAGGATGCCACAGAGCTGGAATCAAGTCATAGTAGAAGCCAATCAAGCTTTTGTTCTTTCCCCCTGGTTTGTAGCTCAATAATACTTCCTTGTCTGGGTGTAGCACCTTATCTGTTCACTAACTAAAGAACATCTTGGCTGCTTCCAAGTTTGGGCCACTATGAATGAAGCTGCTATAACCCTGTGCATGTAGGCTTTTGTATCAATGTAAATTTTTGACTCCTTTGGGGAAATACCAAGGAGTGTGACAGCTGGGCTTCTGCATTCTGTTTTGCAAGCAAGCACGGAACCACCTTCAAAGTGGCGCTGTCTCATTCCACTTTCCCGCCAAGAATATGTCGGAGGCGCGGCTGCTCTGTGTCCTTGCCAACTGGGTGGTGTAAGCCTTCTCAAGGTGTGTAGTGAGAGCTCGTTGTTCAGAAGGAAAATGCTTCTATTAAAGAAAGCCCTTAGTTTCTTCTCACAGCCTGGATTTACTTCAGGTCCAATTTGTTACTCCTTTGGCTCTGACCATGGTGCTGAACCCTCTGTGGTGTCTGTTTTTTGGTAAACTCAATTCCATCAAAGGCACAAGATACAAATCCCCTTAGCTGTGGGATGGGTTAAATTCACAGGGGGTGCATGAATGCCCCCTCCCTTCTGGAATTTCCATTAACTGCCAGTTTAAACCATAGTCCCATTCTCATCTCTCGAACTTCAAGGAACAGGACTTGGGGAGACCCGATAGCTGAACTGTAGGGATTGAGAAGTGTCCAGACCCCAATGTCCACAAAGACTCTTCTGTCCACTGGAGTGGGTTTCTGACATTGGCATGTGATTGCTTGGCTGTAGATGCCCAGATACTTGTATTTGTAACATGTTTTACCACAGCTTAATACTCTCAGGATGCACTTTGTGGAAAATAGCATTTTTTGTGTGTGTTCAGTTCAGTGTGAGTGTCTTTCATGCACAAGTCACATGCTGTCATTCCTCACCTGTCATTTCACACTCACATCACACTAAGAAGTTTGCAAGCTTCATCATCATCATGTGATGAGAAAACACAAAACAACTGAATCCCCAGCAAGGTGGAGAAGATTTTACATCTAAGTGAGAGGCTGTGTGTTAGGAGAATTGCTGGACTTCATTAACTGCGATGCCCTATGTCAGACAAACTATAGGAACAGGAAGATAGCTCAAGGGGCTGGAGCCTGGGTTTAATCCCTGGCACCACGAGCTTTCCCTGAGCACTGAGGAAGGCGTAGTCTCCTAGTATTTCTGGATATGATGCCAAAATTAGTAAAGAAACAAACAGAAGAAAAAGAAGTGTGATTGGCCAGTGATCCATTCTGCTCTGAACCTTAATCAGAGTTTTACAGAGTTCTGACCTCTGGTCTTGACATTCCTTCTGGGGCTGGCCAGAGAAGGAATAGAAGGCACTCTGCTTTGGGCAGTGTGGTGAGCCGTGGAGCCTCGCTTTAGAGCGGGATTCACATATGCCGTAGATCCTGTCTGCGGCTCTGGAGATGCCTGCTTGCCGGGAGCTTGGGCGGATTGTTTGTTTCACCAAGTCATGCCAACCAGTGAGGGGGCAGTCTGGGGCAGGTTGAGGCACATGGTATTTAATCTGTTCTATGGGTACAAAGTACAGCTCTGTCTCTACCAAACCCTGCAGAAGCACAAAGCAGGGGAGTAGTAGTGTGGAGGTGGTGGGGGGGTCAGGGGACACAAGTAGGGAGGGTTTAGGAGCATCCTCTCTTAACTGACTCGGACAGATCTGCACCTAAGGAAACCTCCTCCCCCATCAGCTCTCCCTGATCCCCCCCATGCCTTCCAGGCTTTCGCTTCCCCAGAATTTAGCATAGAGAGAGCAGTGTGGCTACTGGGCCACAGATCAGTGGACACCAGCTTCTCATGGCTCCTGCAGTCCACCTGAAGTGGCCCTGGGAGGCAGGGCTTGAGGGGACATTCTTGCTTAGCATCTTTTTTTTTTTTGCTTTTTGGTCACACCCGGCAATGCTCAGGGGTTACTCCTGGTTCTGTACTCAGGAATTACTACTCCTGGCAGAGCTCAGGGGACCATATGGGATGCTGGGGATTGAACCCGGGTTGGCGCGTGCAAAGCAAGCGCCTTACCCGCTGTGCTATCACTCCAGCCCCTCTTGCTTAGCATCTAGACTGGTAGTTTCAACTGTGGGTCCACAGACCAAGGCCTGTTTACAGAAATTTCCTGCTAAGCTGCTTAGCAGAGGGCACTCCTGGAAAAAAAGAACATTAGTTTTACAAATAAAGAGACGAGTTCTTCTTTCTATGAAACAGTTCGCCTACTTCCACTGGTCTGCAGGTATGAAAAGCTGGAACAGCAGTTTTTTTTTTTTTTTTGCTTTTTGGGTCACACCCGGCGATGCTCAGGGGTTACTCCTGGCTCTGCACTCAGAAATCACTCCTGGCGGTGCTCGGGGGACCATATGGGATGCCGGGGATCGAACCCGGGCCGGCATGGGCTGGCCGCATGCAAGGCAACGCCCCTACCCGCTGGGCTATCGCTCCAGCCCTGGAACAGCAGTTCTTAAACTATCTCCCCTGGGGACCCCTTCACACCCAAGAAGCTTTTCCACAATTGTGGGTAAATACATAGGTAATGAAAACTGGAATACAAACACTAGTAATAAACCATAAAAATTATTTTAAGATAAATGACCAAAAAGTTATTCAACCTTGGACAAGATCATGACCCTCAGCATTATCAGTGAGGGTCGAGAGCATGCTGGAACCACCATGGTGTAAGGCCCATCTGTGCACTTTAATAATGCGAGAAGGGGGAATAGGCTCCCCGAGGCCATGTCTTCAGAAGACAGAGAAACACTAAGCCCACATTCTGTTCCTCTGACACTCAGGAAAGGGCAGTTCTGCATTTCCCTACACCAGAAGCCCAGTTACAGGTGTAAGCAGGCCCCTCTCCTCAGGTACCTTCTCAGTTGAGCCCACATCTATGTCCACAACCCACAAAGCTGCTGCTTTCATGCTCAAGGCATCTCGGGGAGGTGCATGTCCATCACTATCTGGATAGGAAAGATGACACTCAACAGGTTTTTTTTCCATACCACTTTGGGTAGTCAGAACCCATTTCGAGATTTCAAAGTCATTCTCTGATAGTTCCGGTAGTTTCCTCCAAAGACTGTGTAAACTATTCATGACTGCGCTGAAGTCCTTTCACTCGTGTCTCCCACTCTTTTCTCCACCCCACTCTAGCTTTGGTTTTGGGTCACACGTGGTGGTGCTCAGGGCTTACCTCTGGCACTGTACTCATGGATCACTCCTGGTAGCCATGTGCAAGGCAAATACTTGATGTACTATCCCCCACTATACTCCACTTTGTTTTTGCTTTGCCCAGGCAGGACAAGTGTGCTAGCATTAGAACATGGCTCTGTGTACAACCCACACCTTATTCCTTTGTCTTCATTCAGCCTGCCCTTGACCTTTCCCTCTGGCCTGTTTAGCAGGAAGGAAGCCTGAAGGAGAGGCGGTTGTTTTTAGAGTGAAATGCCTCCTACAAAAATATACCCAAGGGCGATGCTTTTTCCAAGACCAGTTCTAACAGCTAAGAAAGCTGGCGCCCAACTGGCATCCGCCAATACCTTTGTCCTGCCACCTCCTGCCACATCAAGCCTTTGGCACAGGACTGGCTACTCAGTCTCTGCCAGGCCTGCACCATCTTCTGCCCAATCCATAGTGGGTGGTGCCCAACATGTTTGGGGCTGACAGATTGGTACAGGGACATACCTGCATGGACAGATCTGTAGGGAGGCAGGGTTTGTTCAAGTGGTAGAAGTACCACCCTCCTTCCTCTTCTCCAGCTTCCTCCTATGACTTCTGATGCACAGATGTGTCCTGTCCACTGACAGACCCTCTCAGCCTCCAGGAGGAAGAGCCACATGCCTACAGCCCCTCATGCCTTCTCTGGCTAATCAGAGACTGCAAGACCACACAGCTGGCCCCTAGTAACCTGAGTGCACGCACATTCCAGGGCCCTGACAACTCAGGCAGTAGCCATTGTTCCCACAGAGTGGACAGGGGTTGGCTAGTGGGCACTGAAGGTCACTTGGGTGGAATGAACCTTTTCAAAGCTTTTAGTTCCAGTTTGCTCCTTGAACCTCAGAATAAGCCAGTGATGAGGTGTAGTGCCCAAAACTACTCTAGGAGCAGATCATGGAAAATGGAACAAATAATGCTCCAAAATAAAAAAAAATCCTTGATATGCCAAATACCAGTAACAATTATAGACCTCATTCCCATGACCTGATGGAATGGTTTGAGGCTCTTTATGTTCTGGAGCAAGCAGATGCCCTTGGGCTCTACTAGCATGAGACAGGACATATGGAGATGTTACTGGTGCCCGCTTGAGCAAATCGATGAACAGGAAGACAGTGATACAGTGATACGGGAGATCAACTGGTTTACCAACACAATTTCTATAGCACTCTAAGCTCTATTCTCAGGAATATTCAACCCCATGGCACTGGATAGGCAATTTGCCTTGGTGAGGGTAGGACAGATGCTAGCACTTCTTCCTTTTGCACCAGCTCTATAGGGTAGTTACTATCAAAATGCATGTTTCTCTCTCTCTCTCTCCCTCTGCACGTAGGAATGATTGGCTGCTGTTTTATATATGCTATAAGAAATGCAATTTACTCAGTAGACTCACATCTACATAAAGAGAACACGAGAAAGAAAAAAAAGAAAAGAAGGAAAATTTCTCAGGTAGCTGGAGAGATAGAACAAGCATTAAGGGGCTAGTTTTGCACATGACCAATCTTGGTTTTATTCCTGGCATCATATATAGTCCCCTGAGCACAGAGCCAGAAGTACGCCCCCAAACCATAAACAAACAATTACACAGCAAAGGAAGATGAAACAACAGCATGCAGGTTATAGGTACAAAGCATCCATTCTCACAGGATTAATGCCCTGGTGGCAGTGCAGTTGGGGCTCAAGGGCCTCCTCCAGGGCATGAAGTCAGCCATGGTGCAGGGCAGAATCTCACTTCTGGCCTAGGGGAGAATGACTTTCACTGCAATGCTGCTGCAAGTACTCAGAGGACAAGGAGGGCCTTCCCTCGATGACCATCTTCCTGATCTCAGCACAACTGTATCTTCATCCCAAATCAATGGTTAACTAAAGTCTCTCTGCATCTGGAATTAGAATTTTACGGTTTCAGTGCTGCCCAAAGGAAGAAGTCAGTGTTTTGCAGCTCTTTCCCTGTATAGACAGACTTCAGGATTATAAGTTTGGCACACAGGTTACCTTTGACAGAGGAGACACCTACAATGCTAGTAAGCTAGGTAAAGACCATTCATTTGTCTGCTACTGAGCTCTTGGGAATTCCCAACCACTGACTGGGTCAGGTCGCAGGGACACTTGGCAGATCTGAGGAATGGATGAAGTTTAGCCTTGGGCAAGAGATGCTAAATTCTACTTGTTTTCTCGTCAAACAATGGTTCTAGTGCTTGGATACACAAATTTTGTGAAACCAAGGCGTATTACTCATATGTCCAATTTGGGGGACAATTTGCTCATTGGAATAACAAGTCAAATGATGACTATAGTACTCAATCAGAATCAAACTTCCAGACCTTTTCTATTTATTTTTTCTGGTTTATGGGCTACACCCAGAGTGTCAGGACCTACACCATGCTTGGAGGTTGGCTCAGGAGACCCAGGCGGTGCTAGCGATCGAACCCGGTCTCCTGCATGCACAGCTTTCTGCTTTCTTGAGGCCGAGATCCTCAGGAAGATTAGGAGCCATTTGACTTTTGAATTCAAAATTTTATTGTCATCACCAGGTGGACTTGTGCAATGCCATGGAGGGTCTCTCAGGATGGTCTCGATCTGTGTGAGAGGTCAGGTGCGTTTATATAGTTGATAGATGTGCTCCTTTATATCACTGAGCACTGAGTTGATGGAGATAGAGCCAACTGGCACAGGTTTTCGTTCCAGGAGTACAGGACCCATATGGCAGTAGATAGGTGAGAATGGGGGGGGGAAGGCATCCAACAATGGAAAGGATGTCAGCCTGGGGCCCGCAGTGCCAGAATAAGAATAAGAAGAAGCCAGAATAGTAACTGCGCAGGGACTGCCTTGATGCTTCCACACACTAAGGTTGTTTTTCCCTAAGGAGAAAGCCCTTTGTGAGCAATCACCTCTGCCCAGTGAATGTTTTCCATGCCAGTTTCTAGGCAATTCAGAAAGCCATTCTGTTGCCAGCCACATACATGCAGCCGCAAACACACAGACTCGCTCCACCCTTACCCAGACACGTGGCCACACATGAAGTCCAGGTATAGGCTGCCCCACAATCCTGGGGAGCTGGGACGATCACCATGAGCCAGAAGTCTGGTGGGTGGATACACAGTGACACCAAGACTTGCTCTGTGTTCTTTCCTTCCTTTAGTTGACAGCACACTGAAAACCAGGTGTCATAGAGCAATTGCTTGTGGGACTCAGCCTGTACTGGGTGCCTGAAGCCAGGTCTCAGTTTCCAATTTTGCTCCTTCCATGGCATTCTGCAGCCTGGGCATGTGGGATCTCAGCTCTCACTGGTTCACTGATACTCATCTTGCTCATCAGTCATTGGGCAGCCACAGGTCTCTGATGTCACTGAGCCTCTGGTTGCCCTGAACTGAATTCAGACTCTTGGACTCTAGTTTTGTTTTGGGGTTCCTGAAAAGCAGTGTATTGGAAGTGGCTCCATTCGTTTTCAAAAGAGTCGACTTGAAATGTCCTTGAAATCTGTTATAGTGAAATGTGATGTTTTTGAGGAGGTTAGATGTAAAGGTATATTCAGAGGCGCCCTGAGGCAGGGGATCTTGAACTTAGGGACTGATACTCTTGGGAGTGTTTGTGGGAGGCTTTAGGGAACCAACTGTTCCCCTAAAGTTCTGTGTGTTATCGCCAACTTCCAACTTCAAACTTCCAACACGTAACAGAACTTCCAACTGTTACCTGAAGTTCTGTGTGTTATCATAAGCAATGGTCCCCATAGGAGGAGAGGTTGGCAGCTCTGTCTCTCACCTGAGACAAGACACAAGTTGGGGGCTTCTTGAAAGTGAAAGCTGAGAGGCAGAAGCAGACCTTGGTCACCTGCCTCTGGGCTCTCTGCTCTCTTATGGTCTTAAGTATCTTCTAGGTGGCTCCCTGCAGTGGTGTAGAGAGCTGGCCTGGTATGTAGCTGACCTGGGTTCCAGCCCCAGCATCCCATATGGCTCCCTGAGCTCGACCAGGAGTGATCCCTAAAGTGCAGAGTCTGGAATCAGCCCTGAGCACTGCCGAGAGCGGCCCCCCCGACCCCCAAAAAATTCAAAGGGCTGAAGCACACGCCTAGAATGTGTGAGATAATGCTAGATTGGTTACTGAAACCATATGACCCCCAGACCACTGCCAAGGACCAAGCAAAATGGTCAGGTCCAGAGCACTGGGAACCGCATCTCCCGGGAGGGACTGCTTGCCCCTGAGCACCTCTAGCAGACCCTCTCGCCCCTGCCCCTCAAAGATTTTCTTGTAGACTGTGCTCTGATTCTGTCTGATTGAGCAGATACAAGCTCCCGCATGGGAGGGAAGTATACCCAAACTTACAACAGGTGGTGCAGGGTTAACAGGATAGGGGTTAGAGCGCACATCTTACACACGACTGACCCAGTTCCGTCCCCAGCACCACAGGGTCTCTTGAGCATTCCTGGGTGTGGCTGTTGTGGCCCTGGAGAGCTGAGCACTATAAGAGTGGCCTGGGTGACCCTGGTACCCTTTGTACCATACGGCCCCAAGCAGAAGCACACACTCAGACCCTGCAGCCGAGCCATGGGTTGAGTGGCTGAGAATCACCAAGCCCCCAAGCACCACGGGGAAATGACATGGGTCCTCCTCAATGAACTAACTGAATTTCCATGCAATCTCCCCAGATTCGTTTCCTATGGCTGCCATTATAAAGTGTATGACTCATAATACAAACTTACTCTTTGACCTAATTTACAGAAGTTTGCACTGGGTTGCCCTCGGGTCACATCCAGTACCAGCAGGATGAGTTTCTCGGGAACTCAGGGGAGATCCTGTTTCCAGCCCTTTCCAGCTTCCTCTTGGGGTGGCTGTGCCTCGTGGCCCAGGCAGCTCTTCCCCTCACTTCAAAGAAAGCCAGAGAGTGTCTCTCAAAAATGGCCCATCCACCAGAAGCTGAGTCTCAGAGGCAACCCTTCCTGGGTAAGGCAGGAGGCAGGGAAACATCCACCTAGTCCCCCACAACCTGGAAAGCACAGCTATGGCACCAGCACTGTCACCCTGCTGTCATAGATTCAGGGGCGGGGACGCAAGCCTCTGGGGAAGGGGCACGGATCTGCCAACCACCTGGCCTATCAGTGGACACATCCTCCTGGCTGCAAAAAGCTTCTAGAAAATTCTGGGACCATCCTTAACAACTATCAACTGTCAAACTACAAGTCTCAGATATCTCAGCAAACCTCCAACATAGGCGATAAAACCAAAGGGGCTAGAGTTGTAGTATAGCAGTTAGGGAGGAAACTTCGACTGACCTAGGTTTATCCCAGCATCCCGTATGGTCCCCTGAGCACTGTCATGAGTAATTCCTGATTACAGAGTCAGGAGTAACCCCTGAGCATTGGCAGGTGAGCTAAAAATAAAGATAAAACAAAAAATGCAAATAAAGGGCCTGAAAAAAAAACTGAGACAATCTAGGGAATACAGGAGGCATGAATCTTTAAAATGAGCAAGAAAACAAAAGAAAACTTTGTGACTCTTCAAATATGGGGAAAAAACTCAATTAAAATAATAAAGAAAAGACCTTTCAGTTATTGAAATATGTTTATAAAAGTAAGAATTTAGTTATTAACTTTTTGGAAATAAGGGTGGGAACAGAAAAAAGAATGAGGCAGGTCCAGGGATGTGACTCAGTAGCAGGGCTCCTAACTTGCATGTGTGAGGCCCTGGGTTCCATCCTTGGCACTGAGTGTCCCCCTAAGCTCTAAGGGCTGAGTTCAGGAAGTGACCCCTGAGAATTAAGCCAGGTGAGTGTGGCCCAAAAAAAGCACACACAAATATAGTCAGCATTCTATTCAGTATCATTAATATTATCATCATTACTCTTTTGGGGCTACAACCATACCCAGGGGTCTTCAGAGATCATCCCTAGTGGTATTTAGGGGACCAAATGGAGTGCTGAAGATCAAACCCAAGTCAGCCGCATCAAAGAAAATGCCCTACCCATGTACCATATCTCCGGCTCCTCAGCATTGTATTTAAAAAAAAGTTGGAGCCAGAGAGATGAGACAGTACACAGATTAGATGCTTCCCTTGCACGTGGCCAGCCCCAGACCAAAAGAGGGACATTTCCTAGAGTTGACGGACAGAGATCTCCAGAATGAAAAGGATATTAAAGGCCCAGGCAACTACAGGATGAGTTTTACTACAAACAGTGCAAGGAGTAAACAGAACATCACCAAGAATGTTCCAGAGATAAAGGGCATGAAATCAGACTTCTTGACAATATCAGGACCCAGAGAGCAAAGAGCTGAGAGTAACTTGTTTTTCCAACTGGGAATGCCATAACCAGTCACATGACCAGTGAGATGAGTAAAATCCAAAGCCTCAAACAGCCCTTCCCAGGGTTGGGGAGTGGAGCACAGGCCAGCATGTTGGGTCCCGACCTCCATCCCTGACCCTGAAGGCTCCCTCTCCAGCCGCTAGCAGAGTCCCCTATGAAAATACACAGATACACATAACCGCCTGAATCAGCCTAAGAAAACAGCAGAAGTATAAGTTATGATGTGAGGTGAAGGAGGGGAGGATGATAGAACCATCAATTCTAGAATCCAGAGAGGAGAATCCAAGCAAGGAGTCGATTAAGGACATTTCCTGGACCATGATGGGGCTCATCCCGAGGGTCGCCCACGCAGCTCACCCAGAAGGATGCTGGCTCCGAAGAAAGCAGTCAAATGACTACTGGTTGGATCTGCAGACGCTGAAATGGCAAAGATCGGGGACTTTCATGAAAAGTTACGGGCAGTTACGCAAGTGAACATGAAGCACTGATTCACTTCAGGTTCGAAATTTTTACAAACAAATAGAGACACGGTGTGCCAGCAGCATTTATATCATAATCAACATGGGTTTGGGTGGTGACTATACAATCTGCCTCTTTGATGATAGGGTGGAGGGAGAGACTGGCAGGAGAATGAGTTAGAGCGAAGTCTTCAAGTCCTGGAGGAGAAAAAGTAAGGAAAATTCAAGTGAAGAGAGATCAAGAGGGACAATGCAAAAGAGGGAAATCCCTCTGAATGGCAGCTCACTGGGGAGAAAGCAGCTACTTTGGCACGTAGGACACTACTACGTCTATGCTAAGTCTGTGGGTATGTGTGGCATGGACAGAAATCAAATAGAAAAGCTCAGGAATAACCAAATGGGTCAGCATGATGTGACCCGCTCCATTTCTGGAACAGGCTTGGGAACATAATCAGGAACAAAGAACTGAGGTTCAGTGAGATAATATGGAGACACCTTGGTCAGGGGAGGCCTTGTGCATGTGGACAGCGAGTCACAGACTGCTGAGGGAACGAGTGCTCACCGAAGTCTCGGGGTTTCTGAGTGTGTGGGGGAAGAGTGTTGTCAACTCAAATGTTCTGGAATAACGGTGGTACTCCCCATAGTACCATGAGTGTACCACGGTACTAAAGGTGTACCATGAGCTGAACTGTACACATTGAAAAATGGATTAAATGGGAGGCCACAGAGTGCGCTCCATGGGCTACGTTCATGCTTTGCATGCAGGAGACCTGTGTCTGATCCCTGGAACTGCATGGTCCTCTGAGCACTGCCAGGAATGATTCGCAAATACCAAGATTGGAGTGGACCCTAAAATCCACCACCACCAACAAAAAAGTTCATATGGAAGATTTCATGTAAGGTGACTTTCAACATTAGCTACCAAGGCTAGACCTTGCATGCACCAGCCTTTCATTGGTGGGTGAGACATGTTTTGGTGTGTTTTTATAGGTATTTTTGTTGTTGTTGACCAGCATAATTTTTAGAATCCTGTCTCACCTAATTGCATGCAATTGCACTCCTGACAAGCTTTTCTATCTACTATTTTTCTCTTAAGTCCTAGGTTTTTTCATTTATACATATTACCTGAAAAATTCACCCAGTAGATTATGGGTCTCCTAAAAAGATATACTTTGTTCTTTAAGCAACGTAGTCTTTTTTTAAAAAATTTTTATTATACCACCATGAGACATACAATTACAAAGGTGTTCATAATTGGTTCTTGGTAGTACAGTATACAGCACCCATCCCTCCACCAGTGCCCCATTTCCACCACCTATGTACCCCACCCCCTCCCGCCCACCCCAGACTGCCTCAATAGCAGGTACCCCAGTTTCCTCTCTTTCTCTCTTTGTCTCTCTGTCTCTGTCTCTGCATCTCTCTGCCTCTTCTTTTACACATTGTGCCTAGCCCTGCAGATATTTAGAGTTTATCACTTAAGTCTCTTTGTGTATGTATATTCAATGGTGAGTTTTAATCTGCCATTACCATTTCCCACATTTAATAAAACACTGGTATCTATTTATATCCTATTAATGAATGCAGTCATTCTATATCTGTCCTTTTCCTTCTGACTAATTTCACTCAGCATGATAGTCTCCATGTCCATCCATTAAGCAATGTAGTCTTAACTGAAATTGTATGCATGGATTTTTTTTCAATAAGTTTTCCTTTTATGTGGACTGTTATTTAAGAATTACTACTGCCAAATAACGCAGCTAAATATCACAGTAATAAGGGAAGTGCAAGTTTATTATCCTTATGCAGAGAACTTTGTATAGTGATGAATTTACAACTATTACATGGTTGTGGTATCTGATAAATTATGAAATTCTATTCACATAAAATCCCTACGACAAAACAAAAATCCTCCCATACACTCACTCAGAGCATTGGTCAATACATAATGAGTGAGGAAAAAGTTAATTAGTGCTCTTAGCTCACCAGTTTTCATTTAAACAGGTACAGGAAAATGAAATACTCAACATTATCACTTGTTTACTTGATCACTTGAACCCCGTTATTCATCGATTTGCTCGAGTGGTGCCAGTAACATTTCCATTGGACCCTATCACATGCCAATGTAGCCCAATGGCATCTGGTTGATTCAGGAATATGAAGAGCCTCAAACCGTTCCTTCAGGGTCTTGACAAGGAAGTCTGACCATCTTGTAGGTGGGCGGCCACGTGATATTTTAAAATCCCGTGGGATCCAGTCGGTAACAGCTCTAGTCCAGCGGTTGTCTCCAAATCGCATTACATGTCCAGCCCATCTGATTTTCGATGCCTTGGCAAACGAGACAGTGTCCCTGATTCTGGAATAGTGACGGAGGTCAGAACTCCGGATTCCTTCTCTCACTTGAGTGAGGCGTGATATTCCAAGCATAGCTCTTTCGATTCCTCTCTGGGAGACCAGGATAGCATTCTCATCCTGCTTTCGTAGGACCCAGGTCTCTGAGGCGTATGTTAATGCAGGGAGAACAGTGGAGTCAAAGAGATGTGCCCGGAGCCGGAGGTTCTTTGTCCTTTTAGCTATTTCTTTGATGCCTTTGAAGGCATTCCATGCCGCCTCTCTTCCTCCTGCGCAGCTCAGGTTTTAGGTCATTCATCATGTTGATTTCTCGACCTAGGTACACATAACTGCTGCATTCAGAACTCAACATTAACATAAATTTATTTTGTGATACTGTAAAACCATCTATGTATATGGGCATAATAACTGATTCCCAAAGAAATTATAATTCCAAAGTGACAAACAACCAACCCAGGTTCAATTCTCAGCATCCCATATGGCCCCTGAAGCTCCATCAGGAGTAACTCCTGAGTACAGATCTATCAGGTGTGGCCCCCAAACAAAAATAAAAAGGAACAACAACAACAAAAAGAAATTAAAATCCCCCAAAGTTTCTTTATCCAAACAGTTTTTCAGCAGGGAATGCATGGTCTTCTCAAAGTGTTTTGACTAGAGTCTCAGTGTGTTTTCTATGGGGTAGGTTCTACCTGCATCCCTCAGTCATCTCACAGAATAGCAATTTTCTTCTTTCTTTTAGGCGGGGATGGGGGTGGGGACACTTGGTAATGCCCTGAGATTATTCCTGATGATGCTTGGGGCGCCACACAGGATGCCAGGGATCGTACCTGGGGAGGCTAGTGATCGTACCTAGCAAGGCAAGTGATCTGCTCAGTGCGACTGCTCTGGTCCCCATAATAGTAGTTTTCAAGTAACGTAAACAATGACTATTTTCATAAATAATTGTATCCAAGACCTACAGATTAAAGACTTAGAAATATAAGTAGATAATATTTATTTCTATTTCTGGGCAGATCTCCTAAACTTTAGCAGATATTAACTTATTATCCATACAAAAATTAACTATATGCATACATGTACAGCCTCAGATTTATGGGGTATGCAATCTATTAGGCTACTGGAAATATGACTGAACACTACATCTATGGAAGACAATAATCCTAAAGCACACGGGATTAGGATGGAAAGAACCAATATGGAATATCTTTGCAGCTTTTCTAGAAATCTATTAGTTATTCCAAAACTCTCCATGGAAACAAACTGGCAGTGAAAACACAAAGTTGGGCTTCAGCTGTGGACTATTATGAGCTGTCTAAGTTAGGCATCTATGTACCTTATGAGTGTGTGGCCACCTGGCACAGGAGTCTGAGATGAGGGGGTCATCGCGACACACACCTGCTAGTGACAATTCTTTAAGGGAGTCCTGTGGCTCAGCCATCTTCTGGCTTGCTGGAGGCAGTGTCACTTCATGTCACTCACGTGGCTCCTGGGGGGGGCTTTTGGTCTTCATGTACTGCAGGCAGCAGCCACTACACATGGGCCTTTCCACTGGGTGCCTCCCATTAAGGCAGCGGGGCGAGAAAGAGCAAAGGTGGCCTCATGGAGAGTTTTGGAATAACTAATAGATCAGTTATCTCCCTCTGCAAAGAGGGAGACAGAGAAAGACAGAAAAGGGGCGGGAGCAGAGTCTGCTGCAGCTTCCCATCACGTATCCTGTTTTGAAGCAGTCCTGGGGTCTGGCCCACACGTGAAGGGGGAGACGAGCATACCATCAGGTGGGATCCATGGGGAACAGTCTAGTGACCCCCAATCAAGGAGCACGCCCACCATTACAGCAGTCGAAAAAGAATTGCCACAGGGAACTCTGGGTTCCTGCTCCTGCGTATCAGCCTCATGGAGGGCGTGGTGTTAGATAGAGTATCTAGTTCCCTGTTTGTTGTCTGCAGAATGAGAATGATGCAGACAAAAACACCTATTTCACAGGCCTATCTGGAGGCCCGATTGACATTGGGTAATTCATATAAAAGTGTGTTCAGGTCCTGGGCACCAAGTCAAACTGCAGAGCTGACTACATGTCGTCATCATCATCATCATCATCATCATCATCATCATCATCACTGGCGTGTGTCACTGCCATCCCTTGGCATGTGATTAGGGCAGTGGGTGTGTGTGGAATGAGGGAGAAGGAAGATCAGTCAGGGAAGCAGCAGGTTTAGGAAGCCCGGGGCTGCTTGTGGGGGATGAACAACCGCAGGGGCGGGGGAAATCAAATGATCCTAAAATCACACTTTATACTCATGGGACTGTTTAGGCCACAAATTCCATGTCCTTGCCTTGAGATTCAAAGGACTTTTCGCAGACAGTCCTATGCGCAGAGGGTGAGCAGCAGGGCTGGGAGGGAACAGGCCCGAGCGGCAGACAGTTTGGGGGCACAAGGCGTACAGCTTCTGCAAAGTCAGAGACAGACTGGAAGAGCGTGGTTGGGATTCTCATGGCAGGGGGGCCCTGTGTGCCCTGTGGGGATGGCAGGGATAGAGTGTGGCAGCCATAGGCTGCCCTTTGGCTAAGTGGGTACCACTGAGCAGCTACCTGGCCCCGTCTGGCTGGAGCCTAGAGCAGTCCTTGGATTTTCACACTGGTAAATGTCCCCTTGATGGAAAGGTTCTGTCTTAGAAAGCTTGTACAAGCAAAGCCTTGGTTCTCTTCACAACCATGCTCTAAATGAACAGAAACCTACTGCTGGGTTCTGGTAGCTGCACCCCTTTCCTAGTGTGCCTGTTGGCTGGACTATCCTGGCCTTCGGGTGGGCAGGGCCTGACAGGAAACTGATCTAGGAAACTCGCCATGTCAGGCGCCAGAGCCAGGAGCACTGTAGTGAGGCAGGGGTGGGGAGGAGTCACAGATCAGGGCCATGGTCCCAGCTTCTCCCTTTGAGCAGAGTTGACTCCCCACCACACCCTCAAAGAGCAACAGCACCCCTGCTCTTTATCTTTTTCTCCAGGATATATCAAAGCAATCCCAATCCACCAGCTCAGCAGTGTTCTCTAAAGCTTCAGGAAGACAGAAAGAATGAACTGTTTGTTATATTGTCCAAACACCTGCCCTTCAGTGCCATTACAGGTCCCTTAAAACCCGAAAGGAGAAATAAATGCCAATTCCTGGTGTTTCTGCTTTGCTATTTTTTCTTCTGTTTCTTTTGTAAAGGTCGACAGCAATTCTCTTGCTAATTAGCTGCATGGTGCTCTTCCCCAATCATTATAACCGATTTCAGATGGTGCTAGAAAATTATATTGACTCTGAACACCAAAAGAAATCAGTCATCCTCTAAGGGGTCACAGGAGGCCGCAAGAGCTGGGAGAACCATGAGAGGAGCCGGATGCCGCAAGCACACACACACTTGCCCCCTCGTCTGGGCAGGGGGAATCTGCATCTCAAGGGTCCTGCACACCCACCTCCCTACTCCAATAATGGTCTGCTCCACGGGACCCTGTGGCAGAGAGCAGCAGCCCTAAGGCCCCCCAGGCTTCCTTCTGCCTTGAATCCTTTCTTGCCGTCAGCTGCATTTCTTCTGTGGCTGGTCGCGCCGCTGGCCTCCCCAAGAACACTGATTTCAAATGGTGCTAGACAATCACTATTTAAATCTAAACCACCATATGAAACCAGCTTCCTGAAGAAGCTTTATGATCTCTTGTTTTCACAATGTGCTTGCAAGTAAATTCGAGACAGCCTAGAAAGGAGCAAAGGTGGGACCTTGGTCATGATGCACAGCTGTCTGAACAGAGTTCCAGCAAGCACAATCTCGGGGAGGGGTATGGGGGGGTGCAGCTGTGACTCCTGATGCTTAAGCAGCCCATTATCCTTTGGAGACAGCTACCAGAGCCAGCCCATCTCCCCCTGGTGGGAAGTGGGGAGGAAATCCTTTATATGGGTCAAGAAGCCACAGGGAGGAATGCGTCCCCACCTAAGCCAAGCTTGCCAAGGCACTTTCAGTCCAGAAAAAAAAATAAAGAGCATAGGATCAGACACTTAGCAGACTCCCCTGCAGTTTTTAAGTCCGCAGGAGGAAACTGAGGTAGTAAGTTGGTAAGTAACTGTAAAGTACCTTAAAATACACGGAAATAGAGATCTTCCATCTGGGGACCCATATTCATACTCTTAGGAAACATCCAGCTTCCTGAGAACGGGCCTGCAGCAGGAACCCGGGCACCAGAACTCAGAGGGGAGAAGAGCATGTTGTTCACTTGTAGGGAAGCCAGAGAGCACAGCCGATAACAGGGGATCATTCATTCTCTTCCCAGGACACCCAGAGAACAACAGGATGGCACAGCCACAGCCAGCAGCCTTTAATGCCTTTTGGTGAAGACTCACTAATTATTACTGTTTCCATGCCCCCCAGCTCCTCCAATCCACAACAATCAATTCGACTGTTTTGTATTTCAGTCCAGGAGTCTGTAGGGTGACATTTCTCTTTACTCTGGGTGTTTTTTTTCTTTTAGTTTTCTTTTCGGTTTTGGGGCCAACCTCAGGGCCAACTCCTGTATCAGTGCGAGAGTTCACTCTTGGAGGTGCTCAGAAGATCACAGGCACGGCTGGGAATCGAGCGTGGGGTTGGGTTGACTGCTTGGCCGAGTGCAAGGCAAGCACCCAACTCTGGCCTGCAGTTCTATTCTAACCACCAATGACTTCACAGCACTGCGACACTAGAAAGGAATGCCGTTTGCTGACGACGCTTTCTCACATGCACAGCACCGGCTCTGCCATCCTCAGTGTCAAAATCACCTTTCCCAAACAAAAGCCATCTTGGCCATCTCCTGGCCCACAGCAAGGGAGGATGTGTTTCCACTTCAAAGCCCCATCTGCCAGGCTTGGACTCTGGGTTCTTCTGGAGCAAGCTGCCCTTTTCTGTATTCCTGTGTCCAAATCTGATAGTCAAGTTCAGAGCCTGACACATGAATCAATAAATCACCCCGGTAACTCCTGAGTGGCGAAGGCGGGGCTGTGGAAGGCCATTGTTTTCCCTGCGTGGGCAACGCCAGTCTGTTCTTGCCGGGGCAGACTGGATCTAAGCCCCGCCTTGGGGCTGGAGGATTTCATAAGGAGACTGTATCTGACGATAACACTTGTGTAAAAACTGAGCTCCAAATGATACGAATCAGGATGCAACAGTCCTTTCTCCAGTCAGACCCCGGGCTCCACTGTGGGTCGCATGGCGCTGAGTCAGAGCTGCCAAGTCATCCTGGCTTTTACTGGGAGCAGAGGGACCAGGGAAGCCATGCTGCAGGAGCTGTGTCTGTGTCACGGGCCACTGCCTCAGTGACCCTGGGCCATCTCCGATTTCTTTCTAAGCCTCACTACCTCGATCCTGAGAGTGTACACACAAGTTCCTGTGTGGAAGTGGCTTGTTCAGGTCACATGTCATTCCAGACGTACAAGTTAGGAATCGTAAAAAGCCCCTTGCCAGGGCAGTACTATGTTTACAGATCAGAACTTAAAGAGCCACTGTCGGGGGAAAAGCCAAAACCAGCCGAGTTGCTGGGCTAGTTCGCGGAATGGTACTGAGAGCTTCCATTTGGGGGCATGCAAACCACAGGCCAGGCCCTGTCTGCATTCCCACAACTACCAACATGGTCTGCGGTGGTCTCTGTTCTCCAGGGAAGGAGCAGAGGTTCCGAGAGGCTACATGACCCGCTATTTGCTCACAAAGCAGGACTCCAAGCCTGACCCACATGACTGCAGACCACACCGTCTTATTCTGCCGCCTTTTATAGTAGGGTAAAAAGCGCTTCAACCTTTCAAGCCCCTCAGACAGACCCCTCCTGCGCACCAGCCCCCATGCTAGCCAAGGCAGTGTACCAGTGCTTTTCAACCCTGCTGCCCCTACAGGCAGCAGTGGAGAACACCTGATACCCCCAAGTTTCTGAGCCTCATCGACAAGCAGCACATGAGCAAACAAACCACTTACACCGGCTTCGGTTGGGGGAGCAGCAGCGGCACCAAACAGCCCAGCACAGGGAAGGTGACGGCTAGGATCTGCTGGGAGGCACCGGAAGGTCAGCAGAGCCCTGGGCCCTGAGCCAAAGTTTCCAGCGGCAGCGACACGTTCCGCGAGCCACCTCCTTTCCCATGATTCCCCAGGAAGCTCAAGTCACAAGGGCTCATAGAACACGGCCCATCCACTGGATCGCACCCCACACCCAGGATCGTGCCGAGATGCCATCCCTGAACCTGGCCCCACTGCTCTCCCTGTCCCCACCGGAGGTCAGGAGGGGCAAAGGCCAACATCGGAGGACAGCACGTCAAGCTCTGTGACAAGTTCTCTGCATGCACAGCGAGGGGGTGGGGGGTTCTCGGCGGTCTGCGCCCCGGCCTCCAGCTAGGGAGGATGACAACAGCCGCCACCACACCGGGCTCTGCTCCCAGAGTCAAAGATGATCAATAATGCGAAGTCACCTGAGCTAGCAACAGTGCAATGTCAGCTGTGGACGCTGACAGCTCGGAGGCAGGCCAAGGTGGGGACACGTCCCTGAATGCAGAGGGCTCTCTGCTCCTGCTCCCGGCCACCTGCACAGGCGTCTGATGAAGCCTCACTCAAAGCTGGGCGAGGCTCCTCGAACTACTCATACCTCCGGCTGACAGAGCCGAAAGGAGCCTCTTAACCGTTTTCTGGCGGCCTCTCCTCTTCCCCGCCAGACCTCAATCTGGGCCTCGGCGCCCGCTTAAGAGATGTTCTTCTGACAGACCAGCGGGGCGCTGTGCCTGGATGCTGGTGCCCTTTGAGAAGACAGGGGCAGTTACCCAGGAAGCAGAGAGCACAAACCTGCCCCGGGGGCTGACTTACCGGTACCAGCCTCTTCCTACCGGGCGCCGGCTGATGTTCTCCAGGCACGGACAAGTCCTCAGGAGGCCTGGGTCCAGAAGGCGCACATCTGCGATGACATGCCGGCAAGGTGCCTGCAACCTCCACGACGTGCGCCCAGGCGACGGAGGAAATGAAAAGGCCCACTGCTTGTTTTTCTTTTTTGTGGCGGGGGAGGTTGTCCCTCTACCAATGTCATAGAGAGAGCTGAATTTTCAATAAACGGAAAGTGAACAGCGCCTTCTTCCTCCTGGGCACACGGGTTGGGAAAGTTCCGGCAGGGCCGGCGCGCGGGGGCTGCGGCCAGTGAGGAAACTGTCCACCGCCATCAGGCTGCGCGTCTCACAGTTCGGCGAGATGTCTTACGAAACCAAACATGGCACCACCCAGCAGATACAGTCACGGAAGACGGGCATGGGAGCCGCCTGCTCAGAAGCCAGGAGGAGGTTTCTATTTTCAACACTGATTTTGCAACCTTCAGGCGGCGCCGACACCGGGAGGCCTGCAGAGGGCAGCACTGGGCTGAGCACGCAGCAGCCCAGCCGGACCACCTGGGAACTGGCAGCTTGGAATGAGCAGGCCAGTGCCCCTGAGCCACCTGACTTTAATTGTGGGGAGGCTCACGGGAGAGGGAGCCCTGTGTCCAGGGGGTCATTCAGAGGTGACAGATCTTTATCCCCACAGCAAACGGGAAGGACTTATGAGTGCAAGGAGGGGGCTTCGAGGGGGAGGGGGATTAAGACCCGGAGCTGCCCCCTTCTCCCAGGACACAGCCCAATGACTCAGCAGTGCGGAGGTCACACGTGTGTCCTGTCTGACCACCGCCTACTGCAGTGTCCGAGTTAATAATTACTACACTGCAGAGGACTTGGGAGCAGCCTGGGCCATGGTGGGGCCCTGTCCTGCGGCAAGTGGGTGGCACAGAGGCAGTGGAAGAGGCAGAGTGGGGTCTCCGTGGCTCTCCACAAGCCCTGCAGGGCCACCCAGACTGCGGACCTGCTCTGTCCCGAGAGCTGGGATTCGGACACGGTATCCCAGCAGACTCCACTGGAAGTGGCGGGATTCAGAACAGGAGTCCTGAAGTCGCCTTCACAACACGAAAAGCCAAGGTTCTGCTGACAACTGGGGCCGAGCAGGACGTGCCGGAAGGAAGAGGCCGCTCTGGGGAAAGGTCAAGTTTGACCCCACACGGCACCGCTGCTGAGTGACACACCGCTTCTGGAATGCTCCGATGCTATCTGCAAAAAACAGCCGCCCCCTGCACCCCAAACGGGGATGGGTCCTGAGTCAGAGGGAAGGTGGGGTGTCCCATGGCCTAGAACCTTCCTCTCTTTCCTGGGCCTTTTGTGATTTGGGAAAGCCCCTTGGCTGCTCGAAAGCCCTTCCCTCTGCCACGGAACTTTCCCTGGGGCGGTGTCTGGTCAAGTGACCTGACTGGGTGTCTCCTGGCCTCCGCCTGCCACACACAGGAGGGCCCCGGGGCGGCTTTGTGACCCTGGCATCAGTTCCAGCGTGCTTGCATCCGCAGGCAGGAACTCTCCCGCTTCCCTCCCCCCACCCCCGCCCAATGCTGGGTCAGGAAAACTGGGTGAGTTCTACGGGTCTTGAGCACAAGGTTCCAGCTTCCTTCTCATGTTCCTGCCTTGCCTGTGAGCACAGGAAGTCAAACCGGGGCCTTCCTCACAGCACTGGTGGGGTTCTCACTCAAGAGCAGAAGGGAGGCTGCGACCAGACCTTCCACCAAAGAGGGTATGGGGCCAGAGTGACAGTACAGCGGGGTCTCCGTGGATCTCCGCAGCTGAATCTGGGTCAGCTGCCTTGCATGCAGCTGACCCAGGTTCAATGCCCAGCACCCTGCAGGGTCCCCTGATCCTTCCAGGAGTGATCTCTGAACACAGACCCAGGAGTAATTCCTGAGCACCACTGGGTGTAGCCCCCAAACAAAACAACTCCCCCTTCCAAAGAAAAGGAGAATATGGAGTAGATCTAGATCAGGGGCCAGGGACACAGGCTCTTCATGGCAAGAACTCAAGTTTGATCTCCACTCCACCGCATGTGTCTGCGCCGCACACACACACACACACACACACACACACACACACACACACACACACACACTGCGTGCAGCCCTGAAGATTCCAGCACACCAAACCCGAGCAGCATCGCACCATGAGAACGAAACATCAACTGTCCAGTTGGATAATGGGGCAGTGGTGGTGGGAGTGGAGCTGAGGACCCCGGACCACTGGCAGCCCATTAGAAGCCTCAACGAAGGGAGTCCTGTGGAGGCTTTCTCAAGTGGCCCTGACTTGCTCTACAGTGATGACTTTGCTGCCAATAGGCCCCCACATGGGGCATCAACTCTTTTGTACCTTAGGTTTTAGAGCTGTCCGGAGCCAGTTTTCACTCAGTATTTGCCCAGCCGGAGGTCTGTGTGCCTGGACTGTGCCTTCCCAGCTGGGGACCCCTTTATCCATCCTGTGCTGCCTTTAAAGTCAACAGCTGTCACCACTGCCCGCTGCACGGGCCTCTGAGCTGGGCAGAGAGACTGCATGGGAGCTTGGGGTAGGAGAGGTCTGTCTCCCGCCTCCGCACATGTTCCCGGCCCCGAGGCTGCTCCTGCCTCTCCATGTGCAAAGGGGAAATGGTTCATTCTCCCGATCACTAACGTCAAAAGCGAGGTACGGAGTCACAGTAAGGGTTAACTATCGCCCCCTGCAACCCCCACTCCCATGCCCTGGGAAGCCTCCACTTACCTGGGTGCTTATGGAGTGTGTCAGCTTTGGAAACAAGGAAGAACTAGATGTTCATCTCCAAGATGGGTCCTCTCAGAAGGCTCAGGCTCTGCCTTTTTCCAGGTATCACCCAGTGGCGGGGGCGATGGTGAGGACTCAGGACAGTTCAGCGCCTCCTGTGAGACCTCAGGCTGGGCAGGCTCCATTCCCTGCTGCCCGCAGGATGCATGGAGATTCCCATGGAAGAAAGCTCTGACCAGGACCCTATAGACACCTGGAAAGGAGGGGCCAGGCCGCCTCCCCAGGGAAGCATAGTGGGCACAGATGGGCCAATTCCTGCTCCTGGGTCCCTCTCTCCTGGCTCCTCGTGCTTTTCCCAAGGCCTGCAGGGTAGCAAGATGGGATGTCATGAGCTTCTTTGATGTGGAGCTGGTATGGGGGTGACTTGGCTGGGTTGGAGGAGGTGTGTCACGTGGTGGCTGACCAGGAGGCAAGTCCTCTCTTGGGGGCTGGCGGAGCCTTGAGTTTCAGGCTGGCAGAGGGCGCCCTGTTCTTCCTGCACCCTCTTCCTTCTAGTATGGTTCTGAGGGTGCTACCTCTGAAAATCACATTTACTCAGGCTCACTCAGCATAGCGCCCTCCTGCAACGCCACCCAGTTCTTTTGCTTGAGGTGAGGACTCCGAAGTCTCTTATTATGAAGAACGTGGTACAAAGCGAACGCTCTTCCAGAAGAGAAAAGGCAAAAGAACAGACAGAGAGAGGGGTTCACTGGCAATGATAAAAATGTGACCTCAGGCCCAGAGCAACAGTACAGTGGGCAAACTGCTTACCCTGCACCCGATTCAATCTTTGGCACCCCATATGGTCTCCCAAGCACCAGCCAGGATTGATCCCTGAGCATGGAACAACCAGGCATAAACCCGGAGCATTTCCAGATATGTCCCCAATGTAAAAGAAAACAAAAAAAAGGAAAGCCACTCTCACTCTGATTGGGGATGACGGAGCCTTGGAAAGTCTGCCCATGACCAGTAAATGGAAGTTCTCAACTGACCCAAGTCATCCTCAATGCATTCTCCTAAGGCAAGTGCTGGGAGGCTCTGGCCCACCCCACTCTGCAGACTTGATCCCAGAGCTGGGGGGTCAGGTGGAGAAGGATCACCGCTCCTCCAGACCCCTGTTCTCTGGCTGACCAAAGCCCCCACCCCACCCAAAAGCTTTATTACTTTCCTTTCTACTCTCCAGGATGGTAATTCGAACACAGACCTGTTCTGCTCTGCTCTGACCTAAGGGTGCCAGCCACAGCCAGGGTGGGCCGTGGCCCTGCCAAAGAGCAATGGTCTGAGTCACTGGGAAGTGGAGAGAATGTTGGCGGGGACATCAGAAGCGCAGGAGAAACAAGAGCAGGCAATGCCCTGGCCAGCGGGCAGGCCACGCTGCCTCATCCTAGCCCCGAGCAGACGTCTTCCGCTCAGCCTCCAGGGGCAGAGGCAGCCGCAGAGGAACCTTTCTGGAGGGTTCCCCTCCTCTCACCAAGAGGCAGGAAACACTGCACCCCCTACATGGCTCAAAAAAAAACGCAGCCTGAAGCTCACTATCTCTTTGTTCACGCCTCCTCGCCCCTTCATTCCACCCCAGAAGGGCTTCTAAAATCACTGACCACTGACCTCCCAATGCCGTGATTCCACTTTCAGGGATTGAACGTGGTCCCCAGGGCACGAGCCACAGGACGTGGTTCTCGTGTCCAGGAGGACCCACCTTGGTGCTTGTGTCTCGGGAAAATGGGGAGCCCTCTGTCTGCCCCACATTTGCATGGCCAAGTCTGCTGTGCATATACCACACTGGGGCAAGGGAAACAGGGAAAGGAAGCAGGAGAGGCCCGCCTCCAAGTCACTGGCCACTTGGCAACTGCCACACAGAGATCAGAGGACTTACGGGAAAGGCCGTGGCTCGGCTGGGCCCCTGAGCACGCATAGGTAGGTACTCAGGGCCCCGCACAGTTTATGCAAAAATATGGGATTTCACTGCATTTATGCAGCACTGGCTGACAAAGAATACATAAGGGCAGAAGCAAAACCTTGAAGTCACAATAAAAAATAAACCAGCTCCAGAGTTGGAGCCTGAGAGGCATCATGGTGGCCAGGACAATTGTCTGGCACGCACTTGACCCAGGCTCCCTCCCCCAGCACCATATACGGTCCGGAGCCCCTGAGCACAGATGGGTGCACCACACTGCCACCCTGCCCACTCCCCCAGTTTCCTCCTCTGACATAGGAAGGTCCACGGCAGTGGCAAGACAGCGAGTCATGGATGACACATATATTTATTGTCACCAGGCCTACCATGGCCTTCTAAGAACTGAGTAAGCTGTTTCCCAAGAGTGACCGCTGGCTGTGGAAATGCAGAGAACTGCTATTTTCTGGGAAATTCGGAGGAGTGGCAAGGCTGACAGGCTGGCGGGTCATGAGGTCCCCAGGGTCCCCTGACCTCCTGTCAGGATTAGCTTGCCTGGAGGCTGAGGTCACACCGAGTCAATGGGGCAGTAAACATGCCTAGTAAAGATTGTTTAAACTTCCTTTTCATAAGCACTACATTTAAAAAACTTTTTTTTTTCTGGGCATAAAATACCATGATTTTTAACAAACAGCCTCTAGTTTTTAAAAACAAATAAGCTAAAAACTGACAAGGTCAAACAAACAATCTTAACTAGCTTTTGCAAGATCTTCACCTCATTTTTAAAGACCTCTGCAACCATGTGGCTTGTAAGTTTTACATAATCCCCAGCCCCCCTCCCGGACTGGCTTTCCACGGCCCCCTCAAAGAGCTTTATTTTGCCCTCTCTAGCTCGCTCGCTGCTCTGCTCAGGCCTCCCAAAGCTGGGGGACGGGGAGCGACTGGTTGGCCCGAGCCAGCCTCACCAGGGCACCGTTCCCAGGGCGGTGACTCAGCTCAGAAGCCACCTGCTGCGTGGGCGCTGCCACCTTCCGGGTCACTGGCAGTCACGAGGGCGGAGGGAAGGGGGCAGAGCTGAATGGACCCGACAGATCAACAGCTCAGAGGCGGGTCAAGGGCAGCGAGCGCCCAGAGAGCCTTTGTGTGTGTGTGGGAGGGGCGCAACCAGGTCTGGGCAGGTGGTGGGACCACTGTGGGCGTCCCATCACACCCCTAGTCCTTGAGAGGAGGGCTGGGGGTGGGGAGCGGAGGATATGGAGACCCAACAGGGAGATAATGGGGCCCAGGGCTGGTGCTCACTGTCATGAGCAAACACCCTCTCTTCAACCTTCTTAAATACGACTTGGGTTGGGATTGGACACCTCCTACTTCTGTAGATCTCAGGGATTTGGACCCTCTGTGGAAACTGGAACTGGGTGGTCATCCAGACCAGCTTTCTCGCCCCTAGTGCCCCTCCTCTCCTGCTCTGTCCACTCTGAGGGGCCCAGGGAGCAGTCGTGCCTCCCAAAAATTCAGCCCACCACTCCACCGCCCAAGGGAACCTACTCATCCTTTGACCATTTCCAATTCCGAACCCTTCATGGGCATGATGCAGCTCATGCTGCCACGTGCTGACTGGAGCCCCCTCCAGGGCACATCGACGCCTGCTAAGAAGAGGGAGGCAGGCCAGGCTGGGGGCCGGGGAGGGGAGGGGAGGCTCAAGACTTCCTGACTTAAAGGCTGGGGCTGCCCACTGAGCCTTAGGTACGGCGATGAAAAGCCCCACATGGTCCCCACAGCTACTGGCTGGGGGGTGGGTTCCTTCCTCCTTTGGAGGATTCAGACATGGGACATTGAGGGGCTGAGGACTTTTGGCACCTCATGGCAGGTGGGGCCACGTGGGAAGCTCAGAGCAGGACAGCGTATGGCCTATGGTGTGCGGGTCATCTCGGCTGGACTGTGAGGGCGAGGACGGGAAGGACAGAAAAGAGGAGCTCATGCCATGGGGCAGGGACCCTCGGGTGCGAAGCGTGGGCCACTGCCATGGCCAGGATGTGGCTGGGCTGCAGGCCGCCAGCAACCAGGGTCTGCCGGGGACAGCGGCGTGCCCTGAATTACTCAGTCTAACCATCACTGCGTCCTCCAGCCACTTATTTGGCAACTCATCACCCGCGGCCTTGTGACACAGCCCTGCTTATTCTCTCATTCCTTCACGTCACCGTAGTTTTTCTTTTCTTCTCTCCACTGAACTCTCAGGTCCTTGCAGGCACAGGATAGTGACCCCCCCCCCACCCCACACACACAAACGCCCTCTTCCCTCACCACTCCAGAGGTCAGCACAGCGCCTCATGGACCTGGAACGGAGATGGGGACCAGCATGAGGGTGAGGCTGGAGAGGGAGGCAATTTCCCTCTGAGCTCTGCCACCCTCAAGATGAATGTCAGGCGATAGACCCTTGACAGCTCCCACTCTCTTCCTTCTGATCACCCGTGGCACAGCGCCGTCACACAGGCAGGTGAGCTTTTGCTCTCAGGCAGCTTATGTCTTGTGGAAGAAGAGCCTCTGGTTAGACACAGGCTGAGGTCCAGCTCTCGAATTCGTGTAATGGGACAGTCTTGCACTGTGCTGATGACCCAGCACCCCCGTAATGACTTCCCTCACGTGCCATCCTGGGAATAGTCCAATACTGGGATGGGATCATGGAGGACATGATACGGAGATGAATCTGAAGGAGGAGCAGGTGTCGGGGAGTAGGACAGACGAGGAAGGCACAGAAGCGCAGGCAGAGACCTGGGCCACAACCTGCAAGAGGCAGCGCCATCACAGGCCCCAAGGCAAGGCAGGAAAGCTGGGGCTGGCGGCCGCTGCCATCAGAGAGAAACCAGAGCAGATGTTCCAGGCCCCGAGGATGGCACATGGACATATGTGCTGACTGGGAAGCAGGGCCACGTTGGCCAAGAGGCACCTACAGGCCATGCAGGGCACCCTAACAGGTCCCACAGGCAGCGCCCTGTGCTGGCCACAAGGTGGCACACACAGTCCTTCGACCTGAGCCAGTCAGCCTGGGCAACAAGAATTTCCAGGTCTGTCTGCAAGAAATCTGGGCAAAACGCTCTCTGACCGTCGGAACTAACTCATGGCCATTATTTCTCGATCTTTTCCCCCACGTCTTGCCCTTCCTCTCTCCCTTTCCCCAACCGCCATCCTCACAGTTTGGTTCATGGCAAAATGGATCTCAGAGATCTATTCGGGTTCTTCTCTCCTGGCAGCTGAGTTCTGGGGTGAATGCTCAGATACCCACCCTCATCCAGGCTTTGGACCCCAGCTGGGCCTCTCAGATCTAGAAGAGCCCTGTGTGATGTTTTTCAGGGCAGCCCTGTGGCCTGCCCGCCCCTATCCCTCTGACCTCTGTCCCCCTCCTAAGCTGTCCTTGATTCTGGGGTTCTGGGCTCAGCTGTTTGTGGGTCACTTTTTGGGGAGGCCAGGGCTCCTGCTTAAGGGCTGGGGCCAGAGGAAGGTCAGAGAGGTGTGATGCCCGTGGGGTTCCTCCCTGGAGGGACAGTGGGAACCCACTGGCTCTGCCTCCCCCAACCTCACTGGTGGCCACTTCCTGAAGCACAGTCCGAGAGAGTTGGCAGTGACGGGCCTCTCGTGGATTCATCTCCGTCTCCTACCAGCTGAGTAAACAGGTGACTTTCCCAAATGGTAGCAGCCTGCCTCAGCGCCTGACGGTTTCACCTATCCCATCTGAGCAACACAGTGACATGCAGTGGCCCCTGGGTCCTTGCTCAAGCCCCCTTTCCATGCACCTACTGTCTCCTCAGTGCACGAGTCCTGTCTTCAAGCAGGCAAAGAAAAAAGGGGGTATTGCCCTGACCGGGAAAACCACTCACATCCCTCCCGAGGCGTTCATGACCCTGGGACAGCCACAGGGCCCAAGGTCTGCAAAGGGGATTGAGTTAGCTCCCTACTTCCACCCTGATTGCAGGTGCCCAGCTTGGGGAGGCAGGGAGGGCCCCATCTTCTAAGCCTGACGGCAGAGATCATGGTATCAACACGAACCCCAGCACATGGCGCCGCACCCCGCAAAGAGAAATGAACAGGGAACCTTGTGTCTCAAGAAAATAGTGTTTCTGAGAGAAAAGGGGTCCGGGCAGTATTGGCTCAGAGCCCTGCCTGCTGTGAGCCCTTGATACAATCCCCCAGTGTAGCCTGGAAGCAAAGAGTGTGGGGGACAATCAGGGGTGACCACTGACCCGTGGGAAGGACAGGCTGGGTAGGGAGAGCCCTGTCTCCCAGCAGCCCTGGCTGCTAAAGATATCTCCACTTCTCCTTCCCTCGTCTGGTCCGTCCCAGACGCCAGCTCAGCACAGCTGGGCCTCAGGGCCCAGCAGGCTCTCTGGGTCCCAAGCTCTTGAGCACAGAGGGTTCAGGAATAAGAGGAACGGGGTGACTGTCCGGGTGGCACCTGGGGAAACCTCCAAAGTCAGTCTCCTTGAAACTGCTGACATGCCTTTCACTCCCCAGCCTCAGTCAGGGGTGCTGAGGGATTCCTGCTGGGAGCCCCCGAGGGGGGAGCTGCCTCCTGGGGGGACCCCTCCTGCGGGGCCCCTCTGGCAGCTTCAAGAGCCCGGGCTTCAACTCTGTTCCCACAGGCAGTAAACGGGAGAAATGTCCCTGTGTATACAGAGCTCCTCCCACAGCAGCCCCCCCCTCACCCAAGGTCCAAGTTCCTTCTTCCCAAAGGGGTGGGGGCCACTCCCTCCTGTGAAGCTGGGTGTGTGTGGGGGGCTGGACTGTGCACCTCACAACATTCCCTCCCATAGCCCCCTGTGCAGAGTGGGGAGCGCTCACTCCAGATGAGTTCTGACTTCAAGGTTCACCTCTACCCTTCCAATAACAAGGGCAGGGAGCGGGCAGGTGGGCTTGTGGGGATCCTGCGGGCTGGGGGAACTTCTGGGATTTTATTTCTTTTTTTTTTTTTTTTTTTTGGTTTATGGACTACACCTCTACACCTGGCAGTGCTCAGGCCTTACTCATGGCTCTGTGCTCAGGGATCACACCTGGTGGGCTCATGGGACCCGCCCCCCCAATGGGACATTCGGTATCAAGCCCCTGGTAGCCGTCTGCAAAGGAGCGCAGCTCGATCCACTGTACTATGGCTCCAGCCCCACTTTAGGGGTTCCCGCCAGGTCACACTGGCCAGAAGAAAGGTCCCAGAGCGGGCGGCCCCTGCCTATTCCTCTGTCCTGCTTGTGCCCATCCTCCAGTGCACTGCAAGCTAGGAACAGTCCCCCTCATCTGGGCCTCTCTACCTATGTGCTGTAAAACCTAGTGGCGCCTAGTTGTGGGATCTGCCTCCTGTGGACTCTTGGACAAGGACAAGAACAGCGACCGACCCCCCCACCACCACCCCTCACTGCCTCCACTGGCATCTCTGTGCTGCCAGGGCCTGGCATCCTAGAGGGGATCCCACAGTCGCTCATGCCCAAGAAGGTGCCTGGCCCCAGTCCTGTTGAGTGATTCTGCCCCTTTCTCATGGCAGGGAACCAGGCCTGAGAAGGACCCACTCAGGAGGCACGGAGTCAAGTCTCAGGTTCGCTTTACGTGGTTAATTCACTCCCCAACGGAGGACTGACCCCTTCCCTCTGGGCCAGGAGAAGGGACTGCAGCACCACTTTTGCATACAGGAGCCCCAGGTTTGATCCTGGTCTCAAGCACTGCCCCAGAATGTCAAGATGAGACACCCCAAACCAAGCACACATCTCTCTCCCCTTCTGCAGGACACTGCCTGGAGCACCCCATGAGGGAAAGTGGAGGTGAAGTTTCCCCACTGCCCCGCCGAGCAAGTCAAGCCACACTCCTCCCTCTCCTGTATGTGCAAAAGAGGCGTATGTCGGTCAAGGAACCAGCAAACCAGCACCCAAAGAGCCGTCCCCAGGAGCCACGCCAGCACTGTAAGAGTCAGCCCTGAGTGAGGCATCGGGGTCTGAAGGGCAGAGGTGGAGGGAGAGAAACTGGGGAGCTTGGGCACGGGTTCCAGCAACTGCTCTCAGAGGGGCACAGGTACAGGATACTGGGGTCTCCCACCCACACTCCTCACCTGGATCATGCACTGGGGCCCCACACGGGTGGGGGGAATCTACTTGCCAGTGCTGTCGGGAGGGTCCGTGCCTGCCTGAGAGCCCTGAGTACCAGACTCCTTCCCACCTGCACCCATCAGATACCTGCAGGCGGCTGCCTGAGCCCCACATGTCTTCGGGAAGCCCATACGGACAGCAGAGTAAACAATACCAATCCTGGCTTCTGTTGGGGGCAAGCGATTCAAGGAGGGAGCTGGCCCCCTGGGATGACTCATGCACAAACGGACAAGTACAGGGCACTGTGGAAGCACTCGGCCTCATCCTGAGCAGCCTTCCCTGGATGGAGGAGGTTTCATCAGAATGGACATCTGTTGCTGGTTCAGCCTGGAAGAAGGTGGCCAACCTCATTAGATTGGACCGGTGCCGACCAAGAGGGGAAGGGCTGGGTAGCGGGAGTAGAGCACATAGGGGCCTGTGCAAGGAAACTGGCTTTCCGTGGCCAGGGCAGTCTGTAGCCCACCATGGCCACCTCAGTTTGTCTTACAAGATGCCAGGCTCCTTGGCCCTAGACACTGAAATCACAGGCCTGAATGAACAGGAGGGCACAGCATGCAAGAACTTTGTTCACTCCCAGTAAGAAGGCAGGGGCCACTCACAGCCACCCCCCGCTGCCCTGTGAGCTGGCATGGCTGTCTCACTGGCGACTGTTTTGGGATTTACTCTTATACCCACCGGTATAGCAGCTGGGCCCGTGCAGGTAGGAACAAGGAGATGCACCACGAGCAAAGGTGAAATTGGGAGGCCAGAGTACCAGATGAGGCTTGCAGAGGATGGCCAGAGAAACTGGGCTAAGAAGCCAGGTGCTGCCGCCTCCATCCCAGCTCCTCCATGC
This sequence comes from Cryptotis parvus, assembly GCA_021461705.1. Classification (NCBI taxonomy): domain Eukaryota; kingdom Metazoa; phylum Chordata; class Mammalia; order Eulipotyphla; family Soricidae; genus Cryptotis; species Cryptotis parvus. Next base: position 46,896 of record JAJIBD010030536.1, read on the forward strand.
ACTATGGTGGGGTGGGAGGGCACCGAAGGGCGTCTCTGAGCCTGTGTCACTGGACAGATGGGCCTGGCCTCCAAGGACAGAGTAAACAGAGCAGAGGCCTGGGCATGGGCCGGCCGGGGCCACTTGCTTCTGTTCTGATTATGGAGATGGCAACTCTCCTGTCCCCACGATGGACGAGGCCAGTTCTCCCCCTCTAAGTTCACGTCAGTGAAAGGCCGAGAGACCCGAGCAGAGATCATCGCCTCTATGAATATCCCTGACCCCAGGACTTGGGGTGGTGGCGGTGCCTCTGGATCCCGGGCGGCTGCTCCTTGCCAGGGCTGTGACGCTGACGGGGGCTATTCTGGGTAGCTAGGCGGCTGCTCTCCCACAGAGCCATGACGGAGATGAAACCAAAGCATCACCTACATACACTTCCTGGGCTTCTGAGGCTGTGGTCCCTGTGGCTAACACTGTCCGGGTCCTCCTCACCCTCTGCAGCCCGAGTCCAGGCTGTCTGGAGACCAGGTCTGCTCCTGTCTCAGCACTTGTTTATTAAACCCACCAGAAAGCCACTTTTCTCGGGCCACCTGCTGTGTGGCCTCCGGTGGCTGCCAGGCTGGGCTCTGCTCTGCAACCCCCTTCCCCAGCACAGACAGACAGACAGACAGACAGACAGACAGACAGACAGACAGACAGACAGACAGACAGAGACACACACACACCAGCCTGGAAGGTAAACTTTTTTCAACTAGCTGCGGATTTTTAAGTGTTTTTTTTTTTTTTTTTTTTTTGCTTTTGGGTCACACCCAGCAATGCTCAGGGGTTATTCCTGGCTCTGCACTCAGGAATTACTCCTGGCAGTGCTTCGGGTACCATGCCGGGATCAAACCCAGGCCGGCACAGGCCGGCCGTGTGCAAGGCCTTACAGCTGGCGCTAGCCCGCCCTAGCTGCGGATTTTTAAACTGAGTCATAAAGTCCAGGTGGAGAGGACAGATTCTGACATCCAGGTCTCTCTGTGTTTCTGTGGCGCAGCAGGGAAAAACAGATGGGCTGGCTGGTCGATCTCTAACCAACCTCCCACTGCTCTGCTCCAGGCAACTCAATCTTAGCTTAGCTAAGGGCAAACGGCACTGTGTGGGACAGACTCACAGTACTGGCACCCCAGGGTGGGCTGCCTGGCCTGCCCGTGTTGTGCCTGCTGGGGTGCTGGTTTTGGGGGCATACATAACAGGGCCAGCCCGCTCAAGCAGGAGAGAGCATGCAGTCTGAGTGGCCAGTGAATGAGAAAGGGAGGAAACTCTTTGGGCTAGCGCCCCCTTGGGGTGCCTCTTACCAGAATGCCCCATGTCCTTCCACTCAGTCATGCTAAGGGGGAGCAGGGAGGGGTACACAAAAGGGTGCCTGGGTGGAGGGGGGCCCAAGGGCCAGGCGGGAGCTGTGGGTTGCGAGCTGGTGAGCCAGCCACTTCCTTGGGCGAGGCAGCCTCCCTGGAGCACCGCGATGACACCCTGACATTCCTTTTGCAGGCGCCAAGGGTTTCGACTCTCAACGACTGATGCGCGTCACCCCTACGGTCACAGGACCCGGGAAAGGATTATTCATGGACGCTGGAAGGGTTCTGAGAACAGGGCGGGCTCTGACCTACATTCAATGTTCTAGATAGGAACAATAGACGTGGATCCAGGGAAACAGTCTCTACTGATTGGTCAAATAGAACCATTTATTCTATAAAGAGCTGAAACGGAGGCTCGAGCAGGGAAAGTGAGAAACGACACAAGGATTCTGCCACTATCAGCAGCCGGTGTGGGTGTGCAGGCAGGTGGGCGGGCACTCGCCCCACTCCAGGCTTAGCATGAGACATGGGCATGGGGTGCTGGAGTCCTCTAGGATTCACTGGAGCCTCTGCTGTGACTCAGCCTGATCACTCACCGTGACTCCAGAGACGCACAGTGCCCAGCACAGGATGCTTGGCCCCTGCTGTAAGGTGGTCCTCGGGGAAAGAGGACACACGGACACACACAGAGACAACGCCCTCCCCCTGCCCCAGCCAAACATCTTACACATGCACACACCCCAGGCCAAGCATCCTGTATCTGCTGCGGCTTCACTCGCAACTCTTCTGTCTCTGAGGCTGGCACTCTCACTGGAGAACTGTGTTTGAGAAACAAACTGATCTTCCACTGGATTACCAAAGCATATTCCAGAGAGCTCCAGCTCCTCCTGGTGTTTATACTAACTGTGAAAGATTTCCTGGAAATTCAACTTATAAATTAGAGGATGGAAACGAAATTGGAGAAATACTTTGGGTATTTTGATATTCCACTTTTGAATTAAAGTAATAATGATTCAGCAGGTTTTTAAAAAAGTGACCACACGTGTAGTTAGATAATAAGGAAAAGGTCATGAATTATTCTCGACTGTAGCTGGTGTTTATGTGGGGGTCCTTGAGAAAGTCCTCATTTGTGCTGTTTGAGGTTTTTCATAGTAAAATGTTGGAGGCAAGTATGATCACATCCTCCACATGGGTGTTAATATGTTGACGAAAAAACTGCACAGACTCTGACAGCAAAAACGAAAAGTCTTGAAATAAAGACAATGAAAGGTCTTGAAGTATAGACTTAAAAAATTACAGAAAATTAGCTGGACAAAAAGAAATACAACTCAGGAGCACAGAAATTAATTAGGTACTTGCTTTACACATGGTTGGCCTGGGTTTAATCCCTGACATTACATACGGTTCCCGAGCACTGCCAAGAGTAGCCAAACAGACGTCCATAAAGAAATAAGAAGTGTAACTGAGTATATAGTATTGGGGACTTACGTAAAAAAAAACTCTTTGAATACTTTTTTTCTTATATTTCACTTTTAATTTGATAGGTTATATATAAAAATAAAATGAAAAATCAGACTAGTGTTTTCTAACTTCTGGGTGAGAAGGAATTCCTAGGTCTAAGATAGAAGCGATGAAGGAAAAAAATAGAGCAAAACAAATTTCACCTGAAAATAATTTTTAAGTGCTACATGAATTTAAACAAAACTGAAAAACCTAAGTAGTCAGAAAAAAATACTTGTGCTGTCTCCCTCGTTCTTTCACCAAATAGAGAAGATATTAATGAGTATGAACAGGCCATTTATAAAAGGAAGCTACAAATGCTGAGTTCTATAGCAATTATAAAGTGCAACATGCCTGGCACAGAGCAAATCTTCACTAACCTGCTAAATAAACGAACCAGAAACAACACTTCTGTCTTAAGCTCTTTTTCCAAAGTTCACCCAGTGCTTTGATGGGTGGTAGGAAGGACATCTGATATGATACACTGCCAGAATGTGGATTATGTGGTACATACAAGTTTTCTAGAAAACAAATTGGCAAAGGATAGCAAGAATCTTTTAAAAAGTTGAACTTCCACACTTATTACTGCCGGGACTCTACCCTTAGGAAGTCACTGAAAACTATGGTCAGGCTGCATGCAGGAGACTGGGTTCATTCCCAACACCACATGGTTCCCTGGGCCCTGCTGGGGTGATCCCTGAGGACAGAGCAGCTTCAAGTGAATGGTCCCTCACCTGCCCTGCTCCACAAAAGCCTAAGATTCACATATTTTTTAAAAAAAGGTTATTTTAACATAAAAAAATAGCTTTGAAGAAAAAAATCAGAAGCAAATTAAACACTCGAAACGAGAGGCTATGATACCACCAGAATATTTTTTAAAGTCTTTTGAAGCATGTGGGGAAGACGCTCATTTAAAATAAGGAATGCCTAAAATGCCTACACAGAATGCCGATGTGAGGGCCGTGTGTACGTGTAGGAAAATGCTGGAAGGAAATGTCCTCAGCTGAGAGCACTTCTGGGTGTGGATCAGCGAGGAACATTTCGCTTAATGCTTTAGTACTTTCGATATTTACGCTGAAGTGGCCCACGGCTCTAGAACAGGTAAAGACTCTTCACGCTTGTTACTAGATCACACCACAGCCCCCGTTCCACAGTCACCGCTCTGAGACGACAACCCTGCACTCTGGAGTGCGTGCACTCGTGGTCCATATACTGCCTGGCTTCCCTCCGCCCTGCTTTCCCTCTCCACTGCCGTTTTTGGAGGGTGGGTGGGTGGGGTGAGACACTGCTGAGTAAACTCCTAAGCCACAGGCCTTGTTTTCTTTTCCTCACCTCTCTCATCTCCCTGGAATCCAGGGCTATGCTCTCATGCTTCCTGGATGGATCACCAGAGCACCTTCTTTCCCTCTCTGGTGACCTCCCCTTAGCCCGACCTGCCACCCCTGCCTCCCTTCTCACACCCAGCATCTCCCGCTCCTCCTTGGAGGGCTGCCTGCCCCTCCGCCCCCGGACATATGCCTTGGGGCTCGCCTAGCTGGTTGGTCAGAGCTGTGTCTTCAACTCTGCTTCCCTGCAATTCCTGCCCCGCTGCCTGGCCTCTGCGGCTGTGGGTCCTGTCCTCCCCACGCTCTGCCTCCCTCATCCTGCTCACTCCTAGCTGCTTTCCCTTCCAGGGCACCTTCTAACATCAGCTCCCTTAAAAGTTCGGGGTACAGGGGGAGGCAATAGGTACCAGTAGGACCCAAGTCACGCCCATTTTTTAATGCCTGATGGAGCTCTCTGCCTCCTCCAGGAGGGCCTCGTGTTTGATGAATGAATAAATATCTCCACCATCAGACCTAGTGACTTGAATGAGATCTCAACTACCAAAGATTTCATCATCACCCAGCGAGGCACTTGCCTAGTTTATCACTCTTGGCAATCAAGCCGCCCTTACCTAACTAATCAGGCAAGCAATGTATCTATCGCAAACCTTACGAAATGGTGTTATTTGAATCTATTTACTCCGCCTAAGCCTATCACAGGAGTGTTGCTAGTATTCCCCCACAGGCCAGGCAAGGCATTTTCCACGCAGGCGGCCTGCTGGTCCCGGCAATGTAAGAAAGAGTCAGACTGTCACTGCTACAAACCCCTGAGCAAGAAACCCTTCAGCCTTTTCCAGGCTGGCACATGAAGTGACTTTCTGCCGTGGCTGTGTACTGACTGCTTGCAACTGTCCTACTTCAACTGTGTTTTTTCCCAACACAATCCACATTGGATGAAATAATGGGCAAGCAAATCATTATTTTCTTTCTCATTTCCTTGTATGCCTTTTAATGCACCCCAGAATCACCAGTCCAGCCCCCTTCCTACAGGCCCTAGGAGGAGGACTTAAATTTGGCTAATGGGCAAATAATGGTGACTTCTTATTTTTACAAAAATACTATTTCTTTTATAGTTAAGGACAGTCTAAGCCCACCAAATTTCCTCTACCGATACAGAATCACTTTTCCAGTCTGACTGCAAGTACTATATATTATATTTTTAGAGCTTGGATGATTCTGTAGCTCGACCTACTTGGTAATATACCCATGGGGGAGAAAAAGAGGTTTTTGGGTTTTTCTTGTTTGCTTTTTAAGTATGGGGAAAACTCTCCCCAATTGATTGTTTTACCGAATTCACAACAGACTTTGCAAATAGATGTGGTTAAGCATCTGGGGATTCTGTGGGCATCTGTTTGGAGGCCCTGAGGAAATCAACCTTTCTCTTTCCTTATTTACTAGCAGTAACCTAGTTTTTTCCTTCCCAGCCCCCACCCGACACCCCATAAAACAGTTTCTTCCTTTTCTGGTGCCTCCTCTTTCCTTCCTAGCACTGTAGAATCATAGGCAGGCCGGGGGGGGCTGTGTCTCCCAGAAAGCAGGGGAGTGTCAGTGTGAGCGTGGCGGGACATGGCGTCCCCTCTAAATGCATAGGTCATCCCTTCACAGGTGAGGTATTCCAGGCTCATGCCACTAAGACACAAAGCATGGAAACAACCGAACAAACCAAGAGCACAGAACCCGGCACGGACTCAACATCTCAGCCATCTCCAGAGACAATGGGCAGCTCTGAGGAAAGTCCTAGGCACACACCTGTGTAACTGTGAAGAAATGAGAGAACCTGAGAGCAGGAGGCGGCGAGCTAACATTGTCAACCACTCTCAGACACCTCAAGTCAAGCTTCTCTGATGTTACTCTTCCCCAGGTAAGAATCACCTTCTGTGTCCTTCCTGAACGTTATCTGGCAACATTAACACCCAGACACCAGGAATCTAAGGCTTCTCTGCAAACAAATACTAAATTACTAGCCAGAAACACATGCCCTTCAATAACGGGTAGTAATGGAGTCAGTCCCGTGAGAACAGACTGTTATTTTTCAAGCAGTGGGTCAATGAGCATGACCACCCCCCCCAGTCATTTAATAAGAGACTACATTTAAATCCACACTCCCATACTCTTTTCATGTCAAAAAGACTACAAGTCTGCCAAGCCTTATCTCAGCACCTCTTGTTGTCTACATGCAGTCAACATGTATGAGCTGGGGGCAGGGGAGGGAGGGAATTGATCTTTAAGGTTTTTCCCTTGAAGGAATAACCTCCAGAGATTCACAAGGACTGGCGGGGCCTCTGCCCTCTGCCAGGAAATCACCGCCATAGGCAGGGAATCTGCAGTCCCACCTGCTAGTACCCATACTCACCCAGTCCCCTTGGCGGGTCACAGAGAGCAGCCGGGGACAGGCACAAGACCCCGGGAACAAGGAAATGAATTGTAGGAGAAGCGTAAGTGGCACCACCACGCCCCAGCTCCTCGCACCCGCAGACACCGGATCTTCTGGAATTCTCTGGGACTAACAATGAAAACCACACTAGGTTGTTTTCCCAATTCCTATGAAATGAGTCAGGAGGTCAAGCAACATCTCCACTTTGGGAGGGAACCGCTTTCACCCAAGCTCCCCACTTCCAGTAACTAGGCCCTCCCTCTCTGTGCACCCTCAGCCCCACACCAGTGGGCTCTCAAATATCCCAGAGCCCCCACAAGGTACTGCATGAGACATGTGGCAGGTATCGCCGAAAACTGGCCTTCCTCATGGACAGACTCCCTCCCTGGAGAATATTTACTGTGGGGAGAGATTCAGTTAGAAAGACCTGTGGATTAGGTTTTTTAAAACTGGATTTAAAAAATCCGCTGGCGGCCGGGAGCGATAGCCCAGCGGGTAGGGCGTTTGCCTTGCATGCGGCGGGCCCATGCCGGCCGGGTTCGATCCCCGGCATCCCGTATGGTCCCCCGAGCACCGCCAGGAGTAATTCCTGAGTGCAGAGCCAGGAGAAACCTCTGAGCATTGCCGGGTGTGACCCAAAAGCAAAAATAAAAAAAATCAGCTGTCCTAATTTTTTCTCTGTTGGGACCATGAATTCCTTTCTTTCCTTCACACAACAGGGTAGAGTGATGTCGCAAATAAACAGAGAAGAACAGGAACTGTACCTCTAGACGCTCTCCATTCACGGCTCCCTTCTGCCAGCCACTCCTCTCTCCTCCTCCAAGAGATTAGCACATTCACAAGGTACAGTGACTGGTCAATGAATCCATAATCTGAACAACCTGCTGCTGCTTCTGGTGGTGGGGGAAGGACAATCCTTGATGAGTGGAGGGTGAGCAGAGCCCTTCAGAAGTGGGGGAAGCGGTCTTCTGAATCCACTAGGCAGGACGCTGAGCACAGAGTTGGATGTCCTTTGGAATCCACAGCCTCCTCACTGCAGAGAATACAGTTTGGAGTTCACATCCCTCTGCCCAGGAAATCACCCGCCACTGGCAGGGAAGCGCGATTCCAAGAGGCACACACCCAGGCAAGACCCAGGCACATTCTCTGGATCAAAGCAAGCAGTCTCGACCTCTCCGACAACTCTGCTTCAGCAAGAGGCTGGAAAACTTTTGCTTTCTGTATGGAGAGTACTTTCTTTTTAAAGAGAAGGTTTCGTTTTGATCTTGAGAAATTCTGCCGGATAAAACCACCAACTGAAAACCTGCCATTATAAACGAGGGATTTCACAATGCTCATTCCAAAAAAAAAAAAAAAAAAAAAAACTGTGGCTATTCATTTCTGGAAGTGATTCACTGTGAAAGAATCACTATTGGGGGTGGAGGGAGAATTATTATTTTTCTGAAGACAGTTTGCCCTCTGAGGAAGGAAAGATACCCCAGAGAGGGTGGCCACGTGCCTCTCTGTCCTAGCTCCCAGCTCCTGAATCATCAGCCCTCAAGACGATGACCAATTTCCTCTTGCAAATCCCACGGCAGACAAAATCCCTTTGGTCCGTCCACTCTGCACTGAACCCTCAGCTCTGGCGCGATGTTCCAATAAAGCTGGGAGGCCCAGCAGCTTTCTCCACCTGTCAACGCTCAGTTGCTGGCATTTGACCAGCATATGGAGACTCACTTCCTGTAACTACTGCTAAAAGTGCTCGTGATATTTCCTTTGAGGTGGGGGGAATTTTTTAAAAGTGGGAAGGAAAGCTGTAGGCGAAGAGGTAACTCTGACAAGCTGGGCGCCTAAGCATGCAATGTGATCACTGTTTACCAGACACGCCTAATTTTAATTTGATTTCTCCACCCCGGTAATTAAGACAGCAAGAGGAGTGCTGCACTGAGAGAAAGGGGGAGGGGGGGAAGACATTTCACAAACGCTTAGCCCTTCGGCGCGCGTGACCAGAAAAGTAATTTTAAGATTCAAAGTGCACCAATCCGAAGCTGGTTAGAGCATTAACCCTTCAGGGGAAAGCATTATTCTTGTTGGCCTAAACATTTCTGACGTATGGAGACAATCTTCTTGGCTAGGCACAGAGCCTCCCCACCCCAAATCCCCTCCTCTCCACCCCACAGTCCCTGGGTGCCACTCCCAGGATGTCAGAACCAAAGGGCCTTTTCCAATTTGCCAGCGCTGGGGGCAGCAACAGGGTAATCAGTAAGACTCGGCCATGTCCACAGAGTGGCCACGTGGCTTTCACACCAAATACCCTTTGAAAACTGGCCCGGAAGGGCGAGAATGGGACCATGTGTATTTGTTCTGCCCTGAGCCAAGCCTCACTGATACCAATGAGGAGGAGACTGGCTTGAACATGGGGCGGAGTGAATGAGAAAAGCTGCTTTCTTCCACCGACAGAATCAGCGGTGACAGCTCCTTCTCTCTCGGCCTTTGCAGTCCTCTGCTAGAAGCAGGAGGGCGAGCCTGTCCCCTTCTTCTCAGGTGGCTCCTCTGCTCCCCTCCTGGGGCCAGAGGGTGGGGAGCGAAGCTCAAGGAGGAGCTGGGGAGACCGGCTTCTGTTTAGTTACGAGACGAGCCCAAGAATAAAAACATGAAACCCGCGTATTTGAAGTAGTTACATGCCCTCACACCGGCAGTTTTAATACAGGGACCCACTGCCATGAGACTCTGGTGGTTCTGCTTTTGGAACCGGGGATAAACCTGAAACAAGTATGTATGAATATGAACCTACAGCATGTGCTTGGTGAACTCTGGCAGATTTCTCACCAGTGCAATTGTGCTCTTGTGTTCATCAAATGGTCTTTTTTAGAGGAAGATACGGAAACCACTGACAGATTATGAACGTGCTCAGCTAATGGAGGATGAGTAAAGGCACTATTGATAGTTGGGTCAAGAGGGCAAATCAAACCACCCTATGCAGCGGCCAACTCTCTGTCTGCCTGCCTCAGGCCACCTGAGCCTCCGTAACAGAAAGCAGAACATTCTGTGCAAGTCCAAAGAAAAAGGGATCTTGTAGGAGGAAAATCTTAAATAATAATAAAAAAGAAAAAATTCCTTCTGATACTGGGCTTGGTGAGATCACAGACGCCTCTTCAACAAATGTCACTGGAAAAACTGGACCACTACATGCCAAATTTAAAAAATAAGAGGAACTAGATAATTATTTAATACCCTTCACAAAAAAGGTTTTATCAAATCCCAATCACAAAATACAGAGAAAACACAGGTGCTATGTTCCAGACCTCAACACCAGAGATGTATCTGAACAATCGATTCTGCAAGAGAACAGGAGTGAACACAAGGTGTCGATGGAGAAAGGCCGCTGCTGGGGCAGGCTGTAAGCAGAGGCTCCCTGCTACACTCTGTAGCTCTTGCTGTCATCTGCTGCTACGGACACCCCTGACGCCAAGTCTGCTCCAAGTTTACAGGATCGGTGGGCTGCTCTCCAACCTCTTCCTTTCCCTCCTTAATGAAAACTGAACTTGGTGAAAGCATTCTTCCTATATATTGCTTACTCAAGTTTTCCCTGACACAGTGAAGAGAAGCACTCTCTTGGTGGCACTTTCAGAGACCTGGGAGAGACTGCTGAGGAGTTACTGGATCTCCCTTTGGCTATGGCTGGTTCTAAGGGAGACCCCTCAAGGCCCTTTATGTCAGTTTTGTCTCCCTGAGGTGGCTTTAACTACTTAGGGCCCTCTATGGACAGAGCCACTCATTTATTCTCAGTACCATCAAGCTAAGTCCCTTCATTAGCTCCTTCCGACAGGTGACAGAGCCAGAACCAAGGGTAGAAGAATGCTACCCCAGGCAGCACAGGTGGAATTGGGATTCCAGGCAGGGAGCTCTGTCGTGGCCACCCTGCTCAAGCCTGCCATCAGCAGTTATGTCCGTCCTACCAGATGCAGCATTCCAGAGGCAGAGCTCCCACCATGCCACATAATCTCTGCAGAATTCCCTGAACAGTCACTCCGAATGCTAGTGCATTAGTGCCTGTCGTGGGAGAAGGCTCTGCCTGATCTGCCAGCTCCTGTGTGCAGATTCTGAGATACGGGGCTCAAGGGAGCGCGGGCTGAGAGACCCTCATTGAGCGTGGCTCCTGCTGACAGCTCACGTTGGACCCCGCAGCCTGTGACTCCCGGTACCGCCCTGCCACAGTCCTGTGCATGGGGCTGCGTGCACATACGACCCTGTCAGGGAATCCAATCCCACAGTGCTAACCAGGCACGGATGAGTTAGTAATGCACCTCCTCAGACAGGCTGTCTTCTTTTCTGCAAATTCAGGTTTTAAGACAAAAGAAGAAAGAGAAGGAAAACAACTTTTCTTCACCATTACCTTCTAGAAGTGAAGGCAGAATAAAGCTGTCTGAGTTCTTCCTGTGATGAACACAACTCTCTTCTCTATCCTTGCTCACATGTGGCTGTCTTAGATGGTAAACAAATTGTCTCTCCGTGTGCATTGGAAGTTGGTTCCTCCTCAGCTATGAGAGTGAAATATAATGTTCCTATTCTTTTAGAGAAAAAAAGTGACTTCCTATTTTGAATCTTCAAGCTCTTTGTATACTAAGTTTTGACCTTACAATTCAAAGACTTAAAAATGCATTTTCCTAAAACAACCCCGGTTTTGTTGACAAAGTAGGGACAAAGAAGGTAACATTCTGTTGTACTGTCATTTGAGAGCAAAAATTCAGAGACATTTTCTGTTAAATTTATAAGCCTGTCCCTCTTCCCTGCCGTTTACATGGTGTGAAAAGTTGATTTCTGTCCATCAACCATAAAGTCAAGCGCTGCTTACTCCTATCCTAACCATTCTCTGGTTGGTATTTTAAACAAAACATGCAAAAAAGCTGCTGTGAGAAAATGGCGGGCGTAGATCTATTTGTATATGTTCCTATCTCAATCTAAGAAACAAATCATCACTTCTTGGAAAATCCAGTAGAATGCTTTTATCACCATAGGTGACTAATTCCACTTATGGCCAGAGAATGTAGTACCTGGGTCAAAAAAAAAAAAACATTATTTACTGAGCTCACTCAACAGGCTGGTGGCTTCCGCCTCCCAGGAGGAGTCGGAAAAGGGGGAGAGGGGATAGGAAAGGGGAAGAGAGAGAGGATTTGAGGAAGAGGTGAGACAGAGAGAGTGAAAGAGAGAGAAGGAAGAGGGAGAAGAGACAAGAAGGGAAGAAAGACAGACAGACTGTACACGTCTGGGCCTAGAGTTACAACGGTCAAGGTTCGAAACCTCACACAGGGTCAAGATGCCCATTTTTTATTCTTTTGCACTTTCCCCTTGGATGGCTGCATGCTTCAAGAAGGAAACAGGTTTCTGGATGTCTAGGCTTCCCCTCCCTCATGCGCGTGCGGTGGGAAAAGCAAGAGCGGGCGCACATGCAGCGACAGAAGTAAGTGTGCACGAACAGATTTGTTTTATACAACAGGGCCCCGCAAAGTCTGTCTCGGGCCACAGCAGATCCTTCCCACAAAACAAACACAGAAGAATCCATGGGACTAGCTCTTCTTTCTGCCACAGGTACAGCAGTTTGCTGGTAATTGGGCCTCTAGGTCACATCACACTGCTGTGGCTGGAGTCTTGAACTGGGACTCTGTGGCCAAGCCCAGGTTGAAACATGCAGCTGCAGACCAAGGACTCAGTGCCTCCAGCTCTCCTTTGCATGGAATTGCAATTTTTATGTATTTACTTACAGCCCTTATTTTCGCCTCTTTTCCTACCCTTAGTCCTGTATCTTTAAAAAGCTTTCCTCTGGACAGGGCGGTCTCTTTAGGTTCATTGGGAAACAATACCACCGACAAACAACTCTGCTCCATTTAGTTTCCTTCCTGAAGGGCAGTTCAACCCAGTTTGTCAAGTCTAGACCCGACCCGTAACTCCCTTCTTCACTGGGCAGAGCCAACGGGCGACCAAGCCCCCACCCCGCACTTGCTGGCAGTGTCTGCTTGCTTTTGTCTCCTCCTTCCCATTGCCACTGCCAGTCAACATGCTCAGCCCTTTATCATTCATCCCGGGACAACTATGGGACAGCCTTTTTCATTGGTTGCCAGTGAGCAACTGTGTGGTGGGAAAACACAATGGAGGGCAGATGCCGACCATCTGCCCTCATGGGGAAGGTGTGGGAAGTCAGACCTCAGTGCGTCGTCATCCACAGCCTGAATAAAGAGGCTGATAAAACGTATGGCCTCATCTGTGACACACAGTCAGCAGCATAGGGTCTTCCTGACCTCTGCTGTGACACACTGCCGGTTGTCACTGCACTCCTTAAAAGCCTTTCATGACTCTGCTCTGCCTAGGGTGATTTCAGTTCTTTCACCCAAGACTGATGTGAAGGTCTTCTATAAAACTCAAGTTTGAACACATCCCCCAATACCAAGCTAGCCCCTCAGGGATCCTTTCCCGGGCTGCAAGCAATGATCACTAGGGTGATGTAAACCGGTTCCAATCCCCAGGACCACTCTGCATGGTTGCTTTCATTATTCGAGATTACATCTAGGGTCGGAGTGATAGCACAGAGGGTAAGGCATGTCACCTTGCATGTCGCTGACCCGGTTCAATCCCCGGCATCCCATATAGCCCCCTGAGCACTGCCAGGAGTAATTCCTGCGTGCAGAACCAGGAGTAACTCCTGAGCATTGCTGGGTGTGACCCAAAAAGCAAAAAAAAAAAAAAAAGATTACATTTAAACAATCTGACATTCTGTGAATAACCCAGTCAAGATTATTCACCTAGGGGCTGGAGCGATAGCCCAGCGGGTAGGGCGTTTGCCTTGCACACGGCCGGCCCATGCCGCCCGGGTTCAATCCCCCGGCATCCCATATGGTCCCCTGAGCACTGCCAGGAGTAATTCCTGAGTGCAGAGCCAGGAGAAACCCTGAGCATCGCCGGGTGTGACCCCCCAAAAAAAAAGATTATTCACCTAGCGAAGTGCCAGGGAAGCCACACTGAGTGACCGACCATGGCGGGAAGGGCCCCTTAGCACTCTGAATCAGTCTCTGAATCCCTGTAGTTTCCAGACTACAAGGAAGCAGAGGTCATAATCGTACTTTTGGGTCATCGGCTTTTGGGTGGATGGGAAATTTGGGCCACACCCTGTGGAGCTTAGGGGCAACTGCTGGCTCTATGCTCAGGAGACATCTGCAGTGTCAAGCACTGAACTTGGGTCAGTCAATTGCAAAGGCAAGTGCATTGATTCCTTCTGCCTCTTTGGTGCAGACAGCCCTTAATGTTCAGCTCTCAGTAACTGATACAGCATCAATTCCTGGTTGCTTTCATGGTATCATGGGATAAAAGGTAACGGATGCGGTTCACCTGTAACATGAAGTCAGGTGTTCAGAGTGGGACATGACACCAGAGGGGACTGCAGGTCCCAGGGGATCATGAGCACCTCAGGGTTGGAGAGTATGAACAGCTGGCCCCATGCCACAGAGATGACACAGTTGGCTCTTTGGGGCAACTGTGTGTGCACGGATGAGGGAGGCCTGGAAAGGCCCAGGCATTTCCAAGCCCTGTTTAAGGTTCTACAAAGGAAGCCAACAGCTAACCTCTCTTCTAAGAAATGACCCATCACTGCCTCACCCCACGTTTCAAATCCGTGACCCAAAGGTACGCTTAGGAGCCCATACTTTCTTTTAACTATTCATTACAGTCCCAATAAAATCTTTTAAAAAACTTTATTTTTACATTTTTAAGTGAATCAGTGTTTATATTCCCTTAAAGCAACAGCATTATGATACAAATATATTTAGGTAGTAAGGACATCCTGGAATGGGCAGTCAGTGTCTCCTCCAAGGAACAGAAATGAAAGAAGGGATGCGTGACACCCAATCAGTAACAGAACTGTAAGCCATAGAGTCTGAAAGGGAGAGGTGGAAAAAATGGTTCCTGTCATGGAAGCAGATAGTGGGGCGAGAGGGAAACTGAGGACACTGGTGAAGGGATTGGTGCCGGTATACTGTGTTAATCTGAATAACTTTGTAACTCAGAGCAACTCAACAATTTCTTTTTAAAGGACAAATTCCCCAGTCCTTAAATCGAACGTCATGTTCTCATTTTCCTCTAGTGTCAGGATTCTCAGGACCAGCCAGTCCCAAACACCCGCGAATAACCCATGCTCATACCCCAATCTCTCGATGGGAACATCTTGGGCCAGCCTGACTCCAGTGCGGTCGAAGCCCTCCCTCACTTTGTCAATTCTAGCATCAGCCCTGGGCATCCAGTGCCCTTCTCTCCATCTTCACTCACAGGACTATGACTTTTGCTCCCAGGTGACACAAGTTGACACTCCGGGTCAATTTTGTCTTACAAAATTCCCTTTTCACACACCCCACTGTCAAGAAATTTCCTGACATCAAATGTGTATAAACACTCGTGTATATTAGCTAATGGTTTTGTTTTCTGCAAACATCCTTCAGACAAGTGCTATTTTGAGAAAAGACTTAATGGGATTTGTAACATGAAACCTCAAATGCCTACTTACTAACCAAGAAAACTCTGGAACACCAAATGTGGTGGTTCTGTTTTTCCTAGGGCCCAGAATGTCCACATCCAAGAATCTAACAGTCGTCCCCCAGGCTAGAAAGCCAGCCAAGCAGGCCAGCCCTCAGAAGGCTGAATCTCCAGTCAGTAAATTCCGAGACATTTGCTGTAAGCAAGGAGACTTCCATGAATGGGTTTTGAGCACTGCTGGGCTGCTGTCTGCTTTGGGGATCTTGGCTTCTGCCTCAGGAGACAGCAGTCTGGAGGCATGCTCAAATTGTTCTCCAAGTTTGTCTCATTAAGTAATTTTCACGAAGAAAACTAACTCCAGTCCCTTTTGTGAGCTACACATTGGAGCTGCCATATCTTGCTCCATATGCAGACAAAGTATGCATGTAATAGCAAAAACCTCATCTGCACGAATATGTGAGACTCTGGAATTTGAAAACTGGGGGATGACATGAGCAGAACTTGGATGGGGGGGGAGAAGACAGATTTGGCAACTCTGAACATGATCCCCAAAGATTTCTCACACGGCTTGGAGTTTTCCACAGAGGATTTGGTGCCGCTGTGTATGTGGACAGCCCTCTCTCTGAAGACTCGCCGCCAAGCTGAAGGCAAGCACAGAGGGAGAATGGGACAATACTGCAGCTCCACTTTCGGTCCTCACAGGAGGAGAGGCCTGTGAGGCAGGGCAGAATGCTTGTCTTGGAGCCTGTTCAGGGCACAGCGTTTGGTTTCCGCCATTTAATCAGCTCACCCAGGCATGGCATGCACAGCTCTGCCAGACAGAGAGCTTGGGATGCCTGAGAAACAGCGGCTTGTCCTGGCTACTGATGCGGAGAGAGGCCACGGTTCCCTTTCTCTGGGCTTAGAATGGCAACACTGATGCCACGGCAGCTAGGAACCAGTGGAGGGACAAATAGCCAGGCCTGAGCCAGGAAGGTCCTGAGCTGCTGCTGGCTTCCAGGCTGCAGTGTGAGCCGAGCACAGGGGAATGAGTGGATCCCCCACGAAGAAGGCGCATCTCTGGGCCGGCAGAGGACACACCACCTTGACCATAACTCATCCCTAGTCCCCAAACACAGAGGAAAGCTAGTTGCTGAACGAAACTTATTTCTGACAGATAAGATTTCTCAGGAAATGCAAGTAGTGATTTTGCTGATGAGTCAGACATCTGCACTTTCCCTCAAACAGCTCGACTTCTTGTGTTTCAAGACAAACCTCCGCTAAGCAGGGAGATGCAGAAGGCCTGGGCACAGAAAGTCCTCTGAGAGCAGGTATAGTTTTTGCAAGAGACCTGTCTTTTTCTTTCCTTTTTTTTTTAGGATGAAAACAGCCCTTTGGGGACTTTTAAATTTAAGCTCAAGCAATTAACCGCACATTAGCACCCAATGCAGGTGTCTGAACAAACGGGTGAGAAATGTTCAGATGCCGCCAGCCTTAACACACCATTATCCACAGCGAGCTGTTGGACTCAGTCATCGACGCAGTTTGAAAGCACCATCTTTCATGTGTCAACCTCACAACAAAATTATAAAGTCTACCTAGCTGCATGTCAGAACATTCTTTGCATTTTGCACACACAGCTATCCGTAGGCGACATGCCAGTCCATCTACAGACAAGTTCTGAAAGCATCATTCCCTTGCAGCCCTGGTCACAGAGTTGTCAGCCTCAGGGGGAGGCCACTTTCTAGTTCTCATCCTGGGAAAAACAGCACCAACAACTTTCACCAGACCCAAAGCCTAGCCGGGACCCACGTGCTGGGGTTCCTTAGGCAGCTGACGCTGGAAATGAGAGGCCAAAGATTCACAATAGGTGCATTTGGGCACTGAAGGTCTCTCTCTCTCCTCTCTCTCCTCTCTCTCTCTCTTCTCTCTCTGTGAACACTGAAGGGTCACTGTGAGGGGTGGTTGGGGGTGTATGGGAGGGAGGTGTACAGGAGTATCTGTGGGGGCTAGTGTGTTTAAGTGTGGATGGATGGGTGTGGAGTGTGTACCTGGGGGTGTGGGTCTGCATGAGAGGGAGGCTTATGTATGTGCACTTGAATATGTGTGTGTGCCAACAGTGCAGGGCATGGAGCACCTTTTCCCACAGCCTCTGTGCATCTGTCTGGAAGTTATCTCACTAAAGAAAATGTCCTTGTATTTATACAAAGATTGACTCCCTTTCAAAGGAAGAAAAGGGTGAGGACTGTGGGGATGGCTCAAAAAGCTAGACTATGTATTTTGCAAGCAGGATGCCTGATTTTGACCCCCCAAAAGTGCATGTAACAGCCGAGGAGTTCCCAATCATACTGGGTGTGATCACCTCCTGAAATCAGGGTGCCTGTGGTGGTAGTGAAGTCAGTGTTTGTCCCAACTCCTCTTTCGACTTCTCAACAGCACAAGCTACAAGTACCTGGAGACTGTTTTGGAAATCTGGTCTTTGGACTCAAATGGTTGCTCCTTGAAGATAACAAACTCTGTCTTGTTTTTGCTATTTAAAAAAGAAATAAATCATGCTCAGTAGTTAAAGTTTAAAAGAAAAACTATTATTTTTAACTATTTTTAATGCCATTTATATTCACGAGGTAAAACTTTTTCTGGTCCTTCCCCTATTTTTACAAGAGCTTTGTACAGCTTAAGAACTATAATTAAATTTCTTCTGAACTAATTTATTGAACCTAAGTTTTCAAGAAGAGAATGACTAGATTTTAAGTTTCAGAAAGGAGAAAATCAATCTTTCTTTTTCTTTTTTTTAAACTAATGTTGGATATGAGAGAATAAGAGGAAATTTGTTTCATCTGTATCCTGATTAGAATTTTTTTAATATTCAAATTCCTGATTAAAGCCACAGTAAGCAGTCAGTCATTCATTAAAAAGCAACTACTGAAAAGGCGACGTTTGAAAGAAAAAAATAAAACATGATGTATTAAAACCCTACACACGTCTTCACTTCAAAGCAAATGCTGCGTCCATCTGGGTATTTAGGAGGTGCCAAACAGCATGGGCATCTAGGTTTAATTCATGTCATAAAGAAAGCACCTTATTTAATTTGTTCACAAAAGTCCTAGGACTTCATGGAAAGGGTAGTGGAGAGACCGAAATAAAAGTGAACAGTTAGTATTTACTTAATCTTGAAATTATTAAACAAGATGGTCAATCACAAACCTCGCAAGCTTTCTATGATCTAGTGCTCTAGTTCTAAGGAGAAAGATAAAATAATCAATTTTTTTTAAAGCTTGAGGAGGCTTCTGTTCTGATTTTCTCCTCTGCTATGAAACCCAACTGCTTTTAGACCAAAGGGCCGAAGAATAACAGACAAGGTTTGTTCCCAGGAGCCTTGAGGACAGCTTCCCAGTCCTTAGCTGCCTTGGTCACCTGAACTGAAGGCGTGTGCTTTTGGCTTTGTGTGAGCACGGCAAGCCCCTGGGTGCTACAGACATCTCTTCAAGGGACAGGAAGTAAGACATGCCGGTGTGCAGCCCCTGCATCCATGCATGTTGGGGCCATGTTGAGAGGGGCACCTTCCTCAGCGAGGCAGAGCCCGCCCACCTCTTTTCAACTGTTCCGCACCTGCATCAGTAGCAGACTCCATCCCTGTCCCGAGGCCACTGACTGGACTCTGTCATGAATGCTCACTCACTGGCAACAGGTAACTGCCACAAATACAGAAACAAGCTGCTTGTTTCCCAAGCATTTTTCTGACAATGGGAGAGGATGTGTTTATCCTAGCTCCAACTTCCTTGCAATAAAACTGCTTTTTTCAGGAGCTTTCTCGTTTCGCACAACTCCCAGAGACATCACCCAATCCCTGCAACATTCATGTGAGGAATCATTAGTTTTGCAAGAGTGCTACTCTCCCTTCCTTCCCTCCCTCCTTTTGTTTTGTTTGTTGTACCGAGGATCAAACTTGTGCCACATATCGTAAGAGCAAGTAAGACCGAGAGGTTCTAGCTGGGAAGCCTCCCTAGAACCTGCCCCCTGGTCACCTGGCCCAGAGTGAGCCCTTCCCACCTGTTCCAGGGAGGTGGCTGGGGCCAGCGCTGATGCTCTGGGTGGAGCAGCACCTGTCCCAGCTTCCCCTTTACCAGAGTTTCCAGGGCCAGTGAAGCTTTACAGCCACAGCAGGGAACCCCCCCACCCCCTCTCCCAGACCCCCATGGGAGGTGGAAGCTAGACCAGTCTATGATCTAATCATCCTCGTGCCAGCAAGAGGTTGTCAAAGGCCTTCCGAGCACAATGTTTGTTCTGGCCAAGGCTTTGCTTCCTTACTTTAAAAATGATTCTTGGTATTTACTGCTCTAAAGTTAAGTACTTTTAAATTCCTGCCAGATCCCTTGAGAAATGTGGTTTATTAACACCAAGCAAATGTGACGCTCGAGAGGCAGAAGACCCAGAACCTAGTGTCTGGTCTGTTCCTGACTCACTGGGTGGCTCGGGCTGGGATTAGATCAAGCTGACAGCATTTCCAACAGGCCCAGAGTATTAGAAAGATGGACAGGGCCAAGACCAGTGGGTGAAACCATGCCAGAAGAGATGAAGTCCCTTGCGAGGGAGTTGGAGAGGCATTGTGAGCTGAATTGAAGGTACCCAGGATGAAACAACCTTAAACGTTTTTGAAATACTGTCAGTAAAGGGTAAGTGAAACTGAGCAGTTAGAGGAGAGGCAGTAACACAGAATACTCTAGGCCAGTGTTCCTCCGCCCTTTTCATACCGTGATCCCCTTCTGACCTTGTGTCCTTGATAAGGCCACTCCTCCTTCCCAGTTTTACTGACTGACCCCCTGGTCTCATGCCATGGTCCCCAACTAATACGATTTTCATGTGGCCTTCTTGGAATATAAGGATCCCGCTTGGGAAGTGCTGGTCTACAGCACAGCTTTTAGGAGTGACTATGGATTTGAGTTCTGGTTCCATCATTTGGGAGTTTTCATTTTCTCATCTGTAAGACATGGATAGTTCCTACCTGCCACAGTTGTTACTGAGAATAGATGAGCTAATACATGTGAGCACTATGGACACACCGGTTACCACCCTAAGAGTTAGCAAGGTGCTCTAATCAAATGCCATTATATGTCCATTTTCTTCAATTTTGAAAGCAAATGTCTATCGAAGTTTCTTTGGGGGGCCTCATGAAACCCCTTGAGAGAGGTAATACTAACAATAACTAAAATTTACCATACACATAATCCTTTAGAGTTTGCAAGAAACTTTCCTCTAGATTCTTTGAATCTTGATCTCTTTAGTTAATTCTTTCATAAGTTACATTTTAGCAAAGTTTACTAGATACCCTGGAGAAGACAAAACAGAAAGCACTTTAAGAAAAAAAAATAAAATCTCAACTGATGGATTGGAGAGCATTTGGGAAACTGCTTGGAAGCATCACACACTTCAGACGCCACAGACGCTGCCAGCACATCTTAGACTCCTTCCGGAGCCACAGCTGAACACCCGACA
Source organism: Cryptotis parvus (assembly GCA_021461705.1). Classification (NCBI taxonomy): domain Eukaryota; kingdom Metazoa; phylum Chordata; class Mammalia; order Eulipotyphla; family Soricidae; genus Cryptotis; species Cryptotis parvus. The sequence goes on from JAJIBD010030536.1 coordinate 67,418, forward strand.
GTCTACTTAAGCACTCCCCCAAGGATTCTTGGAGATGCCTCAAACGCAACCCATCGAACGTTTTCTCCCTCCCTACTGCTGCAAGGTGGGTGCGCTGGGACTCAAGCATACCCACTGTCTTGATGGTGGCTGTGGAGGAACTGCTGCTGGACCCCCAGACATGGCTGAGATTATCACCATAATATGGGCGGAAAATGTAAGATGACAAAACACACACACATATTGTGATACCACTTAATTGTCACCAAATACCTTTAGCAATGTATATTTATCTTATTTAAATACATGCTAAAAAACTGAAGGAATCAGAAATAAAAAATATCAGAGCTGGTGGGAAAGGGAGAAGATAGGAATAGAGAGAACTCTGTGTAGATCTCACAGGGTGTACCTATGGGTTATAAACAGCCTTCTGTAAAACCAAATAATCAACAGGTCTAAAAAGATAGAAGCACAACCCATAACAATAAAGTTTAGGGCTGGAGAGATATACGGGAGTTAAGGTGGCAACTCAGCATGCAGTTGGCCGAGTCTGAATTCTGGCACTGCATATGGCCCCCCAAGAGCTGCCAGGAGTGACCCCTGAGCACAGGAGTCAAGACTAATGACTCTGTGAGCGCACCCTATCCTAAATGAGGTCTGACTATAAGGCTTCAAAACAATCAACAGAGAGAAACAGGGCATTTTGCTAGAAATATGAAAATACTAATTATACCGATAAAGTTGGTTAGTGACTATAGTTCATAATATAGTTATAATGAATAAAACAAAAGGTGATCACTGATCACATAAATGCCCAGGGGGAAATGTCCAGGCTTACAGGTCAGAACAAATGATCAGAAATACTTTTACCGAGCTTTTTTTCCAAAAAAAAAAAAGGACTGATGCTACTTGTGTAGTGTTAACTGTTTAGGTGATGAGGCTGAGAGCAACTTCCTGCCTGACTAGCTGGGCTCTGGCTGAAGGCCTGCCTAAGAGCAGTTTAGAGTCCTGCTTGCTTCTTTACACCCCTCCCCAGCTAAAGGCGCGTCTTCCCTACAGCAGCATTGATAACAGCCAGCCAGCCATGCTTTCTGCCTTTTGCAACAACTCAAGGGCAGATTCTGAAAACAAATGCATGGTCAGACTCCTTCAGACAGAAGCGAGGGCGCTCAAAGCAACTCCAGGCAGGATGTGCCCTATTTATTTATCTGTTTGAACAGGCATAAAACCAGAAGAAGTCTGCGCATTTCATTTCTTGTCCTTCTCAAACAAGAACTGGATCTATTTAGAAGGCCAGAGAGAAGGTAGTTGGATTTCAACTTGGCACGGGTTTAGAAGAAAACTCTTTGTAGCTGGTTCTGAATATGATGGCAACTTGGACTGAGCTAGTCCCTAGGGGAGAAGTCCCCACATGTTACAACAGGAGCCACTGGTCTTGGCAAGCAAGGAAGGAAAGAATTACGGTGGAAGCAGCCCGCCTCCATCATGGTGAAGAGGTGGGCCAGAGCTCTGCCTGTCCTGCGCCTTCAGGACCAACTGACTGAGCACTGCCCTTCCAAACCATCGCCAAAACCTAATGCGGAATTCTTGGGGATGAGAGTCATTTTAATTTCTAATAAATTCTTGGGAACTTTCTCCCAGCCCCCTCCTCCTTGCTAGAAACAACAATCAATAATGCAGAACAATGACGATGCAGCTTCATGGAGAAGAGCGGCCGCCATCTGGGAAGGGCGAGATGTCCATTCCTCAGGGCTCTTTCACACAATGGCTGCCCTACCACCACCCCCAGCTGCAGGTTTTGAAATTACATTCCCTGCCGGAACCCATCTGGCTGTTTGGACTAGTCTTCCCCAAAGTAAAATTTCCACTTTAAAGCTTCCCTGATCTAGGTAGATCTAGGAAGTCCAGAACCCAGCAGGCTTACAAATACATTTTTACTGAGCAGATCTGCCTTCTTATACTAGTTATAATGGACTTTCTAACGTTCATGTTTTTTAATGAAAATAATTACAAAAGGCATAACTCTTGACTAGATAAAACAGGTATACAGAACCATATATTTCATAAAGCATATAAGCTCAGAGGTGACTCTTAAAGACCACACTGTTTGCTAAGAAAAAAAGTAATAGTTTTTTTTGTTTTTTTTTTTTTTTTTGCTTTTTGGGTCACACCCAGCAACGCTCAGGGGTTACTCCTGGCTCTGAATGCAGGAATTACTCCTGGCGGTGCTCGGGGGACCATATGGGATGCTGGGAATCGAACCCGGGCTGGCACAGGCCGGCTGCATGCAAGGCAAACGCCCTACCCGCTGGGCTATCGCTCTGGCCCCAAAAAAGTATTGTTTTGTACTATAGGTCTGGAAAAATCACTTTATTACACAATTAGAGGCAAAAAAAAAAAAAAAAAGATAAGGCTAAGTAATCAATGATGCATAATTCTGATTTCTATCTGTTACTACTTCCAAAGGAAAAAATGAAAGTATATATTGGTGGTGAATACAATACCTAGTTTCTAGCTATAAAAGATAAAAGTAATAAATTCTGAGAAAAATAAAAATAATATTTTTTAATTTACAAAGTGATTTTCTATGTATTTTATTTGAAAATAAAGGAGCCAAGCTAGAAATAAGGGTGTATATCCACATGTGTGCAGAGTGAGAAAGATGAAGAGAGCCAGAAGAATCTGGATAAAACAAACAACAGAAAATATGAGGGTGAGTTTGAAGATCCCTACCGGATGTGTTCTTGAAAGCCCAGCGGTGCTCTGATATGGTCTAGTGGCCAGTGCAAGTTCCTTTATGGCCCTAGAATGCTAATAGCAGGTAAAATGCACAATGTAACCCAGAATCCTTCAAGGAAGGAGCATTACTTACTGTCAGAGTCAAGGAACCCAGGCTGATATGCTCAGCTTAGAGCACTGATAAGAAAATACCCTCCAGGGGCCGGAGCGATAGCCCAGAGGGTAGGGCGTTTGCCTTGCACGCGCCAGCCTGTGCCGGCCCGGGTTCGATCCCCCAGCATCCCATATGGTCCCCAAGCACTGCCAGGAGTGATTCCTGAGTACAGAGCCAGGAGTAACCCCTGAGCGTCGCGGGTGTGACCCAAAAAAAGAAAATACCCTCCAGGAGCTAAATGCGTGGGATCCTCTAAACTCCTGCCCAGTGGGTCCACTCTCTCCTGACCACACTGGTGTCTGCTGGTGACCACAAAGAGCAGAGTGAGTTCATCAGTCATGTGATGTCCACGCATTCACCCATTGTGTGTTTGGCACTGCAGTTACTGGGTGAACAAACAGGGCACTTCAGAGTCGTGTATGGGAGCACAGGGAGCCGCAGCAGCTCAGTTGTTTCCTGTGGCACATTCTTGTTTGCTCCACTGTGAGGTGGGCTGACGGTGCAAAGACACTGTCCTGAGACTGTGGTTAAGCACTGGAAACTGCACACAGAAGGGCCGGGCGCCATGATTTTATTGCCCCGAGAACCACGGGATATGCACAAAGATGCTGGCTTTCCCCCTCGCAGCTCCTCCCAACCCCCAAATTGTCTTAAGGCACAGATCCATGTCACCACTCTATTACAATTCTGTCTGATCTTTGGCAAACGAGATGAATTCCAGTGTCACCAGGCTAGAGCGGGGAAAGTACAGTTGTTGAAATCAAACAAATGAGCAATAGAGGCCACACTGGTGCTGTTGTGAAAATGCTCTCTCTCAAAGAGGGAGGTATCAGGTTTTTCTGCATGGTCCCTTGAAAAGTAACTTGCAGCAACTTGATCTTTTAAAACAATCCCACCATAAGATTAAATCCTGCTGGTCACAGGACACTGCAGCTGACAGCTGAAAAGGGAACAGTCGCCAGGCAGGCTCAGGATATGGGCAGTGGGGGCAGGCAGAGTACCAGCACCAAAGGTACCACGTCAAGTCCACTGCTCACCAGCAGTATGGCATGTCCAGGGGTGCCCGAGAAGCAAGTGGTTTGAAAATGTGGGTTGAAGAGATAGAATGGGGATCAAGACAGTTGCCTTGCACCAGCACAGTTGGTCCCCGAAACCATGTGTTTTCTGAGTACCTCCAGGAGTGATCCCTAAGCAAAGCCAGGAGAATCCTCTGAGCACTGCTTGGGCGTGCTGCCAACCCTATCTACCTCCGTCAAAAAGTCTAACTTTTGAGTCCTTCCATTAAACCTCCACCCGTGTTGGTGCAGAACTGCAGGGAGGGTCTCCTGATGACCAATTGGGAGCCCCTCTGCATCATAAAATAGTCCTTTGTTTCACTGGAAAATGTCTATAAACAAATAGACCATCACAAAGAGAGCAAGAATGTATTCCATAAAGACAAGCAAACCCTGAACGGCAAATCCCGTATGGCGAACCCGCTAATGGACCATCTTGCTGATAGAAATGGCGGGAGCCAACGGGCAAGGAGACCACATTGCCACCTCTGAGGAAGCAGAGTGCTCGCCTGGGCTCGTCCAGCTATGCTCTACATCACAGTCGATACACCACACCCTTTTCTGATTCACTCCCCTCACCTGTACAGCCACAAAACACCGAGAGATGCCTGAGGCCGGTTTCTGCCACTATCGGCAGCAGCCAAATATATTTCTGTGTTTTGCCACACTGACTGGTCAGATACCAAGAGGACGTGTCTTAAGAGAGTGACCGAGAGTCAGAGAGTCCAGAGTCAGAACGGAGAGGGAGAATGACAGATGTGAGACAGAGGGGTTGGCACAGACCAGCTCTGCTCAGCACACTGGCATTGGTACCCTGAGCAGGAAGGAGGCTAGGAGGCAGAATTCTTACTTGCTTGGGGATCTCTAGTTTTTCCTCTGAAGGCTATAAAGCGACTGGAGAATTACCTGCTTTATCGAAAGGCTCTCAATTTAAGGGCATGGAGACATAACTGAGGTGAAACACCAAATTCAGCATCACATTATCCTTTCACAAGAGATGGTGCTCAGAGAGTTTTTGCTGAAGGCAAACCTGACGAGCACCAGTTACTTATCATCATCACATCTAGTAATCTCAATCCCAATTTGCTTTCCCCAGGTCTCCCCTAATTAAGTACCAGCAACAACCTAGCATCCCTGGCCAAAAATTTGTTAATTTTCATTGCTGTCCTGCCACCATCTATGACATCCAATAGATCCCCAAATTCCAGTCCAGTGCCATTCTTTTTTCTAATTCACACACCTTTTATTTTTCAATGCAAATCTGATAATGTACAAGTACGTTTAATTTGAGATGCAACAGAAGGTTGTTAAAGATTTAGAAAGTCATATCCCCGGTGGCATTCTTAACAATCAGTCAGAAGCTCTCTCTCTAGCCACGTGACCAATGTCACGCCCAGACCTCCTCTCTCCAGTGGTCTCTGAGCTAAACTTCCTGCTCTGAGTATCTGCTTAACGTTTCGCAAACTGGTCCTCTTAGCTAACTGGGAGCATAACCGTGTCTCCTGTGCTTAAAATTCATAGATACTTTCTGTGTCCTGAAGAAAAAGGTCAGGTTCCCAAAGAAACCTTCAAAGGCTTCTCCTGATTTAGTTTCTGTCCTCTCTTGAGCCTTAACTCCATGCCAACTGTGCTGCTACTAGGCCACATGTGACTTCCAAGCCCTCCGACCTCCTGGCCTCCTTCTTGCCTTGGGTTCAGAGAATTGTAATTTTCCTCCTAGGATGTGCCTTTACTCATTTTTTTTTCTTTTTGGGTCACACCGGTGACACTCCAGGGGTTACTCCTGGCTCTTTGCTCAGGAATTACTCCTGGTGGTGGTCGAGGACCATGTGGGATGATGGGGATTGAACCCGGGTCAGCTGCGTGCAAGCCAAACACCCTACCCGCTGCATTTACTCACTTTTAATCTTGACACTGACCACTGCTCAGTACTTCTGGTTTCTTAAGCGACTTAGCCTATTATCAGGCGTAGTCGTGCCCCCTGGGTAGGAGTTTCCATGGCAGTTTCCTGCCATGGCCCTTAGCACAGTCTGGAGCCATGGAGGGGGATCCAGAAGACTGTCACCATGTACGTGGCACGGGCCCTGAAGCCCCTTACCCCGATCCCCTCCTCTGTGTTCAGTTGTCTCATCTGATGGACACCTTAACAGCATCTTAAAGAACATCTCACTTCTATCCACTGTCTTCTAAACCAGGCCTGAACACGGGAAACAGGTGCCTATTCTATATCCACTCACCTGTACATCTTCGGTCAAATCTTTCTAGCCTTCAGTTTCTCAAAACCACTTAAGTTAGGACAAAAATACCAACCTTCTAAGAATAGAACAAGATGAAATGTGACAATACCTGTGAAGTGCCTGGCATATGGCAGGGAATAAATGGCACCTTACTTAGCAATGGCTCTCTTGAGGCTCTCTTGAGGAGTTGTTTTTGTTTCCCCGTCTCCGAGGCCCCCATAATCCAGACAGTTCCTAAATCCTGTGCCTTAAGGATCTGTATCACTCCTGTTCTTCCCATGGTCTCCCCACTCGCTTGGACCCTCTTACATGTTCTCTCATAACTTTCACAACAGGGCTGTCCGGCTCTGGTTTAATCACTGCCCAACATACCCTTGCCCATACTGCCTACGGCAGGACTTCTGATGGCAAAGATCCCACTGCCATGCTGACCGGAATTCTTCCACCTCTCCCAGTGACAAGGTGTTAAGTTTAAACCATTGAGTCATATGACATTCATGGCCCTCCTGGACCTGGCCTCAACAGACCTTTCCCACCTTAATCTTCATCTTATTCACTTTTACATACAGTGTTGCCCAGCAACAGCTATGGGTGGCGCCTACTCCATATACAGTGTTTTCCATCCTGGCCTGCCTTCGCCCCTTTCCGTAGATGACAAATTTCCCCTCCAACTACCCAAACCATCCAGTTTCACGTTTCTTTCTGCTCATGCCCTTCAAGGGCTCCTGATGCATGAAGCATTTTTGGCCACTTAGCCACAATCTTGTGTGTGTGTGTGTGTGTGTGTATGTATGCATTTGCGTGCACATATGTGTCTGTCTCCTGGTTTAGTCTCATGTTTCTGTTCACAGAACCAGCCTCCAGACTCTCTTGAGGGGTATCAGGCCCTGGCCCACACTCGAAAGCTCCCAGGAGGCGGGGATGAGGCATTACAGCCCCTGGGGTCACTGAGGAGCAGCAGCACTGGAGCCACAGCAGTCAGTTCAGCTTCTGTTCAGGTCCTAGCAGAGCGCAACAGCCCACGTTGCTGTTACATCAACTTACACATGCTGAGGGTAAGTACTGACCTGAGGTTTCCAAACTTATTCCTCTTGCCTCCTTTTCTGAGGTAAAATCACTTCAGAGCCTGCCTAGAAGTCTACCTCCTTAAGCAAACAAACAGAGCATCCCCTGTCCACCCTTCCTGCCCCCACTCCACTGGAGGCTACTCCTGCACCCCTCTGCCCCCATTCTTTCCCCCTGATCATTCCAGAATCCACAGGGAGGTAGGTGATATCACCTGCTTTAAAGAAATACTGAGCAAGAGGAACAGAAATTCTTCTCCACACACAACACACCCAAAAGAGAATGTGATGGAGTCTCCCCTGAAAATATGCTCAGGTTTGTCAGAGATGTGGGCAAGCTTCAAGTTTACTGTTTCCCACGAGGCATGCCTCGTTTTGGCTTAAGCTAGTACCTCAAGAATTATTCAATTTTAACATGTAAATAAGAATTATTCTTCAAAACGAGTCACTGATCTATGCTGGGGAATAGAATTCTAACAATATCAAAAAACAGTTTTTTTTGTGAGTTTGGGTTACTCCTGGCTCTACACTCAGGAATTACTCCTGGCTAAGCTGCGGGAGACCATATAGGATGCTAGGGATCAAACCCAGATTGGCTGCATGCAAGGCAAATACCCTACTTGCTGTCCTATTGCTCTGGCCCCCAAAATACATTCTAGAACTCTTTCACACAGTGGCAATTTCTTAGGTTTCAAAAAAAAAAAAAAAAAAAAGGACTACCATGAATGAATGCCTTTTCTTCTGAGAGAGATTTCCAAAATTCTACTTGTAAGTCAATTTCATAAATCATATATACGACGACTTAAGTTGCCTTTCAGGTTTCTATTTTTTTAAATTTACATACCCCTTTCTAGCCTGAGCAATACCCCCATGTCCTTCAGTTACCATATCTACCAGTAGTGCTAACGTGGCATGTATCCCACATACCTCTATCTTCCTGCTGAAGGCCCAGGATGGATCAGCAAATGGTTCCAAAGGTGAGCTGGTGATTCAGACTAGTCCTTTTAATCATCTATTCTTCAGAACTCACTATGGGCCCCTTCTTCTAACCCTTAGGGGCAGAGATGTTCCCATCATTGTGGGAGTGGGGGAAAAAAGGGAAGGCTCTTAAGGTAATGGCAAAAAAAATGTTCTTTTCATACGTGCCCTTAGTTGAGTTGGTACTGCTAAGTAAAATGTAAAATTCCTCCCAGCTAATAATAATTTCCTCTAAGCTAATGTTAAGAAACTTAGAGACAGCAACATTCACTTGTATCTTTGCTTTGTGAGGTAACATCAAAGGCAACTTTATAGATATACTTCATTAAATTGGCTTATTGAGTCCTCAGAAATCAATGCCAATGGGAATTTGTAGTTTAGATCATACTTTAAAAAGGACAGTGAAACATCTAGTTGACACCAATGGTTATCACAAGAATCGGAAGAAAACAGAGAAAGACCTGCTCTGCTTCCTTGGCGCCAGGTACCTATCTCAGATGAGGTCGGGCTTCCCTTTCCGAACCCTCAATCATTGCATCAGCTGTGACTCCAGAACCCACATGCCACCTCTTCCAAGATCCAACCATGTCAACACACCTGCGGTTCCACTGAGAACAAGTTGATGGCAAATTTGAGGGAGAATAAAAGATCTCAATTAAATGACAGAGGTCCTTTCACTCTGGCTCATTTCACTCAGCATGATCCTCTCCATGTCCATCTATTTATAGGCAAATTTCATAACTTCGTTTTCCTAACAGCTGCATATAGTATTCCGCTGTGTAGATGTGCCACAGTTTCTTTATCCAATCATCTGTTCTCAGACACTCTAGTTATTTCCAAATTCTGGCTGACTGCATTTATTTGCAGGATATATAAAAATATATATGATACTGATACCCAAGGCCAGGCAAAACATGGATCAGGAGGTCTTGTCAGTGGGTGGAATCTACCACAGTGTGTGGGACTAAGAGGTTAGGTAAGACAGAGAAGGGAACAATGTGCTAATAATTGTTGGAAATGGTAGTACCAGCCTAGAACTGAGCACTGAATGTATGCAAAGGGATATATATGATAACCTCTAAATGTATGTATTGCAAGCCACAATGCATAAGAGGAGAGGGAGAGAGAGAGAGATAGAAAAGAGAGGGAGGGATAGGAGAGAAAGAGAGAGAGGGAGGGAGAGAGAAGGAAGAGAGAGAGGGAGGGAGAGAGAGAGAAAGTGTCTGCCATAGAGGCAGGCTGAGGGAGGGGGAGGAAATCAGGGGACATTGGTGGTGGGTAATGGGCACTGGTGGAGAGATGGGTGCTGGAACACTGTATGACTGAAACCCAAACACAAACATCTTTGTAATTGTATACTGCATGGTGATATAATACAAAAATCAAAAAATAAAAAATAAAACGACAGAGATGATGCTTCCATGGAGACTTTCCAGTCTTCAGGTTTGCCAGACACCCCATTTACAAGTCACAAAAGAGTTCTAACAAGCAGCAGATTCTCAAAGTCCACATCTACAGCCTTGGGAGTGGGGGGTGATGGGAAGGGGAGGAGGGAAATCTTCATGAATGGCTACTGAAATAACACAAAAATAATTTCAGATTTGAGAATTTCTCAATCCCAAAAGTTTTCAGGACAAAACGTGATTGCATATTCCTTACATGCTTCCAAAAGCAGTAGGGTAGGCACTCTGTGAGAGTTCATTTCAAGCAGTTAAGTCATGACCCCAGTTAACTCAACTCTCCTATAATCCCATCTTAGAGCCAAAGGACTGACATGTGGACTGTTTGACTCGAAGGATATGCAACAGGAACACGTCCTCCTGTGGCACCAGAAGCCACGGCAGCTGTGCAACTTGGACATCTGCTAACATCTTCCTTCCCGACTACACTGAGGACGTGTGTGTCAGGACTAAGGGGTGTCCTTCGTTTCCCCAAAAAATAATATGCCCGCATGTCCCTGCCCAAGAGCTACATGCTGCCACCTTCTGATTAGGCCCAGTGGACTGGAAATTTGTTTTTCACAGAAAACAAAACAAGACCAAAATCAGTGAAGTAAAGCTCCCCCACTTTTCCTGCCAGTAGTGCCCTCAGCAAAAAAAAGGGGCAGAGACACCAACATAGAGATTACAATCTCTTCAGACATAATTCAAGTGGAATTCTAAATGGATAAATGCGTGCTACAAACTTTTTGTTTTGCAAGTGCCATGCATGCTTATGTTACTATTCATTCTGAGATAGACAGATCACCAATGACCTTCTGGGTCACTGACTAGGGAGAAAGCCAGACTGTGAAAAAGAGTGGGAGAAAAGTAGAGGGGGGGGCTGCTTCCTTCCACCCCAGACCCCCTACCGCCTTGAATGAAAGAAGACAGATGGCAGCCACCTTCCCTTTAATTAGGGGGCAGCTCAGAAGGGGAGAGCTCTGCTCACTTGGCACCACCTTTTATAAACTGCTTGGATGGTAACACACTGCTCATTCACCCTTGCTTCAAACTGCTCTTAATCTTTCATTTACAAGCCAAATCTCTGAAAATTCAATAGTGGAAAACCTGTAGTTCTGAACACTTACTGCTAGACATAAAAAGAAGGGACTTAAAGACATTTGGTGAACGAGTAATTCATAGGGGACGGAAGCATTCAAATGAAATACAGACGATACCACACGGGGAAGCTTTAGCTTGAAAGACACGTATCTCACACTAGAACCCTAATTTCTGCTTCCCAGTATTACACTACTGCCTCCACCAGGCTTCCAACAGGTTCAAGTTGAGAAAAGTCAAGACAGTGCTATAGTAGAAAACAGCTGATTTTATAAAGAACTTAAGTTCATTCCAAAGAGCAAACTAGCCACTATTAGTTTTTTTTTTTTTTTTTTTTTGCCTTTTCAAATCCACAAAACTTTTAGTGTGAAAAGTTGACCTAGCTAAGCCATATCTCTAGCAAGGGGGTCGGCATAAAAACAAACAAAAATGGAAGACAGAGGCCCAATGTCCAAAGCAGGCCAGAGTAGTAGACTCTCTGGCAGGTGACTAAAGCCTCATAAGGGTTTTCTAAAAGGAGACTGACCATTTTCTATAAATTGACAAGGCATGGGCATTTCTAAGATAAAGGAGTTCAGTTTCTGCAGAAGATTTCAGGTCTTCGGAATGTTTAGCCCCAGTTTCCCATGAGAGCCCCCTTCTTTTCCCCAGTACCCCCCATTTTAGCTCCCTTCCATTTCCTGCGGGGCCTCATGCCCAGGTGCCATGCCCCTTCTTTCTGTCGCCCGCATGGGGGGCGCTGCTCCCGCCCTGTCAGGACTGAGCAGTGTGGCCGGACTGAGGGAGTCTGGGCACACCACCTCATGGCTTTGACTGTGGGACCATCCCTTAATTAACAGCCAGGTTCTTGGAACATTTCTCTTTCTTAAAGCCACCTCCTTCTTCCTCGATAATAAATTTCAATCTCTTCCTATCTTTTCAACAAGTCTGCTGACCTGCTTGCTCTAGACAGAGGAAAGGAGTAAAGATAAAAACAGCAATTAGCTACTTAACAAACTTCGTGAGGTACTTCCTGACAAAAAAGGGGGGAACAACCCTTGGCATTTGCCAGATATTGAGTGTCAGCAAGAAAAAAAACTTGTCAGAGAGATTGACTAACAACGAAACAAACAAAACTTACTTTGTGTTCCAGCACGGTAAGCAGGTCAGGTGGAGAAGGGGGCAGCCATCTCCTTTCTTTACAGATCTGTGCTCGTAGGACCCTGGCCGGCGAGCTGTGGCCTCCAGAACTCACAGTGGTCATCCTTCATCTCACCAGCATTGCAGGCACTCCCAGGGCCAGGAACCCCCCAGTCCAGACCCAGGTGACCTCTGGGTGCCACGTGGCACTCTGCTGTCATTACCACACACACACACCTGCCCTGGGCACCCCCTTGTTCCCTGCCGAGCTCTGCCATGGGCGGATCACTGCTTGCAAGGCGCAGCCAGGGACACCAGCCCAGGTTCAAGGTTGGAAAACACACACCGAGCCCAGGACAGAGGGGTTCTGCACTGTGAACCTTCGTGTCCTCCATACCTGCCCTCAGAGCCAGGGGTTCTACTGGGCAGGAGCTCTCTGCTCTTGGGCCAGGGCCGGGGCACCTCCTCATCGAACTACAAGTGAAACGCCCTCATTCTTATTTGTTTCCTCTGTGCAAACACAGATAAACCAGACAACTAGGGGATATCGCATCCTGCTTACAAATGTAACCCTTACTAAATCCCACCTGGCCAAGGTTTCTTTATTCGGGGCGGGGTGGGGGTGGGGGGAGAACCCTTGTCAATTTGATGTTTTGTTTTGAGAAATTACTTCAGCCGTGTACTGTCCAGCCTCGTAAAAACATGACTTCTTCCAGCAAAGCGGGACACTCTGACCTTGTTTACTGCTCTGTTTTGAAACTGCTGCCTTGTAACTCCTGACATCACTGGCCGCGCGATTAGCACCATCGCTGCTTTGGCCGTACATGCTACTTCGCTGACCACCATCTGGAATCATCCCTGGTTGAACAAATGCCCCTCAGAGAAGAGTTGGGTAGGCCACTAGCCTACCCAGATGTGAGCATCTGTCCATGAAGCCCACCACAGCCTGAGCACCGTGAAGGGTAGAGTCCCACCTGTTTGCTCCCCAGAGGAACCAAGACAATTCCCTGGAGGCGGATTAACTTTGTGGGAGATAAATGCTCCCAGAGAGTACTGCAGCATTTTAGCCTCTGAGAAAGTCAAACTTGGCAGGGTTTGAATTCTTTTCTTTTTACGAAATGTGCTCTTGACATCAGAGGGTGGCATTTTTAAGCGAACACATTTCTCTTAAGTTTGACACATTTCCTTTCCTGTGTTCCCCTATTCTTGTTTTAATGATATCACAGTCAAAGCAAAAATACAGTTGTAATCCCCCCAAAGCAAGTCACAAACTCCCAGGAACATTCCCTGTGACTCCCTCCCTCCATGAAACTGCATTCTTGGCGACAGTGACAGTGCCATTTGACAGGGAAGTCAAGAAAAGCCCCCCCTCTGACCTATCTGAAATCAACCGACAGTTGCGCATTCACTGGAACAACTTAGCAACAATCAAATACGCAGACTATGATCACCCAGAAATAAAGACAAAATACAAACTGGAACATGTAGAGCCCAGTTAGTCAGAGGGGGTAAACAGAAAAAAAAATTCAAAATTTAATCAAACTGAATTTCATTCTAGCTAGAGAATTTCTTTTGAAAAATCCTTCAAATATCACACCAGTTTCTATGACAACCTCAGTATCACTTTGAAAAAAATGTGAGGGATTTTAAGGGCCACGCCAAAACAAGTGTCACCCAGCCTGATGATGGCTACTTGCATTTCTATTGAGTGACAGTGGAAAGGCTACCTGGCCACTTAGAATTCTGAAATATCAAAACGTTACCTTTGGAGAGATGCCGTACTCTTCACTGAGATCATGGAAAGACTAACAAGCTAACGGCTGGCTGGATCTCTCTAATCAGAACCATTTCAATTTTAATCCTCTAACTATACCAGTTCTAATGCTCCCTCCAAGGGGCACGTTATTTTTATAATGAAGTAAAATTTAATTTCATCTGAAACGGAAGGGACCAAAAACCAGACAAAACAAAACAACAAATCCCTAACAGTCTCCCCTTTTCTACACACAGGCAGGCTCAAGCTCTGAATATTCTTAGGTGCCAGTAAGGAAAGAGAAGAAGAAAACAGCTTGAATTTCCCCTTACAAGTCGCGCTCTTAGGTACGCACACTGATTTGCATTTTATGCAATCCTGATGGCTCAATCAGGAAGTGAACACTTTAACTGCTGTGTGTATTAGGTACAGAAGTCACATGACCAACAATTATGTGGCCTACCAGCGCATGGAGAAAAAGAAACTGAACCGCAGGCTTTAAAACACTGCCTTTAGGTATGTTACAACCTAAAGAGCTACATCAAACAATGAGTATTTTATGGCTTATGAGAAATAATAAATGATTCAACGCCTGAAAATAAGCCTTGGGATACTTAAAAAAACATTTCCGGGAAACCCTAGGACCCCACAGTGAGAAAGGAAAAGACTGATTGGTAAACTGTCTCTAAGCAAATTCTATTCAGTAAAGGCTTATTTTAAAAGCTGTTTTTCAGGCTTTTTTTTTTCTTTTTTGAGTCACACCCGGCAATGCTCAGGGGGTTTCCTCCTGGTCCTGCACTCAGGAATTACTCCTGGCGGTGCTCGGGGGGACCATATGGGATGCCGGCGATCGAACCTGGACCGGCAGGGCTATCACTCCGGCCCCTGTTTTTCAGGTTTTTTTTTGAAGACCAAGCAATACATCATTATCAAATAAACAGTGGTGTCTGCTGCTCTCTGTATTGAAGGGACGGTACGAGGCCATGTTCCAAAAGCACAGAGAGGAAGCCTGCTTCCACTTGCACAGGCATCACCGAGCAAGTGGCCACTGCGCTTTATTACAACAAATACAGTCCCCAAAAGAAAAGGTCACTCTGGATAAAGAAGCTTTGGTACATCTACACAATGGAATACTATGCAGCTGTTAGGAAAAATGAAGTTATAAAATTTGCCTATAAATGGATGGACATGGAGAAGATTATGTTGGAGCGAAATTAGCCAGAAGGAGAGAGACAGATACAGAATGACTGCATTTATTTGCATGGCATAAATATATATGTACATATTATGATACCAATATCCAAGGTCAAGTGAAACATATATCAGGAGGTCTTGTCAAAGGTGGAAATTATCACAAACGTGTGGGATTCAGAGCTTAGGTAAGACAGAAAATGGAACAGGGTGCTAATAATAGTCGAGGGTACTAATGCCAACCTAGAACTGAGCATTAAATAGAGGCAAAAGGATACACATGACAACCTTTTAATGTATGTTCTGTAATCCATAGTCTGGAAGGGAAGGAAAAGAGAAAGAGAGAGAAAGGGAAAGAAATAAAGAACCTGCCATGGAGCAGGGCTGGGGAAGGGGAGGGAACCGGGGATGTTGGTGGTGGGAGATGGGCACTGGTGGAGGGACGGGTGCTGAAACACTGTATGACCAAAACCCAAACATGAACTTTTTAATTGTAAAAAAAAAAAAAATGCTTTACCTACAAAAAAAAATAATAATAAAAAAAACCATTTACAAAAAAAAAAAAGAAAGAAAAGGTCACTACTACAGAAAGTTTCCTATAAGGTACCAACATCCGTAAAGTGGTCGCCACTAACAGCATGAGGATTCTCTCTGTGTATGACTATGGCACCACCGCCTGTTTGTCTTTCCCCGCTCTGGAGAACAGTGGGAGATAGGTGCTAGAAAAATTCTGATGACAACAGACTGATGGATGATTCATTCTTTGAGGGCTACCTAAGCCACATCCTTTGTGCTATTATTTTTTCTAAAATGAAGTTTTACATTTTTATTCAAATAGCTTGGTTTGTTTTTTGGACCATGTGGCTGTGCTCAGGGCTTGCTCTGATCTTTGTGCTCAGTATAACCACACCTGGTGGGTCTACCTTTGTGTCACTTTTTAAAAGAGTATACTAATAAAAGCACAGTCAAGACTTAAAATTAAGGTTAGGGTCTATGGCTTTGTTTCTTTTGAATTCTATTATTATGTTAATAAATAACAATTTGTTGTCTGGGAATGTTGCTCAGTGGTGGAGTCCATGCCTTGTGTTCAGTCCTTGGGTTTAAACCCCAGCACCAGTAACAATTTTTAATAATAAAAAATAATTAAGATGGTGGAGAACATTTAGCTTTTTATCACTTTAATGCTTCAATTTCCTTCAAAATATTTTCGGGCCGATTTTTGGTCCCTCTTAGCTGTGCTCAGAGATCACTCTTGGAGGGGCCTGGGAACCATATGTGGTACTGGGGATCAAACCAGTGGTCTGTGTGCAAGGTAAGCATCTTAGCTGCTGTACTACTGCTCTGGCCCTACTTTAGCATTTTAAATAGTTTGCCTACAGCTCTGCAAAGGTGATAGGGCAATGTCCGGGAGAGAGCCTCAGTTCTGGGTAGTTCTTGGTCACTAAGAACTCAAGACAAAATTAGAATGAAAGGAGTAAGAAACTACTGAGAGACAAGCCCTTCAGAATGGGGAGCTTAAGCGGCAGACAAGAACAGTTAAGAGCAGGTAAGAACTGGTAAGAGCGTAACTTCTTCAGGATAGGGTATTAAATGACACTGTGCTCATGACTCTGTATCCTATTTGTGGGCTAAATTAAGAAGAAATGGGCTCACTATCAAGAAATAAACCCTCACTGATTCTGGTGCCTACTAGACCATCATTTATGGAGGCTAGATCTCAGAGATGAACACTTCAACCTCCTCCTTCAGCCAATCAGGGAATTAGGAAAAAACTTCTCCATTTACTGAGCTAACGGCTGGACTGGGGCAGGGCTGGTGACTTTCTCAGGCAACCATTGGTTTTCCCATGCTCTGCTGCCCATAAGCCTATAGTCTGGGGTTGAGTAGGTGTCCAAGGGAGTGGGCCTTGACTTCTTATGTCAGTGTTGGATGAGTGAAGGAGAGGCAAGAATCTGGACTCCTGGCCCCTAACTCACAATCCCTCTTGGCCCTTATTAATGAGTTCTTTGGTCCCCACTAGTTGTGCCGAGTGAGGTCAGCAGTCCTGAGCGGCAAGGGTCAGGGGTATAGGACAGGACAGAGGAAACATAGGTAGGTTCTGGGCAGAGATGACCACTTGTCCCTCTTCCTGGATAAAGTCCTCCCATGAGTACATGATAGTCTCCAAATTTTTTTCCAATGGGGGAAATCAAGGCCTTAAAACAACAACAACAACAAAACAACAACAACAACAACAACTATTCCATGGGTTCATAACACAAGTTTTACTGGAACTCTGGATAAAAAGAATGAAGAAATAATCTAGATAAAAACCTCTATCAGCCCTGGGGTCAGAGGGGCTAGTTCAAAAGGCTGAGAGTACTTTGTATGTGAGCGACCTGGATTCAATCTCCAGCATGACATGCCCCTCTAAGTCTCACTGAGAGTGATTCCCAGGTACAGAGCCAAAAAACAGTTCCTGAGTACTGCTGGAACTCAGAACTACATGGCCCCCAAAATAAAACAAAATAAATTTGGTAATTTTCTTCAACAAAATAAATTATTGGACACTACAGAGTTAAGTGAAAAGGGGGAAATGGAGTAGAACAATTTTGAAAATTTCTGAATCTGAGACAGAAAACAAGTCTTAATTTTATAAATACTATAAAAAATGACAAGGGGCAGGGTAATTTGATGATGTCACAATGGAAACCAGCTCTCTGTCCCAAAGTAGCACAACTGAGGGTAAATATGAGAAATTATGTCAAGAAAATAAAAGCTATCTAACGAGCTCTATTCACTCCAAATGGTAAAAGATCCATTTATAGGGAAAATGCCAAGATTTTTCTCACCCATCAGGACCACAAAGCCAGTGATGTAAGGTGAAGCTTGCAGGACCTGCTCATAGATCTCACACCATATCCATGCACATCGCCTGCAGGAGTATTCAGATACTCAGGGAGAGTGTGGACACACACATACCTACAGAGCACCAAAGATAGCACATACATACCCAGAGTGAAAGGACCAAGTAAACCAGAATAAATATGCTTGAGAAATAAGTGAAGGTAGTCTAAAGCACATAATAGGATAGTTGGTGAAATCTGGCGAAGAAACGATATGTTAGTGTTGCCTGTTAAGAAGGAAAGTTGGGAGGAAATGAGGGAAGGTGAGGGCAGTGAGGAAGCTAATCTCAATGAGACTCAAAAAGGGATCTAAGGTCAGAAGTGGGAGGGCTGCTCCACGGTGCTGGGTGTGGGCCAGTAACAACTCCAAAACTAAGTACCACTGTTAACCACTTACTGCAATAAAAAAAAAAATCAACATTTTAAAAAGTTTAGGAAGGGGGAAGACCGACAGCTTTTTGTTACTTTCTATTACTAAGATGCATATGTTCTTTTCCTAAAAAAAAACTT
Source organism: Cryptotis parvus (assembly GCA_021461705.1). Classification (NCBI taxonomy): domain Eukaryota; kingdom Metazoa; phylum Chordata; class Mammalia; order Eulipotyphla; family Soricidae; genus Cryptotis; species Cryptotis parvus. The sequence continues at coordinate 85,622 of JAJIBD010030536.1, forward strand.
TACTCCTAATCACTTTTGGGAGTGGGCGAAGGAAGGGTTTTACAGCCACCTCGCCTTATCCCTTCCCAACCCCGTATTCCTCAAGTTTTATTATCAACATTCACTGGTTTGACTTTTTTGTTTTGCTTTATCTGTTCATCTATTATGGGCATGAGTTTCTGGTGAGGTTTCTTTTGTGCGTGTAGGGGAGGGGGCAAACCCAGCAATGCCCAGGGCTTACTCGTGGCTCCGTGTTTGGGGATCACTCCTGGTGAGGCTCAGGGGATCATGTATGGTACCAGGAACTGAGCCCCAGGTTAGTTTCATGGAAGGCAAGCACCCTCCTCACTGTACAATGGCTCCAGCTACTAAGCCTGAGTCTTAAACATGAGTGACGTCGTCTCCTAAACACAAGTGAAACCATCCAAATACTTTTCTTTTTCCTTTCAGTGTATTTCTCTTGAGCATAATCCTCTCAAGTTCCTTCCATTTCTCTGCAAATAGAACAATCTCGTCTTTTGAAAAATGTTAAGAGGCTATTTCTTCCTATCGATGTATCACATCTTCATCCAACAATCTACCAACAAGCACTTAGGTTGCTTCTGAAATTCACGTACTGTAAACAATACTGCAATAAACACTCGGGAGATTTAATTGTCTGTATGCACCCTTTCACAACCTGGAAACAAGATACACAGAAGAGGAATTACTGGATCAGATGGCAGCTCTATATTTGCTTCTGAAGGAAGTACCACAGCGCTCCAAATAAATTCTCTAAAATGTGTTTCCAGAGACAGTCCAACATTTCCTATAAGGAACATTTTCATAACTGAAAAAATTGTCACAGGATCAAGTGACACCCTTTAAGTATCTCCTAGCCATAGTTAAAATATTTATTATACATGTAAGTACATCCTTTCTGGTACTGGCAATATAACATGGGCATATACATGTATAACATTCACTAACCACTGAGCAACACTTAAGGCCCCCCCAAAGATATTTTTAACAAGGAAATGCTTATTTATTATTAAATGCCAAAAAGAGGTATAAAACAGTATGATCCTGAATATGTAAAAACTCACATTAAAACACCCAAAGAATCTACATCGAGATATTACCAGTGGTTCTCTTTAGGCAGTATCACTGTGACAGTTTTCCTGTCAATTTTCTAGGCTTCTCATAAATACTATTTTCATGAGAAAAATAACAATACTGTAGAGAAATAACGCATCAAGAAACTACCAATAAAAACACTTAAAATATAAACAGTCAAAAGTCACCAAAATCTGTCCAAATACCAAGTCTAGATTTTACATTCAGGACTCTTTGCTCTGCCTCAGAAAACACAGGGACTAATAGGTTATGTAAGGTGGGAACAATTCTTTTTATAATCCCAAGGTTTTGTTAACTTACTGAGGCATAAGGAAATTATTAGGAAAATGACAAAGAAGGTCCATGGGGGAAGGGACTGATAATGGTTAACAGATGGCAGAAGTCTGCAAAACCAGCAGAAGCATCGATAATTATTCATTTAAAGAAATCAGTAATTAAAAAAAAATTGAAAGACTCTGGAAGATAGTATTTGTTTCCCCACATTTCTATATTTACAGAACCATTATTCACACTGGTCAAGAGACTGGGGTTACCCAATATTCACTGACTAATGGATAGAAAAAGAAAACATGGTATAAAATATAAGGGAGTATTAATCAGCCTTTAAAAAGGAAGGCAATGAGAGCACATACTAGAACATGGCTGAGCCGTGACTGACACAAGCACCGCTTCCCCTTCCAAAAGAAAAATCCAGAAAAAATATCATGTCACCCTTCCTCCACACCCCCACCCTCCCCAGCACTTCCTAGAGCTCTCAGATTCACAAAGACAGGGCATAGAAAGGTGGTTTCCAGCATCTGAGGGGGAAGAAAGAGGGGAGTTCTTGTCTTACGGGTGCAGTTTCAGTTTTGCAAAATGAAGAGAGCTCTGATGACTGATGGGAGGGAATGCACAGTGAACTCACAGGAACACAACTGCAGGACTTGCGGTGACTGACAGGGACTGTTTTATGCTGTGTAGGAGGGAGGGGGAAAGAGGAAGGAGGGAAACAGGGAAGGAGAGAGGGAAAGAGGAAGACAGACAAGGGAGAAAGGATAAGTCGACAGAATCTGAGTTTTGAGGGTTTTCTTCTCTTTGACATGAGGCGTTAGGAGGATGCCAAGAGTGCAAGCCTCTAAAATGAAGTACTATTTCAACCGAATTCTTTAGCTGTAACCACAAAAAGTCAGTACAAAACCAGAGGGAAGGTGAAAGTCCACAAGACACGTCTATTTAACCTAAGAGTGCTCCAAACCTCTGCATTTTCCTGAGGCCTCTCATCATAGCCAGCCCGCAAGCTCCATACAGTGGGAAGAGTCTGCAGGGAGAAGTCGGTTGTGAAGACGCCTCTGGTCCGAGCGCACAGGCAGGACCGTGACCATCACTCTGCAGGATGTGAAGGCCTTCCCATGACTGTGGGCCCAAAGCTCGGGCTTCATACTGTAGCCACACCAACTTCATCTGCACCGTAAAGGACACGTCGACATTTCAACAGGGACTGCATCCTCTGACAGAGCACTTAACCTTTGCATTTGGGGGACACTGAGTTCTGCCTCGCTGGTACAATGAGTTATGGCGGGGTGGGTGGAGAGTGGGGGGGTGCGTCAAGGCCTTCCTGAGTCCTGAGGGAAACAGAACTGGGAAACCAGGCCTGTCCCAGGCACTGCTCCTGCCTCGGCTCTCGTTCCTTCTCTGGCCAGGAAACTGCTAGAGAAAGCAGAAACAGGGGCCAGGAACTGAGCACAACTGTGCAAGTCCAAACACAGACCGGGGAGGTGGTGTTCCAAAGGAGTTGATGCTGTGTTTTATAGGAGCTGACTATGCAGAAGAGGAGGAGGAGGTGGTGGAGAAGGAAGATAGGAGTTCTAAGAAATGCATTCCCCGTGGAGTCTCTGTGTAGACACAAGGGAAGTCTGGTAGTAATAGGGACGCCTCTTAGCACTTCAGGGCATGCATCACCTAGCAGGAGTTCCCCCAAAACACCGAATGCAAAATCACCCCCAAGCCTTTCATTCTGCATCCCTCTGGGAGGGAATGGACATTCACAGTAACACCTGATGACTTAATCCAAAAAACCAAGGCCAACACACTGAGACGTATCTGTTAGGAACCGGATGAATCATAGGAAGCTTTTGCTCTTTTCGTTGCAGCTACAACACACAAGCAAGCAAACGAACAAAAAATCCTGGTCTGGGGGTGTGTCCCGAGTCAGGGGCACAGGCCTGGCATGCAGGAGGCCTTGGGCTCCAACCCAACTCTTCAGACCCCCTCCCGTCCACAACCATGGCTAGAGGTGGTCCCCAGAAATGTGGCCCACGTCCAACCAGGGCCAGACATGGCCACAGCAACAATAACAAGGGTACAATTGCGGTCCCTTTTTCCTCTACCTTTATCGTAAAAAAATGGTATCACCTGATTCCCAGCCAACATTACAGAGCAGGCACTATGGGAGGGATGTGTTAGCTCAACACAGTCTTCTGGCTTTCAAAGGAGGCACGTCACACCCCGCCCGCAAATTCAGGGAGAAGCCCACAAAAGCACCAATTCCCACTTCCTTGAACTTGCTGTCAAAAAAAGAACCCTGATCTTTCAAACAGAAACTTTTCACGTACTAGTGCTATTGCTAGTCATCCTTTGGTTTTTCAGATCAAGAAGATCAAGAATCTTTAAAAAAATTTTTTTTAAATTTTAATTATATTCAAAAGTGTGAGTGGAAAGTAAGTGTTTACGGAAACTTTCCAGCGAGCATCTGCTCAGAGACAGGATGCATGTGAGGTTGGCAGAACTATTTTAAATAGGGAACAGATTATTAAAAAAAAAAAAAAAGTTTCCCTTCACAAACAACTTATTAATATTTTTGTTTTTGGGGAGCATCACACCCAGTGATGCTCAAGAGTTACTCCCTTCTGGCTCTACACTCAGGAATTATTGCTGGCAGTGCTTGGAGGACCATACAGGATGCCAGAGATCAAATCCAGGTTGGCTGTGTGCAAGGCGAATGCTCTATCCACTGGATGAAGGCTCCCGCCCCACACAAACTTCTTTACATTATGAGAAATACTGTTCTTCAGAGTAATAACTCGCTGCTGCTGGAGCCGCACTTCATCAGGAATTCCTATCAGCCATTCTGAATCCAGCACTATCCACGTTTTCAGTTAGGACAACTGCGACACCAATGTCCACCTCTGTGAGCTGCCTGCAGGTCCAGACAGGGCGGCCACCCAGGGATGAGCAAAAAGTGCATGTAAGCACTTCACATCCAGAGCAGGGGGTGCTGGGCCAATTTTATGAAAATAAGCCAAGAAAAATGACCCTCCTCTTTCTGTCAGCAAGCTATAAAGCTCATGTTTCCTCAGAGACTCCAGGCCTTACCTAAGGCTCCTTCCAGTGAACCAAGGTCAACAGCAATTTGTAAGAGCAAAGAGTACCTAGCAGGCAGTCTCTGGAAAAGTGAAATTCTAAGCATGCCCTGGCTGGTGGGTAGATCAGGATTTCCAGGCTCTTCTCTCCATCTGACCGCAGGGGCACAGTGACATCAGACCCAATCTTGGGAAGTATGAAGAGAGCTCGAGGCTAGTAAACAATTTAGGCTATGAGGTCAGACACTGGCTGACCTTTACTAACTGATGCCTCAATGCCACTCTCTACACAGAGAGTAATATCTAATCTATCTTACTTTGCACATCTGAGAGACAGATTTGGGATTTTAGTACCAATACAAGAAGATCAGAATGAGTTAGAAATGAGTCACTTGAAGTTCACATTTGGGAGGGTTGGGGTGGGAAGCAAGAGAGATTTCCCCCAGAGCAAGGACCATTTCTCCCAAGTACATGAGGAGACGATGAGATTGGAAACATCGATTCAGAGTTTTTTCTGCCACAAATGGATACCACTTTTGTCAGGCAAGTTTAGAGAAGATAAAGGACAAAGTGGTTGATAAGAGATAAAATGGTTAACATCTAATTCTTCCTCATCCTCACTGCTATGTATTTCCAGGAAGCACACAAGCAATCTGAGAAATAGAAGATCAATAAGAATCGAGCTTCTTTTTTTCACCAAAGAAAACGAGAAGGAAGAATAATGAGCTACAAGAAAAGAAAGAGAGAACAGAAACGAATGTTTACAGAAATGAAAGGACAGGACTCCTAAGACAAAAGGCAGAAGCAAAATGACAAAATAAGCATTTCATTTGTATGGCAAGGAAGGACCACCGCCACATTCACAGATTTTAAAAAAGAACTCTTGGATATTTTACAAGATACATCTTCTCTATCAGTGAAACTAGGAGAGTCTCCAAGGGCTCACTGTGGTTAAGCAAGGCTCCGCCCCTAGCTGGAAAACACAACTGTATGAAAAGGTTCCCATTATTTCTTCCCAGTCTAGTTACCTGAAGGTTCATTCACCCAAAACCCAATAGCTATTCCGATTACCCTGATCCTATCTTTAATCTTCTACTTGATTAATCGCTGGTGGAAAAGCATTTGTGACTGAATTCTTCAACTAACTTGTGACAGATAAACAAATGAAAGCATTTCCCGCTTTCTTGAGAGCTGAGCACAACATTTTATATTTCCTCAAAGTCACTGTGGAAATCTTCACCCTCATGTTATGGACCTGTGAGGTGAGGCTTTCGGTAGAGGTCAGGTCACGAGGGGCCAGCCCTCCTGAACAGATTAGTACCCTTATGGGAGAGGCCCCGAGAGTCCCTCAGCCTCCACTATGGAGGACACAGGCAAAGAGAGACTCTGCAATAACAGGGAATAAGTGCCTGGTGTCTATCGGGCATCCACTATAGCACCTGCAGTCACAGCAGCCTACACCACAGCCTTTCAAAATGGTAGTTGGGACACACGTAAGAGCCCAGTCCTGTTAAGAGAAAAGCCAACACAGTGCCTATGACACTCAGAGCCTCAGTGGTTTCAACCAATGACTTGAGTCAGGAAAAAGATGAAAAGGTACTTATTGATGATGCTGGGCAGAGGTGGCGATAGCTCAGAAGGTTCTAGTGAGGCTTGCTGCTGAGGAGGGAAAAAAAATGGTGAGACACAGTGATGCTATGCTAGACTCAAGAATGCAAGTATAACACTGTGCAGAAATGTCATGGAGGGCAGACAGAAGACCAAACGCAAAGCCTAACCATCAACTATAGATCTCTCCATACCAGTTTCCTGCAGTTACAAAGAAACAAGCAGAAAAAACCTTAGGAACCCCCAGGTAAAACCCAAAAAAATGTTTAAAGGAAGGAAATTCTCCAAAGAAACAAAATACCTGGTGAAAACCCCAAAGTCAAAGCTACAACTGTAAGGGTTGGCTCTGAGCCCCCAGAGGGAAACTGGCCAGGCACGGCTACCACGCAGAGCCCCAATCAGCCGTGACCCCACTCCGTCTCTGTAAGAACCCATAATCGGGGATCAATACATGATGCAGGGGAGCCAGAAACAAGAAGGCAGAAAAACCAAGATAGACAGCAACAAGATTCCTGTAAGAATCGAGATTTGGAGGGGCAATGGTATTCTACAGAGTTCAAACATCAACTTTTACTGATGTCCCTAGGAAGATGAGTAGTGACAGTTACATCAACATGGTACCGCCACCAACCACAGAACTGCAAGCAGGTGGGAGGGGACCCAGGAAAAGGTCTGAGGGACTGCAATTGTGAGCCCCAGGCTTAAGGCATGCTACGCACATGTGCCAGGGAGCTCGAACCTAGAGCTGGGGTTCCAGGGATTGAATCCCGGGAAGCTTACTCACGATGTGCTGGGCTTACAGCACATGCTAGGTGTGAAGCAGCGTGGCAGACAAACATGGACACAGGGGCCCTCTGTTCAGGAAAACCCAGGTCAGCTTTCACCCCTGCGATAGCCTGCAGGGGACCTCTAAGTTCCTCTCAATGCCTGTCTGTCCTTTCATGCACAAAGGGGGAAAACCTAGATCCTTGTTTTCAGACAGACTTAATGAAGACTCTTGGAAAAATATTCCTAAGGAAGAAGTAGCTCAATCTGAAGATTTCAAGATACTAAGACATTAGTGAGGTGCATGTGAAATGTTCCCTGGAGAACTTCACAAAGAGGAAGTTCTCACCTGGGTGATTTGCATACTGCCCTTCCTGAAGGTGAGAGAGGGGCTGGAGCACTGCTTCAAACTGCTATTCCTGCCCCCAAGTCCCTTTGTTTATATATTGTATTAAGAACTACAAGTTCTGTAATGCTTTATTTGCGATTATGGAAAAAAAATTTCAAATAAATATGAACTACTTTTAAAACTTTAATACAGTGCCCTAAATATAAGAAACTAAGAACAATTTATAATAAAAATGTCATAGACTTTAATACCTAAAAGATTAAGTCCAATTATAGAATATGCCTGGATTAAGAGAATGATATCAGAAACCTTATGCTAAATGGGAAGAAAAATAGAAGAGCTATACGTAAATGGGAGAATGAAAATACAGTTTCCACGCTAAAACAGGTATACATTATCTTGTGCTTTTATGTAGAGATGGGTCTAGGTTCAAATAACTATGAAATAATTTTTCACCAAATAAAATTCCCAAAGGACAACTGAAGGTCGTGGGATCTTGGATGTTCTGTCTTCTCCAATACAGGAACATCTAAAATGTCTACCTTTCTCCCAAGAAACACTTTGCTGTAGAACCAATCTCCTGGCTAGATTTCTTTTCTAAACTGCCCTCTAGGGGGGTGGTACTGTGCTCAGGAAAACCCCCAGCTAGAGGAGGGAATTTCCTTAGAGTCTTCACATTACACTGAGAATCTACTTCTGACTGAGAAATCAGCAATGCATCTATAAAATACACTCAACTAATACAGAAAATAAAATTAATCTCACTTAGACTTCTGCCGTTAACTACAGACACAGTCAACATTACCTTCTTTTTGAATTCAAGGTAACTAGTTGCTTCATGTAGACTACAGTAGAAAGCAGTATCTGTATGATATTTACTTAGGCAGCAGAATGTTTCTGATCTTAAGAGTTTTTTTCACATTCAAATCTAGTTAATGATAAAAAAAAAAATAAGGGGGAGTTTTTCATAGAACTCGGCAGCCTTCGTTTCCTCAAAACAAGAATTGATGCATTCTTTCACATGCGGTCATTACAGGAAGGGGGGGCGCTTACTGTAAATGCTTTTCTGATGCAATTCCACCACCTCTTTCAAAGAGAGAATTCATCCAAGAAGCTTTAGTCACTTCTTCAAGAAAAAATGCCACTGCTCTGAATGTACACAGACTGGGCCACATGACTCAGGAGACACGGACAAGTCCACAGGAGAACAGATGAAGAGGAACGGCAGAAGAGTCTCACAACCTCTCCCATAACGAGGGCGGAAACTCAGAAAAAGGTGGACTCTCTTGTGGCGGGTTAAGCTGACACGTACCCAAAATCATTCAAGTACAAACATCCCTTTCCCTCGCCCAAATTATAGAACCTATTTCCTAAAAATAAAAAGAGTTCAGCTCTAAAGCAGGAATCTACATATGTCTAATTAGTATCTTAGCAACTCTGGTGATTTCATGTTTTAAATTTTCATGCAAGAAAGGAAAATGGAATCTGATGTTTTAAAATTCTGAAAATGAAACTATGCTTCGGAGGTAGACTTCACATCCACAGAGTGAAATGGAGGAGAACACTATTATTACACAGCCGTTTGGAGGGATTGAAAATGTAAGGCACAGGGTTGAGAGCTTTTCAAAGAGAGGAGTCATTTTTCTCAAACCACAAATCCACCCAGAAGGAAAGGAGGGATTTCTCCAGTGAATCCTTACCTGGGTTACTGTGCTCCCTTCCACCAGACAGGGAGGCGCAGCTCCTGGTTTCTATGGAGCAGCCACTGCGAAGCCCTGAGCGCAGGACGCACCAAGATGCAGGCAGCACGCTGGAGTCTGAAATCCCCTTGATGAATGAAACTGCACTCCGTCACATCCACGTTCTGAATACGCTATTGGCTACATGAAGGCTCTGCGTGTGGAAGTCTCATTTGCCGCCGTTGGGGCTGGCCACTTATACCCCCATCTCAGCAAGATAAAAGAAACACCACTCCCGGATGAGTCAAAACTCAATGAGGTTCCTATTTTCTCTGTAGCATTTGCCCCAGCCCTCAAAACCACAGTGAAAGAGCTCACTCCCTCATTAGGCGATACCAACTAAAAAAAAAAAAAAAGAAATTCATAATGTCACCACTCACCCTTTACAAGTGAGTCTCCCACCACTTCCTAGGTGTTTCTTCCACACATACATTACACACAGGTACAGGCAAAGGAACACCTAATTTTTAAGTAAAAAATTCTGACTCTGGGAGCTCAGAAAAATTAAGAGTGCCAAAATTTCTCAGAAGAAATGTGATCTTTGCTCTACGTGAATGACAGAGATACTAAACCCAATAATCGTGCAGAGGTATAGCAGATCTTTCTAGAATTAGAGGCTCTCTACTTGTAGTCCTTGGATTATCTATCTGCTTTGGAAGTAAACCACGAAGAACACAGAATCTGCGGCATGAGGGGAAGCTAAGAACGTGCAGGATAAATAGCATTCTAGGCTGTTCTTATGTTCCTTTAGTTCAAGACTTGCTTTTCTTGAAAACAGGGTTTAAACGGTTGATTACAGCCACTGCCACCTTCTGGATTTTTTCAATTACTTTGCCTTTGACTTCTGCCGAATTTAAGAGGGATTATCAATACTAACCCCTCCTCTAGACAAGCCGTGGCTCTGACTATGGGGCGAAGGAGAACCGGTCTGTGTTTCCCTGCCCTTCCCCACCCATCTCTCCATCTCTCCACGAAGAGAGAGAAGCTCAACGTGCTGAGTCTGGAAAGTGCTGCACTCAGGGTGGCAGACAGACATGCCAATGGAAGTTAGCAAACAGGTAAGTGTCAAAGAACAAGAGGAGGAGAAAGAACATGCAGGTGGCCAACTGCTTACCACGTTCCAGCCACGTCATCCAGAACGGCTGTTCCACTTTCTTTGCCAGAGAAGTCTTGCTGGAACAATCCCTTCCTTCAGAGGAGTGTGCGTGGACATCAGCTCAGGGCCGGAGCAGTCAGCCTCCTCCCTCCTCCAGGAGACCTTCAGCTAGCAGGACCTGAGTCCACCACCTCTTCCTACTTTCACCTCTGCACATAAAGGACCAGGAAAAAAAAAGGGGGGATTGAGAAATCCTGACATAATTGTACTTAAAATGAGATCATCTTTCCACAGTTCTTGTTCTTGGTTCCTTCTTTATCCAACCTACGATTGGGCCAACTTTGAACAAACCCAGTCACATTCCATCATCTGTTCTCCATCTGACTCAGTCCAATGATTTCAGTCCCGGGAAGCCCCATCCTGAGAATCAGAATAGAAAACTGCTATCTGAACATCACTACATGAAGAACAGCATGTTTTGGGGGCCAGAGCGATAGCACAGAGGGTAGGGGCGTTTGCCTTGCACACAGCCGATCCAGGTTCAATCCTCGGCATCCCAAATGGTCCCCTGAGCACCACCAGGAGCAATTCCTGAGCAGAAGAGCCAGGAGTAACCCCTGAGCATCACTGGGTGTGACCCAAAAAAGTAAAAAAAACAGCACATTTTAACTCTAATGGGGTTCACCTTTCCTTTGAAGTTTCCAAAGAAGCTTTCTGGGAGAGGAGGGTGCTATTCAGAAAATGGTATGCTCACACATCAGCTCCTCGCTGGGATAACCATGTGCACTCACAGCCCAGCACAACACAGGACACTCGCTTCACGCTTTCCACCTCATCCCACGAGCTGACCTGACCAGGCTGGTGTTTCAAGTATTTTGCCTAATTGGTAAAATTTGAATCTGTTGGGCAGTGGTTCTCAAGTTACGTGTTTACAAGGAAACCTTATCTTTCACCAAATCCCAGAGAAGACACAACACACACCGCAGAAGGGGAGCATTCTGGCTGGTGCAAGGGGCTCTGGGAGCAGCAGAGAGCCCACACCCAGGCCACTTTCACAGCATGGGGGTGGGGGGGGGCATTAGGGGAGGCAGAACTGCTGATCCCTGGCCTTAAATCTTTGTTGATGACATGTGTTTTACCTCAGATCTTCCTCATCGTTTTAAAAAAGTGGTACTTCATTGTTTTATTTTATGTAAAGCATTGTATCCAAAGCTGGGAACAGAGAAAACATCTTAAAACTCAGGTCATTTGTCACCACATCCAACTGAAGGGATTCTTCTATATGGTTTGGGTAAACATGAACATACAAACCACAACCTCAGGGCTGGAGATATGGCAAGACACTAGCTGCAGTCTACCCTGTTTCAATCCTCAGCATTGCATATGGTCTCCTATCTCCCATGCACCGTCAGGAACAGCCCAAACAATTTCATTCCTAAATTACAACTTCTATTTGCTTCTCTAAGTCCAGAACGGTAATAATATATTTGGTTTGGGTAAACACCAAGGTGTGTGCAAGTATGTAGTTGAGTGTGTGTGTTGTGTGTTACTAGGGATCAAACCCAGGGCCTCACACATGCAGGCACGGACTACTCCATTAACTCACATTCCTTATCCAACATCAACCTTCTTACAATAGTAAAAGTTGCACAACATACAACAAAGCATCAATCTGAGATTTAAAATAAGTAGACGTCAAGTGTCATTAGGTAATCATTTAAGTGGTTAGCATATACAACAATGATAGGCATGCCTTTCAGTAGTCAATACTTCTAAAGTTCTGCTAAGGGGAAAATACAATTATCTTCTCTTTTTAAACATTTTATGTCTGCAAAGGCATAAGATACGCCTTTAATGACATCAAACTGTCTGGACAGGGAGCACCCTCCTATTTCAAGTATATGTGCAAGAAACCACCAGAGAGAAAGGAGTAGGCTATGAGACGCAACTGAGACACCACCTGGAATCAGGGAGAAATTCCCGCCCAAGTTCTGTAACCAATGCTTGGTTCCTTCTTTTTTGCCAGAATGAAGCCAATTTAATGTAGCAAAGAGAGTCTCATGATTGCGCACACGCATAACTAGTGCTTTATGTCATTTCCAAACCCTGCTCAACCATCACAAAACATGGTTAAAATTGTTGCCAGAATTGTCTTTTCCTATGACTTTAATTCTAATTTATGTAAATTAATTATGGAAGCACTTTTAATAGTGTTTATGTAATTTTAAATAATCTCTTCCCAGGAATGAAACTGATTAGAAGAAGGAACACATCAAATGCCTGGTTGATTATGTTGCCTATTCTAGCTATGCTGGTGGCTTAGGGCTGAAGGTGATTTTTCCTTAAGAGTAACATTGGGGGGCCTGAGCCATAGTACAATGGGTTGGGCATTTGCTTGCATGTGACTGATCCGCATTCAATCCCAGGCATCCCATATGGTCCCCTGAGCACAGTCAGGAGTAATTCCTGAGTGCAGAGTTAGGAATAACCCCTGACCATCTCTGGATGTGACCCACTCTCATCCCTACCCCAGGAGTAATTTGTGAGTATAGAGCCAGGACTAATACCTGAGCATCTCTGGGTGTGGCCCACTCTCATCCCTATGCCCCAAAAAGAGTAATACTGTAAATCACTGCCAGTAGGCAATTCCACAAAAAAAATCTTATTCATAATGTATGTGCAATAAATACCGTATACCTGAAGTGAAATGTGCAATACCACTCTGTCTATCTGTCTGTCTGTCTGTCTGTCTGTCTGTCTGTCTGTCTGTCTGTGTCTCTCTGTCTGTTTTGCTTTCTGGGTCACACCAGGCAATGCTCAGGGGCTGCTCCTGGCTCTGCACTCAGGAATTACTACTGGCAGTGCTCAGAGGACCATATGGGATGCCGGAGATGCCCTACCTGCTGAACTATCGCTCCGGCCCCAGTGTAACACCACTTCCAGACCAGAAATTACAGAAGGAATAAGACAAGAGGGCTATAGAGGGCTATGAAAGACTTTCACTTTTCTCCAGGTATATGTGGAGGCATCACTGGAAGAGAACGAACCCATCAACAGACTTAGAGGGCTAAGGAAGCTAAAAGTTAATGACACTGGTTTTATTGCGCCAGTTTACTTCCAAATAAACTATTTTCTTCTTCCCTGGATAATGAGTATATCATTAAGTTTGACTTGATATACACTTGAGCTTCTCAGCTGTGATAAGTGCCTTTGGGAACTCTGTAAAATCGAACAAAAGTCTTTTTTTAAAGCATAGGAAGAGATTTGCATGAAAATATAGTAGAAGAATTTGTTTTATAAATGTGTTATACTTCTGCCAAGGCTGGGTGATGGCAGGGACCCGGGAACACTGGTGGGATTGGTGTTTCAATATTATATTCCTGAAACAATTTTATTGCGAACAGCTTTGTAAATCACCGTGTCTTAATAAAAGAAAAAAATAGAGAGAAGACATATGGTAAGACATTTGTATGCATTCAGACTATTACCTGAACTGGGTCGAAAAGAAAAGAAAACTCCATTCAGAGTTCTGCTAAGGCAGCAGGTGTGGGTCACTGATCCTAGCAGGCTCCAAGTGACTGCCCCCAACCCACGCCTGCATGACCAGACACACGCAGAGCCAAGTGTCCATGGCCGGGGATGGCCCTGTGTGGTGAACTTGGCTGTTTGGTTGTCAAGCAACAATTGTTTAGTGCTGGCTGGTGACTCAGGGATGAGGAAAAGTGTTGGGCACACTCAAGTCTCTCCATTAGTACTGAAGAAAGCAATAGTCCAGAGAACCCTGCTCCAACCACAAAATCACGTCTCTGCTGGAGACTCGTAAGTCCTCAGCTGGGGAGGGTCTGAACTGAGGTCCATTTATCTCAACAATAAATGTCAGTAACTCCTTAGAATCATATCTAACTCTAACCCACTCAGTAAAAATCATCACATTTTTTTTCATAAAATGTGAAATTTTATGAAAAAAACTCTCTTACTCATAAGCACTAAGACTTTCATTCAATTTTAATGTTAATATTAAGTGCATCTAAAATATGTACACACACACTCACACACACACGGCCCCTTTTCAAAGACAACACTAACTCTGGTCTTTCTACATAGACTGGTGGCACCTTTGGCTCTGGACAAAATCCAAATCTGTATGAAGCCATATGTTTTGTTACTGTTCTTTTTCTTGTTTTTTTTAAAAATTTATTTAAAAGTTATACAATATGGGCCAGAGCAACAGTACAGAGAGCAGGTTCTTGCATGTGGCTAACAGGGGTTTGATCTCCAGCATCCTATATGGCACCCCTGAGCACAGCCAGGAGTACTCTCTGAAGTAGAGAAACCCCTGAGCACTACAAGGTTTGATGCTCCTACCCAAATGTTAACACATAGTGACATGTGCGTTGTCCATAACAATGTAAAGGGGTAAAATCTAGTAATTCAGGATTCTGCAAAAAACACACAATAAAATATTCAAATAAAGAGAACAAAATCTAAGGCATATTATCACAATAATTTACCATACTTTGTATATTAATTGAGAATTTAAGCACACACTGATTTTGATCATGAGATAAGTATGTATAATAGAAAAAACATCTATTACTTTTTTCTTAGTTATGGTCCTTAATATAGTTTTTTTGTGAGTTCCATGAATCCAGAGAGGAAGAACTCTTTGCTTAACCCCAAGGGGTCAGCTTCTCCTCTAGGAGAATTTGAGTCTAAATTGCCCTTCTTTATCCTACATGTTCTCCTTTTCCTGTTAGAAATACTTCTTTTTGCAAAACAAAAATTTGATGCATTACTCTTCTCTGCTCCCATGGCTATACTCTTCTCTGCTCCCATGGTTTCTCCTTCCTGTTGAAATTTGGTGGGAGTTTTATTCCTCATTTACATTGGACTTCCCGTCCTCTGTTAGCAACTTTCATGACCTCACACTGTCTAGGTCCAGCACAACCACTCCCTTGCAAAGGGGTCTGTGTTCTCTGCTCCTCGTGATCTGGGAACTCCTAACTTGCCTCTGATCTGCTGCTCATTCTTTTCTGGATTCTTTATCTTTTCCTCTCAAAAACTCCTAAGTTCTATAGGTGTGGTATGATAGTCTTAGGGATTTTCTCTTCATATTTCCATTTGAAATATGAAATATGTATGTCATCAAGAGACTCACATACAAGGGGAAGAACTGCTACCAGCTCTCCTTGTGCCCAGCTGATCACGAGGCACCCGGGAGAGAAGGTGGGTTCTAGCCCTGGCCCGCCACCCCAGCAGAGCCTCACAAGAAGCCAGAGGAACCCCCCCACACCATGAGGGCCGCCATTTTCCACATCCGACTCCCTCTCATCAGAGCTCCACCCAGCAGAAGAGCTGATCACAAACCCAACTCATCAATAAATGCACGAGATGAGAGGCGACTACAAGAGTATCCCACCGGCATGGCAGAGCCTGGCAAGCTACCCGTGTCGTATTTGATATGTAAAATACCAGTAACAATTATAGACCTCATTCCCATGACCTGATGGAATGGTTTGGGGCTCTTTGTGTTCCTGGAGCAAGCCGATGCCCTTAGGCTACACTAGCATGTGACAGGACATATGGAGATGTTACTGGTGCCCGCTTAGAGCAAATCGATGATCAATGGGAAAACAAGTGAAACAAGTGATACAAGTGATATTTTGTATATTTAGTCCTTTCTCCTAGGATTTTACTAACTCAGATCTACAGCTTAATGCTCCCTTTTAATAATGTGGTTAACTTTGTCTCTTTATACAGCCTGTTCTCTTCCCCAGTCAAAACTTCTGAGTATCAATATCCAAGAAGCCAGACGCATGCTAAGAACTGTAATAGTTCTTTAGGTTATTTTTCGGTATTTTAACTTCTTTCCTATTCAGGTCAGATTAAACCATTTCTAACAGGTATTCACTGTGTCTAAAACCAATACTGCTCACATGTACCCTGGTACATTTTCTATAACATAAAGACAGAAAAAGAAAGAATGATTCAAGTATGTAACCAGTGTAAGGGAACACTTCTAAGAATGACACAATTTGGGTTAAGAGAGTAGTAATAATGTTTGCACTTGACAACTGACACTTGGGACTAATGGTATTACACAGTGGGGACTTCTGATGATGCTGGGTTTCCTGCCCCATTGGCAGTTTCAGTTGCTGAAAGGGACTGAGAGCAGTAGTCTTTTTATGTCTGTTCCAGGGAATGATGCCAGAGCCTCACATACTGAAGCATGGCCAAACTCTGCTACGGATCCACATCCCTAACCCAGAGTACTCAGTCTCACAACAGCCATCAGGTGAGTTAGTGTCTGCTTGTCCAGTCACAGTCTCTTTGTGACTGGGAAACTGAAGAGTATGGAGTATGTATGAGAGTATGATGTAAAGCAAACCCCAACATGGCTGGTAACCATGCACAGCGGGAGTATCACGCTTCTGAGAGGTCAGAAACCTCTCCAGAATATAGGGATGAAGAGTGGTTTCCTGGGTTTAATACAGGTGCAAACGCCTGAAAAGACATGGAATTTCTCACGGAGCAACCTTAGTTTGAGAAAGAAGTAGCTCCTTTAAAAGGTTTAGAAATGATACCATGAAACCTTCACGGTCCTTGAGGCATAAACTGGGTCTCTTTCTCCTTTCTCGCTCATAGCACCTAAGAGACAGCCGTCAGTCTAGCAAAGTGGAAAGATCAGCCAACAGTAGCCAACCGGTCCCGGCCCTGAGCAAGCTTTTGCTTTCCACTGCACTCTGCAAAGATATACACTTTCCAAGCCGGGTGGCAAAAAATGAAAGACAAAACAAAACAGGCTTAAAATTCGGTTTTGAAAAATCATTCAAGGCGAATCTTTTTCTTTCTGAAGGTATGCCAAATCATCATTTTAAAGATCATTCAACGTCAGTGGTCCTAAGAGTCTGAAACTGCAAGAAGAAAATCAGGGTGACTGTGAACCGAGAAAGCCCTCCATACCAGCCTGTCTGAATTCTGCTCCTTTGCTGGCCCCACGCTCACTTGCTGAAAACCCCATTCTTATGTTCTGAATAAGGCTAAAGCAAATGCCCTCCTATCTGCCCGCCAAGTCTCAAGGCTTAAGCTATCTTACAACTTAGTGTCCCCTCAAATATCTGATTTCATCCCTGCACTAATTTCACATTAAGGGGCAGTGGGGTTTTGAGAAGGGACAAATGGAACCAGAAGAGCAGGGAGAGGGAGATGTGTGTCAAGACCTAGTTTCCAGTGCTAACTCCCTGCTTTGCCAGGGCATTTACAGTTTTGAGAATAGGCAAATAAAAATGAACCTACAATGGAAATTTCATAAAGTTCTTGAGTTTTACTCTAAAATTCTGGCAATACTGCAACATGTTTTAAATTATAGGGAGATTTCTCTGTTTCAGAGATACAAACTGAACCATTTCCAAATTCACTGCTGCTGCATCTACAGAACACAAAGAGTTCAATACAAAACCTAAATCAAAAATAAGTATGTAAAGAGAATGTTTTACACAGCCACTAAAACATTCTCTTCACAATAAGGTAAAGAGAAAATTAGTTACAGATATGTATTTAGTTGCCCCTTCAACAAGAGGTAATGGTCTTGTTTTCTGGCAAATTACTGACACAGAGCCAAAATACTAAGTCCTTCGGCTTCTGCCTTTAAAAAGTCCCACTGAAACAACTGAAAATACCAAATATTTGTTTCAATACCATATGAAACAAATGAATCTGGTAGGTTTTAAATTATATTGTTAATTATATATATTTAAAGAGTGTTACTTTCAATATTTTGTTATATTATTCCTCCCTAAGAACTGAATATTAGACTAAATTTAAAATATTTGCTTAAAAATATTTAGCATCAGGGGCCAGAGCAATAGCACAGTGGATAGGGCGTTTGCCTTGCACACGGCCGACCCAGGTTCCATCCCCGGCATCCCAAATGGTCCCCCAAGCACCACCAGGAGTAATTCCTGAGCAAAGAACCAGGAGTAACCCCTGAGCATTGCTGGGTGTTACCCAAAAAGCAAAAAAAAATATATATATATATATATTTAACATCAAAATGATTATTAAATGAATAAAGTAAATGATTATTAAATTCGGTTAAAACCTTCTCTTTAAGGGGACTGGAGGCGATAGCCCAGCGGGTAGGGGCGTTTTGCCTTGCACGCGGCGGGTTCAATCCCGGCATCCCATATGGTCCCCCGAGCACCGCCAGGAATAATTCCTGAGTGCAGAGCCAGGAGAAACCCCGAGCATTGCGGGTGTGACCCAAAAAAGGAAAAAAAAAAACCCTTCTCTTTCAGTATTTTTTTTCTTGCATGGCTATCACAGCTAATTTACAATGTTAACACCAAAAGTTATTCAAAGTTCAAACTATTGCTGCAGCATTGTTTGGTGCCAACAAGCATATGGTCTAGATGAGTGTGTGGTTAACACTGAATCCCAGTGGGGTTAGGTAACTGTCCTCTCACCCACTAACCTGACCAAGACTCACGCAGGGCACAAGAGGGAGGACAGAAGTGTGAGCCCGAAACTTAGCACACAGGAAATATTCACTCAATAAAGGTGATCAACATCCCTGTTTTCTTTGCTGGGTAATAATCATGAAAATACAGACTATATCCAAACAAATCCACCCAGGCCCACTCTGGGAAGCAGGACTGGATGAACTGCCTGCAAGTGGCTCTAAAGCGCAGCTGCATGTGGCAGTAATGGCTGCCGGTACCTGCTCCGCTAACAAGGAATCAAGCTTTCCCTGTGCCCAGTTTGGGACCAACACACATACTTAAACTTGAGTACTGTTCAGACAATAGAGGTTAACACTCTCAATTAACAGCACACGTAACTGATCTGTGCCTTAATGCTGACACTCTTCTTTGTCTTTCATTCATACTATTCAAGTCTGCACTTGGCTAGTTTCTGTGCATTACCCAACACATCACGATCAATCTAGGTGCTCTGATGAAAGGAATAATTCTTGTTTTCACTTCAGTTTCTCTCTCAGACAACCAATCAAGGCAAATACAGTGGGAAAGAATGAGACAAGGGCAAAGCACTTCTTAAAATACATGTTTTTGTTCTTGTTTGGAATTATTAAACTCAAAACACAGTATGTCGCATTCCCAAACCCTATTTAGCTCTCTTATAATCTGTCTCTTGAACAGCCTTTCCCATCTGTGCCACGGTCCAAAGCCAGCGCACTCATGTCCTGTGAGACTCAGTTTACCTTTCAAAGGGAGAGGGAGGAGGCAACCATTTCTGAGGTAGAGTCATGTCAGAGGACACAGATTTGGCACCTTCTGTAGATTTTTCAAAGCTGTTGGTAAAGGCACCAATATATGCATTTTTAGAACTTTTTTTACTGGCTTCCAAGGAGATGTCTGATACTTAGGACAGGTTAGAAAACTGGGTGTAATGTCCTCCTGGAATTCTCAATAACAAATAATGCTCTTTATTTAATCAAAGGCCCCTTTATGGTTTCTTAGTTTCTAAAACATATATTTATATATAAAATATATATTAACGTGTAATAAATATTTATAACTGCTATATTACATATTATTATAATGCATTTATATAATCATGATATATAATCATATCTTATGATTATAATATAAATATAAAATTGTAATATATCATATAATATTAGTTAATATAATGTAAATTAATTAAAATAATCAGTAATATATTAAATATTATATAACATATAAGACATAATTGTAATATATTACATAATGCATAATTATATAATATATTATGATATATAATTATATATTATAATATATTTGTATAGATCATATATTATCTAATATTATAATTATATAGAGATATCTATAGATATATATCTATCTCTATATATATCACTTGTATCACTTGTCTTCCAATTGTTCATTGATTTGCTCAAGCAGGAGCCAGTAACATCTCCATTCGTTGGGCATGAGGTCCATTATTGTTACTGTTTATATGTAATATTATGTTATATATAAAACACATTATATAATAACTATCATATAACAATATATTATTGTTACTGTTATATATGTTATGTTATATGTGACATATATATAACAGTAACAATAACATATTTTGTTAACAACATGTTATTGTTACTGTTAAATGTTATATATAACATGACGTATATATTTATATGTTTTTATATATAACGTATATATTTATACTTTATATATATATTTAAATATATACGTTATATATATAAAACATATAAATATATATACATCATGTTATATATAACATTTAACAGTAACAATAACATGTTATTGTTATATATATATACATATAAAACCAGTATTCACATTTGTCTGCAGGCTCTCTAGCAGTCTTTTCCAAGCTCTGTGAATTCATCACCCAGGAACGGAACCGAACAAAGAGCAGGACCAACACCAAGGGCCCAGGCAGTTCCAAGAGCTGGGAAGAAGTAACTGGAGGTCTGAGAGGAAAGAGCAAGAGAGTAGGTGAAGGAGTGAACAGCACAAAGTCAAATGCTGAGTGCAAGGGCAACGTGAGGAGAGCTTCCCTGGTAATACTAGCAACAATCATGATGACCAAGGTGAGGTGGCCACCACCTTAGGAAATTCACGAAAGATCTAGTGTCATGGCTGTTAACATAGGAAGAAGGTGCCTGCTTGGCTTTCCCAGGATTTTCCATGAGCTCTTTGCTTATTTGTTTTTCCTCAATTAACAGACGACTCTGGATAATCTACAGTGCAGCTCTTTAAGCATTTTTCTAAACCTGACCTTCACCCACCTTAAAATAACCTGACTGCCAACAAGGTGGCAGCTCCCTGCAGACCTTTCACGTTGAGTCCCAAAAGTCAACAGGGCACAGACCTGCAAAATACCGGACTGATTTAATGCCAGTTATTATTTTTTATCACTATTATTGGTTTAGGGGCCATACCCAGCAGTGCTCAGGGTTTACTCCTGGCTCTGCACTCACAAGAATTACTGCTGGCATGCAGAAGGGGCCATATGGAATGCCATGCACCAAATCCAGGTCAAATGCATGCACTAAAGTCCCCTACCCACAGTACTATCGCTCAAACCTTAATGCCATTTTAAAAGAGTTAGAGAACCAATAAGAAACTATATATTTAAGGAGTACATGTTCAGGAGAGGTTTGTGTACCTTAATACAAGGCTAGAAGGAAAACATCAAATACTTTGGCCAGGAATGTGGCTTAGTGGCCAGACATTCATGAGGGGCTAGGTTTGGTCCCTACCTCCAAAAAAAAAAAAAAAACCCTACTTTTTTGTTGTTGTATACACTGCATTTATTCAAAGAGACTAAGTCTGGATAAAGAAACTATGGTACAACTACACAATGGAATACTATGCAGCTGTCAGGAAAAAAGAAGTTATGAAATTTGCCTATAAATGGATGGACATGGAGAGGATCATGTTGAGTAAAATTAGCCAGAGAGAAAAGGACAGATGTAGAATGACTGTATTTATTTTCTGGATATTAAAAAAGTATGATATTAATATCCAAGGCCAGGCAAAATGCAGATCAGGAGGACTTGTCAGTGAGTGGAATCTACTGCAAGTGTGTGGGAGTCAGAGGTTAGGTAAGACAGAAGGGTCCAGTGTGGTAATAATTATTGGAAATGGTAATAATACCAGTCTAGAACTGAGCATTGAATGTAGGCAAGGGATATAAATGATAACCCCTAAATGTATATATTGCAAGCCACAATGTAAGAGAAGGAGGGGGATGGAGAGAGAGAGAGAGAGACAGAGACAGAGAGACAGAGAGACAGAAAGACAGAGAGAGAGAGACAGAGACAGGCAAAGTACCTGCTGTAGATGCAGGCTGGGAGAAGGGGAAAGAAATCAGGGGAAATTAGTGGTAGGAAATGTGCACTGCTGGAGGGATGGGCGCTGGAACACTGTATGACTGAAACCTAATCATGAACAGCTTTGTAATTGTCACAAACAACAGGTCACGGTGATCTGATTTTTTTTTAAAAAGCAAACAAAGCAAGTCTTTTTGAATCATTAAAAATTTCCTTGGTTAAATTTTTTTTTTATTAAAGAGCTAGGATTTACAAAGCTACTGATAGCTGCCTTAGATTTTTTAAAAGTAAACTTAAAACGTAATGCTAGGTTTGTCCCAGAAGATTTTGAGTACTACACCTTACTATCAACCAGCTTCTGAAATTTCTTTCAAAAATGTTATGCTACTGAAGTAATCCAAATTGTACTACATAGAATTTAAAACAAAACGGGAATATTTGGCTAAACTTTTGGCAAATTTTCTATAGTCAAAATAATATGTAAAGGTTTGACTAATTATGACTACAATGAGGACACATTCAAAGAACTAAGTGAACCACTTTGCTTGGCTTTAAAACGTTAAGATTCAGAAACTTCTGAGGGCTACTCAAAATGAGATCTTCTCAACAAAGAAAATGGTTGTCTCATTAACTGTCTACAAATCTTTTAAGTATTCCTAAAATATAGATGGATATAATCTTTCAAATTTGTATACTGTGATGAGAGATTAGATGTATATTACAACTCCTTTATAAATGACTCTGAAATCAATGAAAATTTCACTAAACAAGCACTGCACAGAAGTTTTTGTGATGTTGACTAAGGTTTCAAAATAAATAAGCAATATGTATTTTGCTTTTTTGGGCCACCCCCAGCAATGCTTAGGGGTTACTCCTGACTCTGAACTTAACAATTACTCCTGGCGGTACTTTGGGGGGACCATATGGGATGCCAGAGATTGAACCTGAGTAGGCCTCATGCAACACAAACCTCTTACACTGTACTATTGCGCTAGCCCCAGAAATATATTTTAAATTGTTGCTTTTTTTTCAGCACTGGATGTAGAATAAATGCATCAATCACCAAACAAAACCAAACTGTACATATGTATCATCTGAAACCTAAGTTTTGACTCTTAAAAGAATGAATTATCAATTCTAAACATTTCAAATGAATTTCTTTTTTTTGAAATATTTTATTATACCACCATGAGGTATACAATTACAACGTTGTTCATGTTTAGAGGTTTCAGTCACACAGTGTTCCAGACCCCGCCCTCCACCAGTGCCCATTTCCCTCAAATAGCAAACTGAAGTGAGGCATCAAGTTTCAACAGGGAATCCTACCCTTCCTTGTACCGTCAGTTCTTTGGTTGAATGACATAGCGTGGATCTATTTTAATTTGTTATACATTGAGCTAGAAATCCTACGAATGACTGAGAAGACTTAGTGTTGACTTCAGTGTCTTCCAGTACATAAATTCACCCTCATACTACCAGAGCTTAACTACAGGAGCAATGAAACACTATAGTTGGGCTAGAAGGTGTCTCTCTGCAAGCTAAGAAAGTAACAAGGTAGAGTAATGGAGTCTGTGATAACTGGACCACGTAGGAGGGCCATGAACTTTGAATAGGACTGTCAAATAGTTCTGTATCTGAGAGATTGGATATGGAGATCTAAACAAACATAGAAACGAATGAAAAGTGTTACTTTGGGTGGGGGTCCCAAGCAGTGCTCAGAAGGCTTGGGGATCCTGTTTGGGGATTCTCAGCCAGTCCGTGGTTCAGTGTAAGAACTGGAGATACCTGAGGAACCATTCAGTGCTGTGGATCAAACTGGGGAACCACACACATGGCAGGTGCCTTCTTCCTGTACTAGTTCTCCAGTTCCTGTAAATGTGCTGTTTTTGAAAATTACTGTTGGTGTGAAAGATCTACAGACATAAGGATCTATTCAATCCATAAATGCTAAATAAAATGATTTTGGTTACTCTATGGTTAGTGTACACCAAAGCTTAAAAAAGAAAAGTTGAACAGTGAATGGCATGTGAGAAAACAGGAGCACAAGCATAGCGACAAAAGGACAGAGTTTTGCCTATAAAAATGTTGTCAAGGGAAGTTAAAAGACTTTTGGGAAGATTATAAAAACATGTCCACTGGTCTAGCATAATAAAAGAAAAGGCGAGGAAAGCCAAGTGCGCTAACAAGAATACTTTAAGGTACTACAAACTCGTAGATTATGAAGCCTATTTGTAGATAATGGGACATGACAGAGTAAAAGAGGGGACCGGGACAGCTCAGGGGTCAGGCATATATTACTTTGCCAGGGTTGGTCTCTGGCATCACATGCCCTGTCCTGGTAAAGCCAGGTGAAGCTCCCGTGGCACCCAGCACCTCCAAGCCTGAGCAACATCTTAGTGCCTGGCATGAACATCAAACCATCCAGTACACTTGGCCAAGTATTGCCAAGAATCCTCTGAGGGTCCTGAGCTCTGCTTATTTCCCCTCGGCTCCCCAAAAAGGAAAAAAAAGAGTAGAGGACAAAAGAAGAAGTGATAGAATTCAGTGGGCTAGAAAATTCTATCACAGCTTACATTCAACAGTGGCAGTATTTCAGGAAATGATACTGGGTCCTAAGTCACACTTCTTCTTGAGGGTTCTGAGAGAAAGGTCTGACAGGCACAGACTAGGAAGAACCCACCCGTGCCTGCCTCTCTCATGGGAAAGGCTGCCACAACCAACAGCTCCAACTAGAAAAGTCACTTCCGAGCTGATGCCGCCAGATGGGAACTGTGACAGAACATGAAACGATGAGGCTCTGGGATAAACCGAGTGAACAGTGAAGCAGAAGTCAGGAGAAGGAAGGCCAACACGAAGGCCATCCACAAGGACATCCGGTCCTCCCTCCAGGCAGACTGTGCACCCCACTTCAAAGTTTTCTCCCGCTATGTATGAAGCAAGCTGAAATGCTGAGGGAGAGGAGCCAGCGGGAAGAGAGAAACTGAAGCTGAGAGAAAAGGGAGGCTCCAGAGCTTCATCCTTACTAGAGGAACCAAGGTCCTCAACAGGGAGGTAAAAGAGAAACCAATTAATTTTTTTTTTTTTTTTTTTTGCTTTTTTGGGTCACACCCGGCAATGCTCAGGGATTTCTCCTGGCTCTGCACTCAGGAATTACTCCTGGCAGTGCTCGGGGACCATATGGGATGCCGGGGATCGAACCCGGGCTGGCATGGGCCGGCCGCAAGGGCAAACGCCCTACCCGCAGGCTATCGCTCCGACCCGTCAATAAATTTTTTTAAAGGTAGGACTCTGCAGATAGAATGGGCTGGGAGGGGAAGGGAGAGAAATCTCTTTGAGATCTTAATGCCAAGCAGCATTTACTAGACCCTTATATATGATTGTTTTAAGGTCTCTGAAGCATCAGTACTCTAGTGCCAGGGGAAGAGTCAGTCACTAGAAACTTGCTGTTCCATGAAAAACCGAGTGCCACTAGAAATGTCGGCCCTCTATCTCTGCAACTTTCTATGGCTATTCCAGAACTCCCTGTAGACTTAACCATGCTACTTCCCCAAATGATAAGAAACCATGCCTTCAAGAATTTTGAAGATACTTGTTTTGTTTTAAAATGGAAGAGAAAGCAAAAGAAAAATGAATGGGGGGCTCAGATATCGGAATGGCTATAAGATACTGAGTTTCTCAGGTCACTGGAACAGGCCCCACAGAGACTCTGTCAGAACTTACTTGTGACATTCACACTTGATTTAGAAGCAGGAATGCTTGGTTGCATTGGGTATTTTTTGTTGGATGATTAGGTTTTTGAAGGAAAGGATACATGGGTATACTGAAAAATTAAAAATAGCAAATTCCAGGCTGGAGCAGTAGTACCGCAGGTAAGGGCGTGCCTTGTCCTCGGGGTCCTCAAACCTTGTCAATCCCTAAGCACAGAGCCAGGAGCTAGCCCTGAACACCACTAGTATGACTCAAAAATTCAAAGCAAAAAAATAGCAGATACATAGTATTTACTACGTCCTAGATACTCTTCTAACTTCCAAAATATAAACACATGTAACTATATCAATCCTACTATATAAATATATATTTATATTTATACTGTATAAATCCATTAATTTCAATTACCTGCTACATAGCTTGAGTCTCTTCTATATCTCAGTTTCTTCCATTTTTTTCCTCCTGCAAAAGATGAGGCAAATATTGTTAGCAAGTCCTTAAACACACACATTTTTATCACTTTTCTTCTGAACTCATGTTATTAAAAGGACTTCGTAACACACTAGTTCAATTATTTCAGTTGCCTAATTTTTTTTTTGCTTTTTCTGGGTCACACCCGGCAATGCTTAGGGGTTTCTCCTAGCTCTGCACTCAAGAATTACTCCTGGCAGTGCTCGGGGACCATATGGGATGCCGGGAATCGAACCCGGGCCAGTATGGGCGGGCCGTACAAGGCAAATGCCCTACTTGCTGGGCTATCGCTCCGACCCCTTCAGCTGCCTAACTTGACTGAGTTTTTAACCAGACCCATGAAGATACCATGACTATACTTACAGATACCCGGAGACTGTAAAACAAACACCTCGTGGTTTCAACGGAAAACAAACATGTCACAATAAAAAGTTCGAGCAAGCTGGCTTCTGGAAAGGATTCAGCACAATCGACCATATCCACACGGTAACCAAGCTCATTGAGGTATATTACTCTGGTAATTCATGTCCCTCTCTTTCCCCCTCCCACCCCACTGGGTCCTTCAATTCAGTTGGAGTCTCGAAGTCTACCTCATGTTCTCAATATGAACATGTTTATCAATTCATATTATCGAGGCTAACTCACACTCACAGGTAGTAACATATATTTGTTTACAATGAAAAACAGTCTGGGCCCTTGCTCTGTCCAGTTTGAGCAACAGATTCACATCTCCTGCACCACCACTACCCCCCTTTTTTATTGATGCAACACCGGTTTAGAACATGATATAGGTTTCAGATATATGTCTTGTAAGTCAACCTCCACCGATTTGTTCTTACAACGTATGGGTTTTATTTATCCTCCACTTGAGGGAAATCATGGTGCTTGTCTTTTGCTGTCTGACTTGCCCACTCTAGGTTCACTCATGCTGTTGCAAACAGCAAAAGTCATCATAATTTATAGCTGAGTGGTATTCCATGTGTGCATGAAATTCACATTTCTTTACCCAGCACAATGTCCTTAAATCTCAGGTAGCAGATTAAATATGAAGCCAAATTAACAGATTATTTAAGGCTTTTGAAATCAACCCCCATCTAATGCTTATGGTCATTCATTCTTCCATCTGCTTCACCACCACAGTCCCAGCTGTACCTGCCCCTTCTTTCTAGACAAAGTACTTCTAACTATTTTACCAGACTCCATGCTTTCTGTTCTAGCCCACTAACCACAGTATATCTGGAGTAAATATTCTTAGATTTTAAAATGCATAATGGCTCACTCAGTTCATCCAAACCCTTCCAATGTGGTGTGCTGCTCTTAGGAGAAATACCCTATGACTAACTCTAGAAGCTGCTCACCCCTCCAACCTCCCTGCACCCACTAATTTCAGTCTCTCTAAACTCCTCTTACTCCCTGGGAATTCCTTAAACCCTCAAGAGTGGGCACACCCTGTTTTCTCCACCTGGGTGCTCAAGAGCACAATGCTCAACCCTTCCCCCATAAAGCACACATGAAAGAAATCTGCAGGTTCCTGCTCAAAGATCCCAAGATGGCAAGAGGAGGACAAATGCCCCCATTTCAGATTCCCAATGCACCTGGATCCTCTCCTTTGTGGCAGTTATCCCAGGCAGTAATTACACATCTATGGGACTGTTTAATTTATGCTTATCTCACTTGATAAGCTATTCCATGAGGGTGAATACCACGCTCATTTTATTAGCACCTTCCACAATAGTGGACATTCAACAGATGTTTTATTGAACAAACGATGGCTCCGGGCTAGTAGAACTTGTTGCACCATCATCAAGCAGGGCTTATCCTGCCAGGCAGAATGTCTGGCTTCCCTGGTGAGCTCCATCCTCCCCAAGTGACCTCCCAGTCCTTAGGCGGCCACAACCTACATTCAGTGTGGGACTTTTGTTTCCTAGACTTCCATGGTCAAAAGAAGTATTAAGATACAAAGAGAGAAAAAGCACAGAGTTCAAATGATTTGGGGTAGCAACTCTGCAGAGAGGACTGGTGGCAGTGGGGTTACTAGGAAACATCACAAACAAAAAAGGGAAACATTCACTGCAGCCAAAGGAAACCCTTGATGAGACACCATTGGCAAACAAGCTGGCCTGCACCCGCACCATGGCCCTTGGAGCAGGGAGTCCATGCTTAAGAGTGGGCTGTGAGGTGCTGCCCATAGGGGCCAGGAGATCCCCTGAGCAGGATCCACTGCTGCCTCTGCATATCCCTAGAGCCTGTACGCATGCTGAGCTCACGGGGACCCAGTGTGTTGGCACCGCCTGTGCTGTCCCCAACGGACCCGACACAGCAACTGTTAACTGGTACTTCCCAACTCATCCTGTGGCATTTAAATGGCTCACAGCTATGGGTGATTTTTTAAAAAATTCTTTACCCTGTTTGGCTGTATGCAACTGTTTGACCCTCCTATCTCTCTTGCTGCTTGAGTACGCTTTTATGCTGTTATTTTTCCTATTCCCAGAATAATGTATAACAGGTGTTTTATGTATTGTTGATCATTGAATTGTGTATTATGTTGACTGTGTGTAAGGCAAATGCCCCTACCTGCTGTGCTATTGCTCTGGCCCCAGATTATTTTTATTGAAAATATAAGTAGGGGGCCTGGAGTGATAGCCCAGCTGGTAGGGCGCTTGCCTTGCATGCGGCTGGCCCATGCCGCCCGGGTTCCATCCCCGGCATCCCATATGGTCCCCCGAGCACCGCCAGGAGTAATTCCTGAGTGCCGAGCCAGGAGTAACCCCTGAGCATTGCTGGGTGTGACCCAAAAAGCAAAAAAAAAGAAAATATAAGTAGGGCCAGAACTCCACCCAGCAGAAGAGCCTATCACAGCCCAGATCA
The DNA here is from genome assembly GCA_021461705.1 of Cryptotis parvus. Lineage (NCBI taxonomy): Eukaryota > Metazoa > Chordata > Mammalia > Eulipotyphla > Soricidae > Cryptotis > Cryptotis parvus. The sequence goes on from JAJIBD010030536.1 coordinate 114,465, forward strand.
TTGAGACCCACCCTGCAGCAGTCTTTCTCAAGTCCGGCCCAGCAGAGCCTCACAAGAAGCCAGACGACCCCTGCACTCCATGAAGGCCGCCATTTTCCACATCCGGATTTCCCTCTCATCAGAATTCCACCCAGCAGAAGAGCCTATCATAGCCCAGCTCACACAGCCGCAAGCGGCCTTGCAGTTCGTCGATAAACGCGGAGATCAAAGGTGACTACAAGAGTATGCCACCCGCACAGCATAGCCTGGCAAGCTACCCGTGTCGTATTTGATATGCCAAATACCAGTAACAATTATATACCTCATTCCCATGACCTGAAGGAATGGTTTGAGGCTCTTTATGTTCCTGGAGCAAGCAGATGCCCTTGGGCTCTACTAGCATGAGACAGGGCATATGGAGATATTACTGGTGCCCGCCGAGCAAATCGATGATGAATGGGAAGACAGTGATACAGTGATCATACCACCATGAGATATACAATTACAAAGATGTTCATGTTTGGGTTTCGGTCATACAGTGTTCCAGCCACCCATCCTTCCACCAGTACTATGGCTGATTTTTGAAAGTGTTGTCCAAATGTGCCAGTCCTCTCATGTGATGAGGATGGAAACACAACTGGTAAGCATTTCTATGATGCACCTAGGGCAGAGATCTGCTCTCTAGTCCCCGGATTTGGAGAGAGAGAAGGCCAACTCCACATTCCATGCAACAAACAAGGGAAACCAGGCTGAGTCTAAGGCTGTTTTGGCACATGATGAAGTTGTGCCACAAACACCCTCTTCACAAGAGCCAACATTCTTGGGAACAGAGAATATAAATGTTTGTTAAGTAAAATGTATAAATGCCAGGTGGAAAAAGGCACCTTACATTTTAACTAATTTTAAGCAGGGTGTTGGTGGGAGTGAAGTGGGGGGGGTTAAAAAATAACCTTACTGAGAAATTGAGTAATGAGAAAAAGAGTGAAATTTGGAACACTGTTGCTGGCAATCTGGCAGAGCTAGATTGTAACAGAGATCAAGCAAGTGCAAAGGCCCAGCAGCAGAAGAGAGGCCTGTCTGGGCCTGTCTGATCAGGTAAGCAAGGGAGACAGAGGTCAGATACGGTATCAAAATGAGTAGTGAACTCCAGTATGCACTACACAAGCTTTATTGGGGGGGTGGGGTGCTGGATCACACCTCGCAGTGCTCAGGGATTACACCTGATCATGTACTCAGAAATTACACCTGTTAGTGTTCAGACCAATATGCGGTGCCGGAAACTCCGCAGTGCCTGAGTGGGAAGGGTCTAGATGGAACCTAGATCAATCTCTTGCAAGGCAAGTGCCCTACCCACTGTGCTATCTCTTTGGCCCCAACCTCTGATTTTCTCCTGAGAGCAAGGGAACATCTCTAAGGAATTTCACGTAGAGAAAATAGGAGTTGACTGTGGCATGGAAGAGCTTGAGGAGGGCAAAGACGGTCACAGCAAGAGTAGACTTCAAGCTCCCTCTGTCTCTCTCTGTGAGAGACAAGTGGCTCCTAGCAGTGTGGTGAGTTGCCACTAACAAGCAGCTGGACTCTTGTGCAACCTGGAGGAAATGTCCTGGGATGAACCTGCTGCTCCCTTGTGGACGACCGGATGACGCTCACAGACTTAATCCTCTTATCCCCAAAAGAGTTCACTGTCATTTGAATCATTGCTTTTACGGAAAAGAAAAAAAAAATATATATATAGTTTATATACATATATAGTGGATTTTTTGGTCTACACAGGTACTAAAGGATTATCAAAGATAGTGGAGAAGTTCAGACAGACAAAAAATATTCGCATGATATTATTTAAAAAACACATACATGTATGTGCTAAGCTGTTCACCACTATCTTGGGCCATCTGGGATTATTCTCTTCACAAAAGATTTCTCTAGGTAAGGAGGAAAATCATTCTGAACACGTGAGCCTGAGGCACACGATTACTCTACTTCCTGGTGTCGCCAGGATAAACTGCAAACCAAGGTATCCTGAAAATCCAGTTGGGGGCTCCGGAAGGACCCGGGACTCTTGTCTGCTGACCAATGGTGAACTCAGCCCAGAGAAAAACTGTGGCCTGTGACTAGGAAGCCCTTCCATATACAAATGCTCCCAGAAGGACCTCTGATGATAACATGATGCTAAAAAATTGGACAAAATAAAAAAAAAATTTTTTTTTTAAATTGGAGTGTAAGAGAATTAAATAAAGTAATTTTGTCTTGTTTTGGGGAGAGAACCTGTCGGTACTCAGAGCTTACTCCTGGCTCAGGGATCAGACCTGGTGGTGCTTGGGGAACTATATGGGGTGCTGGAGATTAAACTTGGGTGGGCTATGTGCAAGGCAAGTACCCTACCTGCTGTACTAGCATTCCAGCCCCTAAAGTAATGTCACATGGTCTCTTCCGTTGGTAAAGAGAGCAAAGCCAGAAAGATCATGGTGGAGTGGCCAACGTGCTCAGCTCTGCCCTCTGGAGGAGCAGGTCTGCTGCAAGTGAGCAAACCCCAGGCCAGCCTCAAACATAAAGTCAACGTGGACTCAAAGCTGACAGCAGTCTGGCCCCATGCTGCAAGCAACATTAAGCTTTACTTCTCCGATTCTCAGTCTGTCATACCTGGGGCTGCTCTGCCTGAGGAATACAGCTTCTCTCAATCCTGTGCAAAGGCAGGGAAGGGGGCCTAATGGTGGCACCACCACAGGGCTGTGCGGCCCCTCCACCCCCACCCCACTGTGTGCCTGGGTGCACAGCAACTGCCCATCTGGTTAGCTGCAGAGTCTGACTGCCTGACCCCAGGCTAGGGCTGGAGAGCTGTGGTTCTAGCACTCTCTGGGCAATCAGACATGCAGTGTGTGTCTGCCGTGGTGTTGAGGATTTTTCTCCCTCCTTCCCCTGTCCCTTCTATTCCCTTTACAAGTTACCACTAATAAGATGGAAGCGACTGCAGTTAAGACTAATTGTTTTGCTCTTGTCCTGAAAACAAGAAATTTACCCACCATGGCATAGGATAATTAAACCCCTGCAATAATTAAAGTCTTTCCTAGGGGATCCTTAGTTACTGATTAGAGCTGAAAAGTCTACTTATGCAACCATGCCAGATTCTTGCTTGACTCTCCCTTTGCTTCATTAGTCCTTGCCCTATGGAGGAACAGAGAGGACCATGGCTCTAGGGCAGTCCCCGACTTCAACGTGGAGGGGAAGAGAGGGGAAACCAAACCCCAGGAAGTGTCTGTCTCCTTTAGTTTTCTGTTGTTATTGTGAAGACGCTCGAACATTCACAACCATGGTGATGGCTGGGGCAGAGTTGGTGACTAATGCTTGCCTCTCTCAACCCTTCAGAGCGCCTTCTGTTAATCCCAATGGATTCTGCTCAGACTGCCCCGCCTATGTTTTTTTAGTTGGCTTCTTAAAAGTCCAGGAGAACAATGGTGAGACCACAGTACATTTTAGACGCTGCCTCTCTAAGATGAGACTTCGGCAGTGCCTGAGTGAGAAGGATCTGCTTCTGGCTTCTCCTCCATCAGGGAGGTGGGAAGAGGTCACAGGCAGAGAAGCAGGGAGACCCCCAGTGGGGCAGGACAGTTTTCCTCCCCCAGAGAGCTTGCAATACCACAAAAGCTGGAACCTGGCAGAAAGGAGGCGGGCAGACAAGAATGTACAGCAGTGATCAGTAATCAATCTAGATCACCATCAACCATCTGCAGACAGCGGAAGGACCTGCTGGAATCACCAGGGGATTAGAGCAAGGAAACACCACCATTATGAGTCAAACCCTGCTAAGAAGGATAAAGTATGCACAGCTCGGGGGCAAGGTGGGAAGAAGCAACATGCCACCTACCTACCACCTACCTACATACAAAGACGGGTGTGAGTGTGCAAACAAGACTTAAGCTGTGTGGCCCTTCTAGCCTCAACACAAAGGTGAAACAAAGACAAACCTGGTATAGTCAAAGGAAATCCTTTCTATCAAAATATGCATCTCAGCCACATACCATTTTATTTTTTGACAAAGCAGAGATCTCCCTTCATTACTGAAGGCACCTCCCGCACTGCCCTGCTCCAGCCCAGCCTACAGCCTTCATTGCTGTGCATCACAGACCCAAAATGCTCCTAAATTTCTAGGAACCCCCCGCCCCACCTAGAAAAGTTCAGCTGCTCCACCATGGCTGCCTCTGCAAATTGGGCGTGCCCCTCCTTGCGTACAGGGTCAACACCCGCCCCCTTGCCCGAGTCATCTCGTGCTTCACCCCCTGTCCCCTCTTGCTGCGGAGCCTGCATGCTAACCTTGGGGAGCAGGCAAGCTCTCCGGGGAAGGCAGCACACAGGGTACTTAACTGCGCTGCTGCCAAGCTGGCCCGGAGTGACCTGGGCACTGCATTCACTGAAGGAAAAGTGAAGGGATGGGAGCGCAAAGGAGGCAAAAAGAGGGGGAAGACGATGACCAAACTGCCACCTGACACGGGCATCAGGGAAGGTATCTGGGTGCCCGCTGCTGGGGAGAAGTTAGTCCGAAAGAACTGACCTACAGAGATAGACCTTAAGTCACATAGCCTTCAATACGGCTTCATTTGTGTTTTCACCTAATCAAGGCTGACAGCTGCTTGCAGTCAGTCCCAATATTCTGCTTTTCCTCAAGTGCTGAAGAAACACACACATATTCATCTGCAAGTGAATAACCAGGTAGCTTTCACAGGAAGTTCACCTAGTTCTTGGGATGCCTGCAGAGGACCCTGTGGTTTGGAAACAGCAAAGTCAGGGAGGACGGTGGGAAGATGTTCCCCCCCTCCACAGACTCTATATCTGTCTTCATGGGCAAACCCTGCAAGTGCCTTGAAATGCCTCCTAATTCAGGTATGCTTTCAGCCCAAATGACCAATTCATGCAAGTAAGGAGGATTTATTTAACCAGCAGTTCTAGCCTTGCTAAAGAATCAAACCCAGGGCCGGAGCGATAGTCCAGCGGGTAGGGCGTTTGCCTTGCACACGGCCGGCCCATGCCAGCCCAGGTTCGATCCCTGGCATCCCATATGGCCCCTGAGCACCACCAGGAGTAATTCCTGAGTGCAGAACCAGGAGAAACCCCTGAGCATTGCCGGGTGTGACCCAAAAAGGAAAAAACAAAAAAAAGAATCAAACCCAGGTCGTCTTCTTACCCTTTAGCAGCTGGCCAGCCTCAGAAGACAAGGACATGGGCTGCAGTCCCTGGCAGACGTCCCTGTACCACCTCTTGCTACAGTACATACGCGTTAACCCTCCGGCAGAAGCGTAAGGCTCTGCAGAAAGATGGCACACAGGGTACTTAACTGTGCTGCAGCCAGGCTGGCCTAGAGTGACCTGGACACTGCATTCACCAAAAGGAAAAGTGTCCTGGACTTCTCGGCAGGGCAGTGGGGTGAGGTGGGGAGAAGGCCATGAATGAATGTGGGAACCATGGAAGCCTTGCTAGTAATAATAATTAACGTTTGGAAGATTTCCATAAACCACACCAGCACATTTTCCAAAGAACAGGCGACTGAAGGCAAGGCCACACACCTGAGACAAGACCCCCCAACCCCCACCCCACCACCACTGCCTTCCCTCCCTACTTCCTATGGGCCTGAGCAGGAACCTCAAAGAAATTCCCTCCCTCACCTCCGTTTGCCCTCACTTTCTGTTCTGTGCTGCTGTTCTGCAGGCAACACAATAGGCTCTGGGCTCTTCCCGGAAGCCAGGCCATGCAGGTGGGCCAGGCAGACTGGACCGTCTCTAGACTGAAAACTTCAGGCTCTAGAGATTAATGAAGATTTTAATTTTACTCCAGGGGACTTAAGAGCTTTTGGTTTTGGGGGAGGGGCGCGGTGTACAACCAGCAGTCCTTAGGGATTGTACCTACACATCCCAGTTAGGTGCTCAGGGGGACCAAGAGGTGCTAGGAACTGAACCTGGACCTCCTGTCTACAAAGCAAGTGCCCCAGCCACCAAGCCATCTCTCCAGTCTGAAGAAGAGCTTTAAGTGTTATCGGAGGCATTTGCAAGTCAAACTAGCATGAGATGCAGCTATCAACTATCCCAGCTCTTGCTTTTCATGTTGGGTTTGTGCAGCATCCGAGGGTAGGGCGGCACAGCACGGAGCAGGGCACAGTTTCTCCCTACTGGCTCTCGAAGTGTCCAGCAGGTTTCTGGGGCAGTTAAGCAACACACAGGCAGAGTGACCTCAACACCCATCTTCCTCCAGAGGCTGCAGAACAGAAATACCCCAGAGCAACAGGATGTCTGGCTGGTGGTTCCTCTTGATTCGTGGCTGTTGGCAGATTTGGGGCTAATTTTCAAAACAAAATCGTTTTTATTTTTAATTCTGCCCCTTCTCCCTTATATTTGCATATGCTAGAGGGGAAAGCAAGTGGCTAATATTCAAAGCCGGTCCGGGCTGCCTCCTTCTCCACCCCCAGTCAGAGGAAGTGGGATCAAGGAGTGCTAAAGGGCAAGTGAGACTATAAGATTCTGACACAGGGTCCCTCATTTCAGTCCTCCAATCTTGAAGTCTGGTGAATGAGCCAGAGGGGAGAGCAGTGGTCAAGTCGCCCCCCACTCGCATCAGGGTCCCTGGTCACCCTTCAAGCAGCCCCTGGGGACAGAGTGAGAAGTGTGATGAGGACTTCTGAAAGGGCTGGCGTGCATGCTTTGATTTGGACTGAAGGAGGCCTGTGGTGGGTCCCAGGATGTGTAGAGGGTGGGGGACAGGAGAGGGGGGGCAGCGACCTCCCTAGAGGATGAGAAAGTGTGAGCGGAAGGCTCCCAGAGGTTCATGAAGTCGAAGCCGCTACAGCCGAGAGCCAAGAGATGTCCTGCGGCCAGAGACGCTCCCTCTCCCCTGCACCGGCCTCCGGGGAGGAGGGCCTGGCACAGTCCCGCTCTCACCGCACTGGCTCTGAGAACCAGGAGCCTGAACTAGGACACCCGGATGAAATGCTAAGCAGGCTAAAGAGGAAACAACCAAGTGTCCTGGAGCCAGACTGTCAGGCTGACCACAGGTCCCAGGGGGCACTTCCACAGCCCTTCTCTGGGTGGTGGTAGTGTCCTGCCCTCTTCTCCCCAGGACTCAGCCAGCCAGTGGGTAGCCTGCAGGAATCCCTGAAACTAAGAGGATGAAAGCCCCATGTAGGCCAGTCCCCAGGATCCGCGCCCTAGTGCAAAGGCAAAGGGTGTTTGCAGGAAGAGAAACCCTGGCGACATTTCCAAAGGCTCTGAAACTGGGGAGCCGGGCACGGAGCCCCCACGGTGCACAATGGTATGCTGTCTGTTGCTTCCCATGGGCTCGCAGAGAGATCTGCACAAGCCCAGCAATGAGAAGAAAACCAAATAAAGAAGCACACATGTAGCAGGGTGTGTACTGGGGCGGAGGGTGGTTCCCCAGAGTTAAGAAGAGAAAGGCTGCTTCTGCTTCTGTTGTTTTTTAAAGAATAAAAACTATCTGCTTCTCAGAATGAAGTAACACAAAGCAAAGGCCAAAAAGCTCTGGTGGCTAGTGGCAGAAGGGGTTGAGTCTGGGGTGGGAGGAAAGGGGAAGAGAGCAGGGTTGGGGGGGCTGGGTGTGTGCCCGCCTCACTCCCGCCCACCCACAGCTCTGGGCAAACACATTCTTGGCTGAGCAGGTACGTGTGGGAGGCCTGATTTATTTTCCAAACATCAGAACCTTGCCCAGAACTACTTAATCAGAATTGTTCAAGGTCATACAATCAAATATGATGCTAGAGCCTTACTTACAAGACAAACAACTCTGGGGTCTGGGGGTGGGGGATTTGGAAACTGTGGGGGGGGGGGGGACGAGGAAGGAAAGGGAGAGTTACTGTTCTCATCTGTCTTGCTTCTTTGTTCGCTTGCTCCGTATCTGCTACAGAGTCCCGGAGAAAACCAATGGATGGAGCAGAGGCACTCTTCGGATGTGCTATGCATTGCGCCCGGTGGCAATCACTCTATTCAGCAGAGAACTGAACCTTGGGCCTCGGGACAGATCAGAGGCATGAGCTTTCCCGCAGCCACACCTCAGGCAGAGGGGATTCTAAATGCTCCTTCTCCAGGCACTCATGGGGAAGTAGGTGGGGAAGAGGATCGCTGCATTACTGCATTTTCAGAAGGTGGAGGCTGAGTAACTGAGCTTGGCTGGAGGGGTCAGGTGTGCATCAGTGCCTATGCTCAGGGAGGTGCTACCCTCTACCCTGTCTTCCCTCCTCTGCCCCATTCTCTGCTTTTTGCAAAAGCATTAAGAGCTCAGTTCCGTTAAGGAGTATTTAACCAATACCTCCACACTCACCCCTCAGTCCCCCAACCCACCCCCCAAGTCCTGTTTCCTTTAAGCTGCTTTCCTGGGAGGAACATTATCAGAGCCAGTCCGTACTTTGCAGTACTGATAGGACAGTCCCAGCCCAGCTGCTTAAAAAGCCATAAAAGCTGGAAACATCCCAAGGCTCAAACCACAATCGCCCCACACAGGGCCTGATTACAAGCAGTTGGAGGCAAGGCTTTGATCCCTGTTAGGAGGCCAGGGTTCCGGAGGTGCGCACCCCTTGCTGTTATCAGTCCCAGGGAAAGTAGCTTTGTTATCTTGAATACCGCTTAAAGATAAGCACTTCAGGTGGTTTCCAGGCATCCAATTCACCTGTCCAGTTCTGACTTGTTTGCTTCGGGTGCAAAAACTCTCTGGACCTGGCAAGATATATCAGTGCCCAACAATGCCAGTTTGGGTGAACCCACAGATGGCTGGATGGCTCCCCCTTCATTCTTACTGAGGCCAGGTCCAGAGAGAAAGGGTGGAGGGGAGGAGGCATCAAAGAGGCAGCTAAGTGAGGCCAAGTCTCACAGTCAAGGTTCCCGTCCACCTCTCAGCCCATGCCCTCTTGGACGGTGGGAACTGTGGCCAGCGCAGGTCAGCTCCACTGCAGGAGCACAACTGTCCTTTTTTGGAGATCTCTTAATCACAGATTGCATTGTTACGTAGAATGCTGAAGAGGGGACATGGTTTTCCTCTAAAATTATACTCTGCCCAAAGGTCACCTCCTTTATTCTCTCTGTTCTTCAACAGAGCCAAGTTCCGATGTCCCTAGACCTGTGCCTTCAGGAAGCCTTCCTAGATTTTCTGGCTGGAGGAAGTCCCTCAACATTTATACCGTGAACTACTTTTGTTTCTTCTTTTGAACTACTTCTTTGAACAACTTCCGTATGCCAAATTCCTTTCTCATAGGCACTGTCTGTCCCCAACATTAATCTCTGTATTCCCCAGAACATTCCTCCTAGCCTAAGTCAGGTATCCGGTCAATAGTCAACAATTTTTTTTTAAAGACGTCTAGAGCATAGCTTGAAGGCTGCCACCACCCATAGCGTTTTCTAGTGAAACACATGCCATACATGATAAGGGCTACAGTGTTATAAACGTCTTAGAGGTTGGGGGGAGTTGGTGTAGGGGTTAAATGCCTCCCCATGGCAGCAACTCCTGGGCGCAGCACACATGAAGCAGGCTGCCTCAGTATCCCTGTCCCTGCTCTATGCACACACTCCAAGAGAGGTGTGTGTGTGTGGGGGGGGGGGGCTGGGTGTCAGGGGGCAGCACAGCCTCTCACAGGGATGTCCAAGGAACTGCTTAAACACAAGCCCAGCGCTCCCCACCTTCCTCGTCCTCACCTCTCCTGGCTGCCCCTATACCAGTCTCAGGTCAGCATTGGGATGGCTTTGCTTTCATCATAGAGTTCTCTGTGGTAATATCCTACTTAGAGAGGGTAAATATTTGTTCTAAGAATTAGATGCTTCCTGTATGACTATAGATCTGTGATAAGGAATGGAGGAAAAGCTTCCCTGGGTGGAAGGGAGGGAGAGAGGGGGGGGGGAGAGAGGGGGAGAGAGAGAGAGAGAGAGTGTTCTGAGACAAATACCCCCTGCAATTAGATTTGGGTGGCTTGGAAAGCATACTGGGGACCACATCCCCAAGAAAAGTTCTTTAGAAACAAAAAGAAAATCAGTTATAATTGTTTGAGTAATTCTCCATGAAGGGTTTTTAAATGAGTATGCATTTAAAACAAAAGTGTGTGATTTTATAAACACAGAAGTTGGCAAGGGAAAACCTCTCAACCTCGCATTAAATTGAAATTTCTCTCCTAACATCATTTTTCTACTGAGTCTTCAGTAGAGCTGCTAAATGTTAACTTCAACAAACTTTCACTAGTTAAATGCCTTTTCTCTGCCTTATGTGACAGAGTTCTGTGAAAGGGAGCAGTCAGTGAAAGTCCTTGCCCTAAATGTCTGAGAACATTCTATTGGTGTTTCTTATATGCCAGTCCATGTGTAGAATGGGTGCGGATTACCCAGATGAGCTTTAGTCAAGGTTGGACTCCCAAGTTCCTCTCTCAAAGATCCACACGCTGTGGGTGAGGAGTAAAGATGAGAATCTTGCAGGGGTGGGGAGGGGGGAAACAGGCCACTGACCTAATGGATAGGTCATTAGTTCTATAGAATTCTCATCAACTGTTTTGATAATATAAAATAGCTCAACAATATACCCTTCTGAGGAGAGAGAGAGGGAGAGAGAGAGGAGATAAAGAACCTGCCATTTAGGCAGGACGTGGGAGGAGGGAGGGAATTGGGGACATGGGTGGTGGTTGAGGGGCACTGGTGGAGGGTGGGGTGCTGGAACACTGTGTGACCGAAACCCCCAAGCGTGAACAACGTTGTAATTGTATATCTCACGGTGGTATAATAAAATGTTAAAATAAATAAATAAATAAAAACAATATACCCTTCTCATGGGAACTCTTTCAAAGGAAACAAAGTTCATGTTACATTTCTTGTCCTTCTCTGCACTCATGCTGGACCTACCAATTAACATTCTTTATTTCGCAAGCTCACAGATTACCCGTGTAACTCACGTGAAGGGTTCACTGGTAACTGGCCCACGAGCAGGGCACATCAGTCTGACTTACAGAGTCTCTCACTCGGTTTAAAGTTTCATCAAAGGTTACCGTCCTCCTCGACCTGACCCTGTGGAGCCCCCTGCCAGCTGTTCCAGAGGTGACCACAAGGTGCTTCTGAAATTCCTGCAGCAAAACTTTCATTCATGCCAGTGTCCCTCGGCTTATCCCAGTGGGGTCCTTCCACTTCTGAACTCCTTTACACCTTGAAATCCATTTTCTTGTTTAAAGAAACTGGAAATAAGCCCAACTAAGTCACCCCCTAGTTGTACGAAATGTGTTTTTTTTTTTAGAAGCATGTGGATGTGGTCAAATTTAAAAAGCACAAAAAGACAGTGAAAAAGTTACCCCAACCATTCACACCCCTCTTCCCATTTCACTTCCCAGACTGAGTTTTCTGTTTCTTCCCAGAAATCCATACATATATCTCTGTGTCCCTTTTTCCTTCTCATAGGCAGCACCTGCATATTCTTTGGCTCTACTGTCTCACGGAACACATCTTGGAGGGCATTCTTATTGCTCCATATTGACCTGTTTCACTGAGTTATCTTACCGATGAAGAGTTGCACCGCAATTTACTAGGCAGTCCCCTTTATGAGCTTTTAACCAACACTCGCACTTTACAAACAGGAGGAAAATCTCAGTGAGAACTTGTGGAAAACATTAAATATTACTTCTACTGTTCTAAGATCTTCGGTGTTTAGTTCTTTCCGTTTTTGTTTACTTTTTAATTTGGGGCTCCAGGCAATCTGTAAAGACTCCCGTGGTAAGCAGGGCAGGATGGGGGGTATGGGTGCCAACAAACTCCCTTAGAAACCGGTGACAGGAGCTGGGCAAGGCACCTGAGCGGTGGTGGCATTCATACATGCGGAACTCTTAAGTCCCCCTTTCCTGGGAGGCGAGGGGCCCCATCAACAGCTTAGGAGGGGTCTCCTCCTTAGCACTTTGATTTGAAGGGAAAATCATCTGGACCAGGTTCAGTCCAGGCTGCACAGGTAATAGCTGAGCTAGGATTCAACCCATCTGCCTCATGCTGAAGCCTTCCCTCCCACTGCCCACACAGCCTTCATGCAATGTAAGAGTTCTACTGGCAATATCCTCTGAGGTGGAGACGATTAGCCATTCATTTTCCAATTAAAATATTTTCTAACTGAAAAAAATTGTTGGTAGGACTATTTGGCTTGGTTAGATGTCTGGGGCTACATTTACTATTCTTCCCTCTGTAGAAGGAGAGGTGGGACAAATACTTTGAAAACTGCATTAGAAATATAGACTGCCTCCAGTCTATATTTCTAACATAGAAATACCAGGGACATAGCTAAGGACTGAGTCTGACTGTGAGTTTGATCCCTGCCAGGTGCAGCACTGGTTGTCTTCAGCGCTGTTGGGCCCAACAGTACCAACCCCTTGGGATCAAGCACTGAGCCGCAAGCCTGCTCAGGCACACCAAGTACCCCCTGGAGTGGGCCTGAACGCACAACTTTGGCAACCCCTCCCCTGCAAAAGCGCAGACAAGGATGTGGGCTGGTGGTGCAGCACATGGCTCGCCTGTGTGAGGCCCTGAGTTCCATCTCAGAGCCACAGAGACAAATGAAGAAGCTGCCAAGTTACGCTCGAGCCCAACAGGAGAGTGTAGAAGAGATGACTCCCGGAGCAGGGGAGAGACTGGGCCTCCGGGTGCCAGCTCAGATGAAGTCCTGGGAGCACAGGAAATTAGGGCGAGCACTTGGCTGAAGCAGGCAGCTTGACTTCAGCCTCTCCAGAACCTGCTTTGGGAGGAATTTCTGGCAGAAGCAGCAGTCCAGGCGATGTGATAAGAAATCTCCAAAGGCCTATCAATTCAATTTTAATCAGAGAACACTTTTGTTTTCCAAGTCATGGCCATTAACAAGGCATGATTTATACAGGTAAGTGTAATGCCCGTGCCAAAGGAACTTATTTTATGCAAATATGTCTTTGCTAGTTGTGAAAAACATAGCATGGCCACATGCTAAAAAACATACAGAGGGGTTCTTCATGTCCAGCAAGAGGTCATGGGACAGACGTGCAGACAGATACACACAAAGGTACTGACACATGTGGTAATGAGGCGTGGCAGAAGGTAAGAGTTCAGATGGGCTAAGGGCACTGAAGCTCAACGTCATCACCTCACGCGGGAGTCCCCCTGAATGGGGGAGGGCTGGGCATCAACCCAGAGCATCCAGTGGCTTTAATAGACCTCAAGAGATCGGGCTGTCCATGACAAGTGCTTGGGCACTAGACCTGCACACCTTACCTAAGGACAGTGCTAAGGGAGCAGCACCGGCTCACTCTTGTCACTCTCCCATCCCCAGGAGCTCACAGAAGCACCAACGATCCTTGGACCTCAACCCAACCTCTCATAGCAGATTGTGAGGAGTTATGGTGTGGCAAGGGAAGGCACCAAAGTGAGGCCATCCATATGCAAAGCAGCAGAGATAAAACCGAGCAGCTCGCTGAGCTGTACAGAATACCAGGCTGGCTTCTGGGGAAAGGCAAGTGTTCTTTTGCAAACGTGTGTGCAGAGGAAAGGAGCCAGTGATACTGTGCCTTAAGCAACGAAAACCTGTTTCCTCCTTTGCTTCCCGCTCTTCTGAAAAGAAAACATGTCACAGTGTGACTTCTTTTATAACAGCATCCATTCTTGTGACAAATGTTTGCCGAGGGTGTGTGAGACTGGAGGAGGAAGGAATGAAAAGGCAAAGGAAGCCCAAGAGATTGGAAACAGTACAGCGCCATCTGCTGGCAAAAGAAAAGAAGGAAAGAAAGTCATGAGCGCTATGTTTCACACCGTGTGTGTGCAAGAAAACCCAACAAATCAATCTTGGGCTAACCTTATGAAATAAAAAAAAAATTATAATCAAAGAATGTGGAATTTTCATTTTTACTTATGCACATGTAAAATCACAGAAATTTCTATTAAGTCAAAATTTAAAGACCGCCATCCCTCAACTGCAGACAGAATCACACTCAAAATTATTTTAGGCTGTATCTTTTTTTTTTTTTTTAATTATCATTTTAGTTTTGGGGAGCAGATTCCAATAAGTGGAAGTACAGAGATTTTTGGCTACACTGGGTGCCAGTAGGCTGCAGTAGCTCAGTTACTGATCCCACACACTTCAGCACTATCATAACCAGCTTACCTAAACATCAATAAGATTTAAAGAAATTTTGTTGCGTGAGACTTTTATTAAACTGAGTGAAACAAATATCCAGAAGATTTCTAGTAACCTTGGCAGCCAGCTACAGGCTGATTTCTTTTGTTATGTTATATGGAAACAGAGCTAAATTTTTTAAGAAATCTGGGGCAGAACGCAGAATGCCCCTAGGGTGATCCTTTACAACCTCATGGTGTTCCCCTTTTATCTTCTGTGGAAACTGTCCCTGGTAGTTAGATTTTTATTTCCTGCAAGGAGGTTACGGCACACCACCCACCACAGACTGCAAACTCTCCCAACCACCCTAGAAAATGGAAAATCTCATCAGGCCAAATCACATTAACTAGGCTAGGCCCTGAAGCCACTGGACCCATTTCTAACTGAATCTGGCTGATTATCACATATGCGGATGCTGTCTGGAGGGTCAGGACCACAAATATTTTTCTACTAAAATTATTTTATTAGTGTCAACTTTTTAGTTACAAAATTCCTATCAAGGTTGGGTCCACTTAAAAATATCTTATAAGGAAAGAGGAGAGGAGAAGAGAGAGGAGGAGGAGGGAGGAAGGGGGAGGAGAGGAGGAAGAGGAGGAGGAGGAAGAGGAGGAAGAGGAGGAAGAGAGGAAGATGAGGGGGAAGAGAGAGAAGGAGGAGGGGGAAGAGAAGAGGAGGAGGGAGGAGAGGGAGGGAAGGGGAGGGGAGAGGAAGGGAGAGGAGGTTAGTATCCCCCTAACATAGCTTGATCACTTGATCACTTGAATCCCGTTATTCATCGATCTGCTCGAGCAGGCGCCAGTAACATTTCCATTGGACCGTATCACGTGCCAATGTAGCCCAATGACATCTGGTTGATTCAGGAATATGAAGAGCTTCAAACCGTTCCTTCAGGGTCTTGACAAGGAAGTCTGACCATCTTGTAGGTGGGCGGCCACGTGATCTTTTGACATCCTGTGGGATCTAGTCGGTAATGGCTCTAGTCCAGTGGTCATCTCCAAATCACATTACATGTCCAGCCCATCTGATTTTCGATGCCTTGGCAAATGAGACAGCGTCCCTGGATTCTGGAATAGCGACGGAGGTTGGAACTCCGGATTCCTTCTCTCACTTGAGTGAGGCGTGATATTCCAAGCATAGCTCTTTCGATTACTCTCTGGGAGACCCAAATAGCATTCTCATCCTGCTTTCATAGGGCCCAGGTCTCTGAGGCGTATGTTAATGCGGGGAGAACGGTGGAGTCACTGTCTTCCCGGTCATCATCGATTTGCTTGAGCGGGCCCCAGTAACATCTCCATATGTCCTGTCTCATGCTAGTAGAGCCCAAGGGCATCTGCTTGCTCCAGGAACATAAAGAGCCTCAATCCATTCCGGAATGAGGTCTATAATTGTTACTGGTATTTGGCATATCAAACACAACATGGGTAGCTTGCCAGGCTCTGCCGTGCAGGTAGCATACTCTTGTAGTCATCTCTAAGTCCAGCATTTATTGATGAACCAGCTGTGATAGGCTGGTCTAGTGGGAGGAGTTCTGATGAGGGGGAAGTCTGGATGTGGAAAATGGAGGCCCTCAAGGAGTGGGGGGGTCGTCTGGCTTGTTGCGAGGCTCTGCTGGGGTGGCGGGCCAGGGCTAGAAACTGCCATCCCTCCTGGGTGCCTCGTGAGCGGCTGGGCACAGGGAGAGCCAGTAGCAGCTCTGCCCCATGTCTGTGAATCTCTGGACCGCCATACCTGAGCTGGATTTAAAAAAAGACTGCTGCAGGGTGGAACTTGATGAGCTGGGCTGTGATAGGCTGGTCTGCTGGGTGGAGTTCTGACGAGAGAGAAGTCTGGATATGGAAAATGGAGGCCCTCATGGAGTGGGGGTTGTCTGGCTTGTTGCAAGGCTCTGCTGGGGTGGCAGGCCAGGGCTAGAACCCGCCATCCCTCCTGGGTGCCTCGTAAGCGGCTGGGCACAGGGAGAGTCAGTAGCAGCTCTGACCCATGTCTGTGAGTCTCTCACAGTGGAGTCACAGAAGAAAAATATCTTCAAAAGTTTAGTGATCTTTGCAATTCACACACTTGAAAAAATTATGTCTTAAAGCATCCAAATCTTAAAGCACCCAAATCTCTGTAACATTCTCATGTTAAGTACCAGAGAAAGGTACCAGTTTATGATCGGTAAATGTGAGTCAAGTTTCCAGTTTACAGAAAGGTCCTGTTTAGGATGCCCACACAGTGTGGTACAGAGTGAGGGATTAGTAGTCCCTGATCTTTTTCCCCCCAAGTTATATCTCCTAGAAATTTCATCTCTAAGTCTCAGCTTCATTTGGTACGAAAGTCCTGTGTTTCTTTCAGACTTATTAGGCAGTGAAACACAAACCCTACCTATTAACTGAGAACCGAGAATAGCGTTCTAGACAGTGTCATCTCTAGAGAGGACCAGGACTACTGAGTCATGCTAACCGTGCTCAGCTCAAACCACTGTTCAGACTACACTAAACTAAGACACTTCTGCACCTCAAAAGAAGCAGTGATCAAGAAACAGTCACGGAATGAGAAAAATTACTTATCTAATACCCATCAGATAAGGGACTAATATCCAAGAGACAGAAGGTACTGGTAGAACTTTACAAGAAAGAAAGATGCAACCCCATCAAAATATGGGGAGAAGAAATAAAAAGAAACGTCCTCAAAATGGCCAAAAATGGGGAGAAGAAATGAAAAGAACTTCCTCAAACGGCCAAAAGGCACATGAAAAAATTATCTACATCACTACTATCAGGGAGATGCAAATCAAAACAAAAATAAGATATCATCTCACACCACAAAGACTGGCACACATCAAAAAGAACAAGAACAACCAGTGCTGGCACAGATGCAGGAAGAAAGTGACTCTCATTCATTGCTCGTGAGAATGCCGACTGACTTATTAGTCTTTTTGAAAAACAATATGTGCATTCCTCAAAAAAAAATTATGAACTGGGCTTCCAATATGATCCAGCAAAATCACTTCTGGGAATATACCCTGGGGGCACAAAACAACACAGCAGAAATGCCATCTGCATGTCTGTGTTCAATGCAGCACTGTTCACAATAGCCAGAATGTGCAAACAACCCGAGTGCCTGAGAACAGATGACGGGTTAAAGAAACTACAGAACATCTACACAATGGACTACTATGCTGCCACCTGGAAAAATGAAGTCATGAAATTCGCTCATGAACGGATAGACATGGAGAGTATCATGCTGACTGCAGGAAGTCAGAAGGAGAGCGGCAGACCTAGAATGACTGTACTAATTTGTGGGACATAAGAAAATAGTATGAGATTAATACCCAAGGACAGTAGAAACAAGTTGGAAGCCTGCCTCAAGTGCTCATGGAGAAAGCAGTTGGGCTTGTGTTCCAAGTTTCTTCGTTACATGTGCCAGGATGTAGTGTTTGCTCAGACAAACCCTTAATAAGTCCTAATCACATGTCTTGACCATCACAGTCCTATATCACATGTCTTGATCTTCTTCTTACACACCTCTCTATTCTGCATACCTATTCTTGTTGGTTTTTGACACCACCCCTGAGTTTCCACTTAAAAAGTTTTGCTTTCAGAAACCAGTGACAGTATAGTGGGTAGGGCTTTACTTGGGTTCGAGCCCCAGTACCTCATAAAGTTCCATGAGCCCCTCCAGGTGTGATCCCTGAGCGCAGAGCCAGGAGTTAGTCCTGACCATCACCAGGTGTGGACCAAAAACAAACAAACAAAAAACATTAAGAGTTTTGTTCTTCAAATTTAATACTCAACCCAGCCTTTGCCATCGACCTTTGCCTCCCACTTTAAGGATCAAGGGGCTACTCTAGTGAAGCCAACTCCATGCAACAGAGTCTCAGGACCAACCCCATAGCCCTCCCCCTTTTTGTGAGTTTCCAGAAGATAAAGGGACATTCCAGAAATCCTGAGGATGCTGGGTCATCCTGCTCCTTGTTTTATACTAAACATGCAGCATTGTTTCCCTACGTTATGACCTTGGCAGATCATTTAAGTCCCACAAACATCTAGACTCTTCTGTCGTTCGCTCTCAGAGGCATTCACTGGAAAGGGAGATCAATGGTGTCACCCTTCCAAATTGGCTAGTGGACTCAGAGACACAGAGAAAGTGCCAAAATAGCAAGGAGTTTGAAACTGCATTCCAAAGAGGACAAAGAGGACAAGAGGAGCAACTCAGGTCTCAGGCCCCATGAGGCAGCTCTCGGCTACATCCGAGGAAATCTATAGCTATCCTGACAAGTCCAAGGTAGAAGGGGCAGTTAGGGGTCAAAGATCCAGCAGGGGTCAGGCCCTGGTTAGCTCATCAAGGCTCTATTTCAGGAACCATCCCTCCACATGTAGAACAGCCTTGTCCCAAATAAGACCACTGCTGGGAATTCATGAGTTCATGAAAAGAAGAAAATATTTTTTGAGATTAACTCTACAAACATTTACAATGGGTAAAATATTTTTGATAAATCAGTATAAATTGGTAAAACAGATAAAGACCCTATGGACTACTGATCCTGTGGAGGAAGGGGAAAGAAAATCTCCATGAGAGCAAAATAATCCGGACTCTAATGATGTCAACAGCCTGGAACCTGTTCTGTTTTTTAAACTACAGAAATCATTTCGCCAACATTTAACTTTTGTGAACCATAGCCCAGAGTTACCTCTGACAGCTAATGAGTACCTAGCAAGGCCAGGAAGCGGCTTTTCTGCGTGCCACAGAGATGCCACCACTGAGGTCCCACCTGAGGTAACTCTGCATTCACTCACAGAAACAGTTGATTTTAAGTCATGTCAAACTTATTTCAAGTGATTGACTGCAGCTTGGCAAATAAGGTGCTAAGAAAAGTCTCGTTAGAGTCTAATCATGTGTTTTTCCCAGACCCTCAACCCATTCCAAGACCACTGCTAATGGCTCATGAAAAGAATCATAAAGGGGTTCCAAGTTTAAAAAGACACGATTTTCATTCGCAGACACTGGGTTAAACAAAGTTTAATAGAGCACTTAACACATCCACCTCTTCCACTGACTTAAGCGCACTAAGAGTGTTCTGAATTTCCAGGGGATGGATAAGTCCACCACATAGCTACAATTTTATTTGCCACCTAATTTTTTTTTAATGCATGAGACCTGCCGATTCAGTGTTCCCAGGAACACACTCAGTGGTTGCTGTACTAATTAAGTGTTCACTCTGAGATGAAAAAAGGGAATGGACTTGAAGGAGCTCTGGCAGTAGGTCAAGATGCCTGTTTCATCTGCAGGTTCTGCTGCCAATGAGTTGTTAGCACTGGGCCCGCTTTACCAGCTCCCCCAGACCCGCTGGGCCCCCACCTGCCTGCAGGCATGGGCTGCCAGCCTGCCCACCTCCCGCCCAGGCCAGCAGCCAGTGCTTGGCATCTCACGTCCTGTTCTCCCCGGTCTCCACAGGGCATGTGCTGACTGCAGTGGCCCCACTCAGGCCATTTCTACATCACCACCACCTGGGGAATGTTCTGGAGCTGTCACGCTACTAAAAATTCTTTATTTTTTTTAGATTTATTTTTTCTTTAATGTGGATATCAACTAAGGAGAAAGAACTACAAAACTCCCTCTTTGAACTAGTCTCTCACAGACATGTCCCGGCGGCAAGTCACAAGGAAGAAAACAGGAACAGAACAGGTTTCTTTGAAATTAAAAAAAAGTTTTCTGATAAGTATTATTGACTGAAAAACAGTTAACATGTTTGTCACTTTCAAAAAGCCGAGTGAATTTCTCTGAAAAACCCAACGTCTTTTTTTAAAAAAAAATCCACAAACCTGGAGCTCTGCCAAAGCATGAATGTTACAAAACCAAGTTGCCACGTGGCCTTCTTGAGGCTATGTGCTTGTTCGGCGAGCAAGGATGACGGTCTTGGCAACCTGGGCATCCACAAAGCTGGCACACGGATTCACATGCTGCTCTAGCTGTTGCGTTTGGGGGCAGGTTGTTTCCTTCCTATTAGCCCCGCTCCAAATCGACTGAGAACCGGAATACCACATTTAAGTGCAGGATTAAGAGCTGTAAATAAGGTACAACTGCCTCTGCCAGCCTCGCATTAGGGCTTGGCTGAGAGCGGCAGGAAGTACAAAGGAGCAAGAGTGAAGCTTGAACAAGTGAGGCTTCTTCCCCCCTCAGGTCAAAGTCCCAGAGGGCCCACATGATATAGCCTTATTTTAACTCTGAGAGCCAACACAGTAACACCCATATTCCAGACAGAGCACTGGGAGAGACACGTATAAAAAGCAAGGGAGACACAAAACAGCCCCTTAGGGAAGATTCTGGAAAGAACCAAGAATTAGCCAGAAGTTCACTGCATGGCGATGAAGTTGCCAAACACCTGGCTCTGGAGCGAAGCTCCAACATCTCTCTAAAGAGGGGTTGTGAGGATCAGGGGACGCCAGCAGGCTCTACCATAAAACCCAACAATGACTCGTCCTCCCGCTTTAGAATGGTTTTACCTTTCTGCATAAGTTAACCCTCAACATATTCACGTTATTTTCCTTTGCTTTCTTCCTTTTTTTTTTTTTTTTTTGGCAGTACTAGAGATCAAAGTCAGAGCCTCACACATGCAAGGGCAAGTGCTCTACCACTGATGCCCCTCCTCAGGATAGGAAGGGCTAGCAACCATTCCCAGGGTCCACATTCCTCTGTCAAACTGTGCCCAACGTTTTTGTAAACTATCCTCAAGATCTTGAGCCTTACACATCCAAAACAGCAAGAACAACCGGTGCTGGCATGGATGTGGGGGAAAAGGGACTCTCATCCACTGTTGGTGGGAGTGCCGACTGGTCCAGCCCTTTTGGAAAACAATATGAGCATTCCTCTGAAAACTAGACATTGAGCTCCCATTTGATCCAGCAATACCACTCCTGGGAATATACCCGAGAGACCGAAAAACACATAGCAGAAACACTATCTGTACTTCTTTATTCATCTCTGAGCTATTCACTATAGCTAGAATCTGGAAACAACCTAAATGCCCGAGAACAGAGGACTGGCTAAAGAAACTGTGGTTCATCTACACTATGGAATACTATGCAGCTGTCAGAAAAGATGAAATTATGAAATTTACCTGCGAATGGATGGACATGGAGACTATCATGCTGAGTGAAATTAGTCAGAAGGAAAGGGACAGATATAGAATGACTACATTCATTAATCGGATATAAATAGATACTAGTGTTTTACTAAATGTGGGAAATGGTGATGGCAGATTAAAACTCACCATTGAATATACACAAAGAGACTTAAGTGATAAACTCTAAATATCTGCATGGCTAGCCACAATGTGTAAAAGAAAAGGGAGAGAGATGCAGAGACAGAGAGAGAGACAGAGAGAGAAAGAGAGGATACTGGGGTACCTGCTATTGAGGCAGCCTGGGGGTGGGTAAGAGGGGTGGGGTGCATTGGTGGTGGAAATGGGGCACTGGTGGAGGGATGGGTGCTGGTATACTGTACTACCAAGAATCAATTATGAACACCTTTGTAATTGTATGTCTCATGGTGGTGTAATAAAAATTTTTTAAAATTTTAAAAAAATAATAAAAGCTTGAAAATACAAAAAAAAAAAAGATGTTGAGCCTTAAGACTACCATGACCATCGAGCTTTCCTACCACAATTTAAGCTTAAGTTGTACATTTTTGGTTTTTCCCCCTCAAGAGTGTCTCCACTCTTTCCCCTCCCCCACTAATTGCAGACCCTAGCAACTTGCTACTGCAGAGGGAAAATACTAAATCTGCACTTCCCCCTCCCCAGTATGTCAAAGGGAGCAGCCAGCGTGGAGAGGGGAGAGGAGGGCTAGTGTGGACTCTCATGCCCCGCTCTCCCGATGAAACTCAATTAACGCCAGTATTCATCTTCAAGACTACAGCTGAAGCAGGGTGCCCGACCCAGAACAGTTCCTCGTCAACCTCACCATTCTGCACTCATTATTTCCCAAGCTCTTTAATCAGCATTTTCTAAGCTGTGCTTCACAAGTATCGAGAAAGACTGCATTGCGGGAGTGGAGGGAGATTAGCACAAAGAATATTTTTTCATGTATAATGATTTAAGTTATGTGCAATGAATAGCTTTAAATAGCTTTAACTGCTGCAAAATAACCAGCCTGTGAGCAATGGTCTGCCAAACCCAGGAAGGCTCTGCCGACAGTCCGGGGCCAGTCTTCTGCTCCCTGTTGGTGACTGTATCCTTGCAGACCCCTTAGGACCCTTCAGCCTCCTGAAACCCACACAGCACCCCAAGCTCTTCTAGGTGCAGCCCTGATGGTCCCAACACAGCACCACAACCTCGGGCCCTCACGCTTAACCCATGACCTGGTCAACTGAAAATCCATGGGAGGGGATCCCTTGAGCACTGGCTAGGAAGTGCCCCCCCTTTATTTATTTTATTCTATTTATTTTGGCTTTTTTGGGTTATACCCAGCGATGCTCAAGGGTTACTCCTGGCTCTGCACTCAGGGAGCACTCCTAGGGGACCATATGGGATGCTGGGGATCCAATCTGGGTCGGCTCCATGCACGACAAATGCCCTACCTGCTGTACTGTTGCTCGGTCTCTAGCCCCTTTATTTAAACAATGATACCAGAGAGGCCAATGAAAGCCCTGTGAGAAAGGGCTCCACACTGAGCACGATGGCAGCAAGAGGAACCACCCACTGACTGCCGACAGATGAGTGTGTGGCAAAGAGGACGCCACCTCTCACAGCACAAAATGTTCTCCACTTCCCCACAGGACATGAAGCAAACCTTCATTGTGTGACCCTATAGTTTCTCCCTCAAATTCCACTGGTACCATGAACCCTCTCAAGGAGTTTTTTTTGTGAGCCAGCAGAAGGTGTTTTGGGGAGTCAGGAGATGAGGTCTGTGTTGCACGCCCACTCTTCGGGGCCTGCTGTTAGAGCAGCCACCAGTCTGACCTTAGAGACAGAGAGGCGGGGATCATGGATACCCTAGACAGGGCAGGCCGCCCACGCAGGCAGGTGGACAGACCGTATTTCCACCTGTGAGCCCAGCATGCACTGGCCGTCTTACAGGATTCTCTCAGACCCACAAGACAGAAATCAGAACCAGCACAGATTTGAGAGTCCTGACCACACCGTGCCAGGCTTACACACACAGGCTGTCTGGTCACAGAAGGGCAGTGCTGGGTCCTCTCATTGGCAGCCCCAAATGCCCAGGTCCGAACTCCATCATTTGCATGTCTACGGGCCAATGTCTACTGGGCAATCTCCCTGTGAATGAGAGCCGACAGGAGAGATGAGACAAAGGCAGAGAAGAGGATTGCTAACTAATCGATGAGTGGAGGAGCAGGGCCAGAGTGCATAGGGAGCAGGGGCCATAGCTCCAAAGAGCGCCAGGAAAGGGGCAGCAGCCCCCAACAGCAGGTCAGGGAACAGGTATCACAGAGGTGAGAAAAAAAAGATCTGGAGGTTCCTAGACACAAGAGATGGACAAAGAGGCAAGAGGCGCTGCAGTGCCCCTCGCCCATCTTTTCTCTGGGTCTAGTCACAGATTACTTAAGAACATTACAATACTGAAGCTCACGCCTCCCAGAGAAAAATGCTCATGTTCCCCTTGCTGTGAAGGCAGGGGGTGGGACAGGTGCAGGGCTATTCAGAAGCCAGGGCTATTCAGGCCAGCTCATGGCTTGGCCTGGCACCTGAGACCACAGTGCAGGGGCCCACACTGACTCCTCTCCAGGCAGGAGGCAAAGGATCAAAGCACAACTTTGTTTCATAAAGAACAGAGAGCTACACTTGCCTTGTAGGATGCAAGTCGGCAGGAAGGGTCTGCAACCAACAATGGCAGCTCAGACAGAGGCAGGGGTCACGGAAAGCCAGGTCATGGGTACAGGTCAGGACAGAGGCAGGCTGCCCATGCAGATGGATGGACAGACAGCCCTGAGGCAGGAGCAGCGAATCTAGAGGGAGAAAAGAAGAAACATGGGTGAAGATGAGGAGTGACTCCCTCCAGGGGCAGTCTGCAGGAATCATCAGGAGAGCTGCTAGCAAGAATGCCACTGGGACATTTCACATGTAAGCAGGGGTTAATCTCTCAAATTCATGGGGCCGGTACCCATCTGTCCAGGTGCAAAAGAAAAGAGCCAGAACGGTCCAGAGGCAGTGACAGCCTCGAGCACGGGGGAGCCAGCCACACCAAGAGAGGAGAAATGGCTAGAACCTGTGGACAGCTGGACAGGCCTGGGGTCTGAGAGCGGCGGCTAAGAGCAAAGCTTGTCACCACAGATGGGCAGGAAGAGCTCAAGAGTTCTGTAATGCATCTACCCGAGCAGACTGCAGTTCATGCCGAGCTCCAATCTGAAAGAAATGAACGCCTCTACTTTGTAACCTTGAATGTCTTCAAAATAAATACTAATATGTATATTTCTCCAGATGGCAACAGGTTTCCCTAGATAAAATCTTGGATTGGGAAATTCATTTCAAATGTTCGAAAGGGTTCACACATTTCTATTAGATTTTAAAATTGTTTTATATTATTTCATGGTCAAGCCTGTTTTGTTTGTGATGCTGCGGATCAAATTTGTGTGTGTGCACACACAAGTCTGTGCACGACCACTGAGCTGGCTCTACTGCACCTCTACTGGATTTTTTAAATAACAAACTTTTTGTCATATATTACAGCCATTTTAAAACAAAATAAGGAGAAACCAGTTTCTCCTTATTCATGTTGAGAATGCAGGAATCTAGTCTATCTTCACTCATGATTCAGTATTTTGTCATTGATTCCACCTATAAACTCACACATGATACAACATTTTGTGTTGCAACACAATTTCCTGCAGAGATTTTGTCTCTTCTCCTACTCCCAACTTTTCCTTTGGGAAGAATTTCTGACAGCCAGAGCTCTATTTGCCTGTTTTCCTACTGGATGCCTCTCTGCCTGGCCAGAGCACCCCACAACAACTCTGAGCACACTTAACTTTGTTGGTCATCAACTAAAGCTAGCTTTATCACCCTGAGCAAGTACTTAACCTGTTGGTCCTTAACATACTCAAGTATGAAACAGAGAAAGTAAGAACACTGTGGAACATTTACTGCACTGATTCAGACATACGTTAGAGTAAATGCTCAGAAGCCTGGCAAACAGCTAAGCACTCCAGAAGTGTTTGCTGTTTCTACAGTATGTATTTGCATGTTTCTATTCTTTGGCTCATTAGCACCATGAAGGAGATTGCTCAAGAGTTAGAGCACGAGCCTTGAGTTCCATTGAGGACACTGCATGACCACCACTCTAAGCACTGCTTAAGTGTAGCCCTGGAGGCCCCTGCACACTGAAATGCTCCACACTGCTAGGAAGGGCTTGCGTCTCCCAAGCTTCATTGGGGACGGCCCCTATTAAGAAAACAAAATCAAAATAGAAGAAAACGAAGACTTAGTCTTAATCTCTATCTCCCCAATGTCTACCACAATAACTAACATGAACAGAACACCTAATAGATGCATGTAAATGACTGTTTCACCAAAAAGTGGAAATCTCAATATTGAAAAATAAACCAAAGCACTGTATTTATGACTCACACCTAATTTAAAAGGAACTTAAGAATGGCTAGCCTGATGTTTCAAGTACATAATTAAGTGAATCATGTTAAAATTGGGGATAGAAATGTACCATCACTGCCACTAAAATGTCAATGTTGAAATAAAACTATTTTGCAGGAGGGAGGATCTGGGCCGCACCTGGAAGGGCTCTGCTCCTGGCAGGCTTTGGAGGCCCACATGCAATACCCAGGACTGAACCCAGGTCACCTAAGAGCAAGGCAAGCACTCTCAGGCCCAAAATAAACTTCTCACAAAGTCAAGTACGCTTACAATTTCTAATTTTCTAATTTAGGAATTAGAACAGGTTCACTGCCGCTAGAGAGAGGAAAGCACTAGTTCCTTCTGCAGGTCACAGTACAGGGGAGTAAAAGAACACCAACAGAGGCCCCTACTTTGCTGCAGGAGCAGAATCTCAGAAGTTGTTGGCTACTGAAAAGATGCAACTAGAACGTCCCAAAGGAAATCCCCCATTACTGTGACTAAAAGAGCACAGATGGGTCCCGAAGCCCCTCCGTACTCAGTGTGGAGCAGCTGGATTTCCACTGGGTTCCACTACCCAGGGCATTTAACCGTTCCAAAGGACAAGCCCCATCTGGCCCAGCAACACCCTGCCCAACTGAGCACTGCCAAGCGTGGCCTGGCTCCGGCGTTCCCAACACTGCAGCCCTCTGGCCTGCCATCTCCCCAGCAGGACTGCCCTCTTCCACTGATGCCTGCACACGAATTGCCTGACTCACTGCAATGGAATTCAGCACCAGTCCACCTGCAGTCCAGCATGACACACAGAGTGCTCCACAAGCAGGAGAAACACTCTTTTGCCTTCTTTATTACACCCTCCTGGTCACGCAAGGAGATGCCTATGGTAAAAGAGAGTGAAGGGTTCCGGGAACAGCTGCAAGCCCTTCAGGCGTGTTTCCTGCTGGAGGATTCCCCACACCCCCTAGACACCTTCCAGCTTCTGCTGGAGCCACCAAGCAGTGCCTGGACAACTAAGCCCTCTTTTTGAAGGCGATTCCAGAACAGATGCCGAAAGGAGAAATGGAATCTGTGGACTTCTCCACTTGCTGGAGACACTCCCGATGGTGATGAGCCCAGACACCGGCATAGGTGAAGAGGTGCTTTCCCAGGCCACCCCGCAGCAACGTGAGCCACTCTGCTTTTCTGAAGGTGACATCCACACACCTACACACAAGCATTCCCGGGGGCACACAAGGTCACAGGCTGCCCTCAAGAGCAAGCATGCACAGGTTTCCACAGAAGTGGGTTTTTCCCATAATCAAGTGTTAAGCTTTTTATTTACCTACTTAAATGAGAAACAAATGTCCAAATAAAAACCCAATGAGAGTGGGGTCTCAATCAGATGGGGCAGCCTTGGAGGATTAAGACGGGGCTTACAATGTCCAAGCACATACTTCGTGCTTCTGTGCAGTTAATGGCTGCATGAACGGTTGCCCAGGAAACCTGTGGACTGAAGAGGCTCACGCAAGCTCCCCTCCCCTCAGCCTGCAGGTCTGACTCACCGCCTCGCTCCTGCAGTCAGTCCTCCCGAGTTCTGACAGGCAGATATTTTTTGCAACCTGGATGACATTTCCCTGGGCAGGGGAGGAAAGAAAAGGAGAGAATAATTATTTATTCAGAATATAGGCTTCTTAACAAGAATAAAAGCTAAAGAAGCAACATCCTTGTCCACAGCAAATACACGAGAAATTCACTGCCTCCAGTAATGCCTTCAACCCACATCAGTCCCATATTTTTACAGTAACATGCTGACCTGACAGTGGGCAAGTGTCACCATCAAGGAGAGGCGAGGAGACACAGGAACAAGGCTACAGTCAGGTCAATGACTCCCTCCCCAAACCAAGGCAGTCACCCCAGATTCCCCAAAGGGTTCTTGCAACCTGGCTATTCTTCTGCCCAGAACACCATCACTGTCTCTTTCAACATCACAAGGACACAGGCCAAAGGCACAACACAGTGGCCCCAAGGCTCAAGGCACCTGGTGCCGAAACAGACAAGACTAGGGTTGAGGAGGGGCCAGAAGGAAGGGCAGGAGTGGGCCAGGCTGGACACACTCACCACAAGAGCCTGGACTCTTTCTCCCAGCACTTATTATAGTCTGGATGCTTCCTGACATCTTTTTATCATCTAACCGATCATTTATCCCTTTTGAAAAAAATTGACGGTGGTCAGAATAACTATCATTCTCTAGCATTTAATAAAGTAATACCTTTGTGTGTGATCCACCATCACAAAGGACACCTCATGACAGCGGGGACACCTCATTCACTGGAGGCATATGCCATACCACTGAGCTGCACACCCACGCCCACCATTCGCTTTCCACGAAGAGCTGAAAGTGCTATCTTCCACTTTTAAACACAACTGTCCATGCACGCACACATGCATACACATGAATGAGGCCTCTCTCATTGATGGTCTACTGGAGGCGGTCTGGAGAGGCGAGGGCCAGGAAGAGACAGACAGGTACTCAGAGCCCCTATCACTTTTCCCTGAATAAATATTTCATAACTTCTATCCCTGCAGCCCATCTTTAAAATTCCTTCAACAGAGCCCATCACCCACAGGATGAAGTCCCCAACCTCACCCCTGATGTACATTAAGAAGCTTTTTACAAACATCCCTAAAAACTCAACAGCTCCCTATTATTATCTGAACCCTTGGCAGAGAAAAGCTGCGTCAGGTCCATTCTTGAACTGAACCAAGCTACACACCACAAAACTTCAACCATACCTGTGGGAAAGCTGTCAACAGCATTCCAGGTAAAAAGACTTTCTCCAACACAATTCCCTGGAGAACCTTAGGACGATAAGGCCTTGTTCTGAGAAACTTATGACTGTCTTCCCAGCTGACCCTCAACTTTCAGTTAAGAGTGTGAAACTTTTCTTTTGGGGTCTCCCCCAGTAAAGTTCATGGATCAGTGCTTGGGACTGGCTCCTAGCAATGCCAGGGAAAGGGGGGACCATGCAGTTCTGGTGATCAAACCCTGGTATCCTCTCCCACCAAGAGTAAATAAATTTGAGTCATGGCGCCATGCAGTTAGGAGGATGTTCATGATCAGGTTTCAGTCACATAATATTCCAACACCCATCCCTCCACCAGTGCACACTTCCCCCACCACTGTGCCCCTTACGCTCCTGCAACCCCACCTCCAGCCTGTCTCTACAGCAGGCTCTCTCTCTCTCTCTCTCTCTCTCTCTCTCTCTCTCTCTCTCTCTCCTCCTCCTCCTCCTCCTCCTCCTCCTCCTCCTCCTCCCCACCCCACTGGGCACTGTGGTCTGCAACACTGATACTGAGAGATTACCACGTTTGTCCCGTTCCTGTTCTGCTGCAGTCTTTATACAATGGTCATTTAGCACCGTCTCTGTCATACTGGGCCCTTCCCCATCCCAAGTCTTTTCCTCAGGAGATTGAAGCAAAGCCTGAATATTTTTAACTGCATATTCTTTCCAAGAATGAATTACTTGTTCCTTCTACATATCTACCAAGAATAAATCCTTGAATGAAATCTCTCCCAGAGGCTCCTCTTTCACCTAAAACTGCAATTAAACATGGGCATGTGCTCATAACTTGACAATTGGTAGAAATTTCTTTCACAATCCTGAATCCCAAACAGATGTGAACACCCTGCCAGTATTCTACTTCGACCCTGCCCCTCAGCATCTACAGGTCTTTGAATCCATGGCAACTCCCAGGGAGCACTTGGGAGGCTGACACCATTTCTAGAGCACTGACCCCACCCGCTCCCTCACCCCATCTCTTCTCTTCCTGAGTCCTGGGACCTGTCCTTCCAAACCCGAGGCATCCATCAGCTGCTGTGAGGAGTTCCCCAAAGGCCAGGCTCGTTCAGCTGGAGAAGGTCTCCCTATGGACCAGGGAGCACTGGAATCCACAGGCAGCTTCTCACAGACTGGGTTTTGGGGGCCGAGGGAGGGTTCCAGCCCACTCTACAATGATCAGGCAATTTCATGGGGAGGCGAGGCTTCAACGTAACCTTTCCTGAAAGGTCATCACCAAACCCAAGTACAAGAGACCCTGGAGGAGAAGCAGTATTAAAGTGGGGAACAGGGCCGAGTGATAGGCCAGCGGGTAGGGCGTTTGCCTTGCACGGCCGGCCCATGCCGGCCTGGGTTCGATCCCGGCATCCCATATGGTCCCCGAGCACCGCCAGGAGTCATTCCTGAGTGCAGAGCCAGGAGAAACCCCTGAGCATCGCGGGTGTGACCCAAAAACAAAAAAAATAAAATAAAGTGGGGAACAGAAGATCTACCACAAGCCTGGATCTCTTTGGCACAAGTACTGAAGAATATGTTCAGTAAGTTCGCAGACAGTAAGGGTCTTGGATAAACCAGGGAACTTCAGGAGAAATACTTTCATTTTTTGTTGGTGTCCGGGGGTGGGGAGGTAACCTCCAAGTGCCTGAAAGAGTCTCTGTGCCCACCTCATTCCTCTGAGCCCTGCTCAAACTGGGGCACAGCCTCCCCCCCAAATGAACCCAATGAGCTCAGAGGGCTGGTGTGGGGGTACACTCTGTTCTGGGGCAGTTCTGTGCTCACTTCCCTGAAGGCAGGTTCTAGCCTCTTGGGGAGTGGTTCCCAATTTGGTTTCTGTCGAGGAGCGGAATAGGCAGAATCCCATCACATGCGCATGAGCTCAGAAAACTAGCTCTACACTACAGGAGATGGCGCCCCTTCAGCATAGGGTTTCTCAGGGGGTGCTGAGGCTCCTGATCCCTGTATACATTCCGGCAAAGGGTCCAACCCAACACTCAGCCCCCAGGTTGAAGGTCACTTCCAGCCAGCTGACAGTAACCTGAGCAGAAACTTGTAGGAAGCAGTGGCTGGAGCTCAGCAGTACGAGCCGCCCCTCTGAGCCCCAGGGAGGGCACTGCCGTGGGAGAGGCAGGCTACCAGAGAAAGATGGGCTAGGAGAGACCCCCGCAGCTCATCCCAGCCCAACTCTAAGATTTGCTTCACCTGCGGCAGAAACATGAACCAGGAAACACACAAAGATCTTCCACATAAAACCCTTCAGGAACAAAGTGAGTTCTCTGTATTTCTTTTTATAAGACTCAGCCTTTCTCATTCTTGCACACCCGTACTCAGAGAAAAAAAGAGTGAGTAATAGTAAAACAAAAGCAGTGGTACACTGCAGTTCCCTCTACCAAGCAAGAGATGAGATGGACGGGCTTCCCTCAACTGTACACTGAGACGAAAACTTCCACAGAGGCTTATTTTAGAATGTCGGAATCCCCATATGAATTCAGCAATCTTCTGCGAGACTGAAAGCAGATTTGCAGGGCCAGGAGAAAGATTTCCCCTCTGGTTGATTAAACACGATTCCTCTTTTGAGTTGTCTTAACAAGTGGCCACGAAGTCAGCAAAAGTCCTCTTTAAATGTATTTTCTGAACTGTTTTTTTCTTTCCCCCATACCTCTAGAGTCTGGGTCTGACTAAATACAAAATACCCTAATGCTCTTTTCTTAAAAATAGTGATATAAAGAACATGGACACTAATATTCTGAGAATACATTTTAACCTTTTTAACCTGTAGACCTTAGTGAAAATTTGCTACTGTGAAGAAAATTAAATGCCAGCAAATGGGCACTTAAATTAATCCTTATTGGGGGTCCAGAGTGATAGCCCAGCGGGTGAGGACATTTGCCTTGCATGCAGCTGGCCCATGCGGGCCTGGGTTCGATCCCTGGCATCCCATATGGTCCCCGAGCACCGCCGGGAGTGATTCCTGAGTGCAGAGCCAGGAGTAACCCCTGAGTATTGACGGGTGTGACCCAAAAGCAAAATTAATTAATTAATTAATTAATTAATTAATTAATCCTTATTGGTATCTTAAAGTTTCTCTCAAGGTTTTCTGGAAACAGTAAAGTTTCATCACTGTATCACTGTATCACTGTCTCCCGTTCATCATCGATTTGCTCGAGCGGGCACCAGTAACATCTCCATATGTCCTGTCTCATGCTAGTAGAGCCCAAGGGCACCTGCTTGCTCCAGGAACATAAAGAGCCTCAAACCATTCCATCAGGTCATGGGAATGAGGTCTATAATTGTTACTAGTACTTGGCATATCAAATACGACACACGGGAGGCTTGCCAGGCTCTACCGTGAAAGTTTCATAAGAACACATAAAATGACTCAACAAAGAGAAAGTGTATTTGTTGAGGGTGTATACATACATATATATGTATATATAGAGGTGTATATATGTGTATACAGGTGTATATGTATATTTATCTATATAGGTGTATATAGGTGTGTGTATAAATGGGTGTATTATTTCAAGATACTCATATATAGTAAAATAGCTGAATATATCATTGTTCAGGATTAAAAGTGAACTTGAAGTGAAAATGCAAATAGGATAAGCTGAATAAAAAACAAAATCAAGCTCATTGAGCGCATCACCCTTCAAGCCCCACAAACAGAAAAGGCCACCAGTAACTTGGATGACCGGTACTCCGTGTCTTTCCAGTGGTAGAGACGTGGGAAAGACAAACCACCCATTACATCAGAGTAGTGAGCCAAGAGCTGAAAAAAAACACAGCAACCTGTACAACTGTCTTAGACACAGGGGAAAATATCCAGCCAATTAATTAGACTAATTTGGTGTTTACTTTCTTGATAAGCCTCGGTAGGGATAAAATGTTCTTACGCCAAAACTTTCTCCCCCCACAGTGAGAAACGAGGCTCCTTCTGTGAGAAGAAACAGTACAAGCTGTGCTGCCGTATGAGCGAATGGAGCAGTGCCTGGGGCATGAGGATGCCGTGCACGGAGTATGGAGCCTCTCAGACAAACCCCAGAAACCAAGCACAGGGAGAGAGGAAACAAGAATCCCACAACTGACTGTGCCCGATTCCTGGGTCGGGGCAACTTTCTTTACTCTGTAAACTTTTCTTTATACCTATACACTTCAGTGTACCAAGACCCCAAACAAAACAAAAAAACTGAACAAGAGGTGTGCTTTAATTACAACAGTCAACCATCCACTCATGTTCCCTCTATACCTGCTCTGTGGCATGTGTTCACGCTAGGGAAGATCTGGCAAGGGACCCAGAGGGTGGACAGCACACACAGGCCATGTGGGTGGCATTTGCTCTTCAGACCAAGGAGCTATAGGGGCATTTCACCTTTGTGGGCCTCCTCTCAGAAACCTAGAATGCCTGAGCAATTATCAGGAGACTATGAAAAAGATCCAAAGGGCCATTCTACAAAATCCCCAACCAGGAATTTGGTCAGGACACACAGACGGACAAAGTCATCAAATCAAGAGAGACCCTACAGCAAACAAACTGGCTGCTCCTGGATGACCCCTGGAATCAAAACAGGGCAGATGCAGATACATCTGGACAACGAGTGGATTTGTGCCAATAGTCATGAACCTGGGCTTGTCCTTAATTATGACTACTCCAGCCAGAGAATGGAGGAGCAGGCAATCGGAGTGCCTGGTGAGGGACACAGGGAATTCTGTGCAGTCTCTGCCACTTTTCTCAAACTCTATAATGAAGAGTCACCTCAAATTTTAAAAACGGAGCCCACGGCCCTGAGGGAGGAGGGCACTGCTGGTGCGGGGATGCCCAGGGACGGGGCTCGGCTCCTGACTGCGTACTTACCAGCAGACACTCTGGCCAATTTGAAGAGCTGCCTTCCATGCCAGGAGACCACAGATGGCACACCAGTGTGACAAGACCTAACATCTCTGCCATGCCTGACACCCCGTGTGAAGTGCAAAATAGGCAATTTTATGCAAGACAAAAAGACAAAGAGGCTAAATGGGTTGGCCTGGCGCCATCGCTGCTCTGTGAAAACACATGACAAACCAGCCGTCATCCCTCACTCAGCAAACTCCACAGCCAGGAAGTAAGCAGGTGGGAGAAGGGCCGCGCAGATGCCCCCACAGCCTCTCGGCAGCCCTGTCACTGGTGTTCACCATATCCCAAAGGTAAGTTGGGGACCACCAACGTGTCCAGAATTCCTCTGAGGACCTGTAGAGGAGTCCAGGACACAGGCAAAAGACATGTCTAACCAAAGAGCACACGCAAAAGACATGTCTAACCAAAGAGCACACACACATATCGCTTTTCAAGAGTCAGCCCAGTCAGGAAACGCATGGTGCCAGATGAACTGTGTTTTGTTAGGAGGAGACAAAGGCTATAGGGTTCTGCTCCATACAGAAAAACATTTTGCCTGTATGGAATAAACATGTGGCTGAGTCTGGTGGCTGCAACAGAGTTCTTTCATTGCCTCGAATTTTAATCAAAAGAGGAGTCTGGGGATTTATCGTCTCTAACTAAAATGTTCCAGAATTTATAAACGAGGTGACAAGGCAGAATTAATTTGGCCAGAAAACTAAAATACAAATGCCTTCACCCTTGCTCTGAAAATGAATGTGCTATTCACCAGGATTAGCAAGTTTTTGGGGAAAGTGATCAACTATTTAAAATTCAACTGACAAAAAAATGGAGTAGAAATAATCCAGGATCTTTTTTGAGTAACAGTGAGAGTAATCACTTGCTGCACCAGCTCCAATAATTACAACAGAATGGTATATATCTATAGTGGACTATATCTCGAACGTTAAGGTTTACATAGAAAATTGTAAATTTAATAAAAGCAACAGTTGAAAATAAACAAGTATTAAAAATTATCTATTCCAGTGAATAAATTATTTATTCCAGTGAGCATGTATGGTACCTATGATTGTGGTTGTTGATATTTATGTTGATAGTGAAATTAAAGAGATGAACGAGGTCAAACCAAGAGAATAAATCATGCAAAATTGGCTAAGGAAGTAGGCAAAACAAAGTCCGTGTTGTTATCAGATCTTATACCTGGATACATACAGATGCAACTATAAAATATAATTGTGCTAATTATGTTTTTAAATCCTAGCTTGACCAGAGTAAAATACAGGTGAATGTTCACCATCATTTGTGACAGGAAAGTTGAAGAATAATCACTACAAAATGTCAATGCACGTATCAATAGGAGTTAGATGAAATAGTTTGCTGTCTGGCCAAGGGTAAAGATATAGTCATTAAATCAGTGATGGCAAAATTAGGTTTTCAAAACATCACTTTTTTTTTAATTTTGCAACTTCAAGTGGTATGGCCCAAGGTCTAAGGAACACGCAGGTGGAAAGGTCAAGAGTTACCAGAGTAAGTTAAGATTGTTCTGAATTTCCCACTAATTACGACTGAAAAAAGGGGCCCTGAATATTTTCCAGAAACTCTAAATAAGAAACCTGTGGTTATCTTATGGGAACACCTAGCAACACTTGATTTTCAATCGAGAGTCCTTTGAACCAAGCTATTTCAGTTCATCCTATAAAGAAATGGCTCTTAATAAGGTGAAAAAATTAGTGCATTGTGAAAAGGCATTTCCAGAGCACCTTCATATGGCCAGATCACCTGACACCCGACATAGTTGGCCTCCATGGTGCATAATCCAGTCAAGAAAAGCTGTCACACCCCTTCCAATTGCAGATCCACCCCCTGCCAGCCCCTCCCTCCCGAGTATAAGGTTTGGGGATCCTCTGAATGAAGAGTTCACCTACAAAGGCACTTTTCAAAGTCCTCTAACTCTATGTACAACTTGCAAGATATGTTAAGCGGTTATAATCATCAATTACAGAACAGGAGTCTGAAGAAACCATAAATAATCAAGGTCTGCACCCACAGGAAAGGAAGCAAAAACCACTCAAGCACAGTTTGATCTTGACTTTCTCTTCTAAGCCTGATGTGGGTGGACCTGCTCTGTGACGTAGTTAGCCTGAAACAGAGACCAAACTTTCCCAGTTGCAGGAGACAACATGGATTTCCTTCTTTCCTCCCCCCAATTGATGGGTCACCGAACTAAAATCTGATCACCAAACTCTGACAGAATTTCAGAAGCTCGGTCTTCCACCTCTGTATATAAAGTTGGCTGCATGCCCAGCAAGGTCCCACTGCCACCCTTCCTACTTCCCCGCTCACCTCCAAGTCTTTTCTCTCTGATAACCACCACAGCTTTCACTGAGTCTAGGGGTTAATTTCGCTGACATTGCTTATTTAATGTAGTCAAAATAATATTTTATATGAAAGTACATGATCTGCTTCAGACATGAGGGCAACTGGCTGCTCATGCTAATTCGTCCTTAAAAATTAGGAAAAACATTTAACGCTTAACTAAGTGCCAGTTACTCTACAGCTAAGTCTTGTTGCGTTTTGCCATTTTGTTTCCTTTGGCTGTTCACATTAATCAGAGCCATTGTCTTTCACTTCCTTAGGCTAGTGACACAAAAAGTGTCAGCACTTTAAAAAAAAAAAGTAACACAACTTACGTGTATACAGACAAGGAAACACAGACAAGACACATCTATTCTTCAAAGACATCAAATTCTTCTCAAAGCCATCTGTAAATTCAATGTCACAAGTTTTCATGGAATATACTCTAGCACGCATGCAGGAAAAGCACAAGGCAGGGTCAGTTTTAAAGACCAAGGAGGAAAGAATTACCCTGCCAGAATACAAGACACGTCAAAGAGGTAAAAAGCACAACAAGGAAAAGTCTGATCTGAGTCACGGCACCAAGGAAGTGGGAAATTCGAGCATGTAAAAAGTGGTGGAGCAGGAATAGTGGAACGAAATTTTGAAACCCCAAAGGATTACCACAGAGGGAAACTTGATAGGACAGAATGGCACCGCGCAACGTGGATGTGACAAGCACCATCCGGGATGGTGGGAAAACAGGCTGTGCACCCAAAGGAAGGAAGCATCTACACCTCACGGCATGTGCGGGGCCAGGGGATCAAACCTGGGTCAGCAGCATGTATGGAAGCACCTGACCATCAGTACCTTATGCACCACTTTTCTGGGCCACATTGTTTAAATTCCAAATAAACAAGCTAACTTACATCCCCAGGAACTTGAAAAAGAAGAACTACGAAACCTAAAGCTAGCAGAAGGAAGACTGTAATAAACACTAGAGCATAAAAAAAAGCATAAAAACGTTAAACAGTTTTAAAATTTTATGAACTAAAAAGTTGTTTTTATAAGATATGAAAGTAACAGATAAACCTCCAGCTAATGCAAGAAATAAAGAAAAGTCAAATAAATAAAAGCAAAATGAAAGGGAAGACAAAATGTCACATAAATAAAAAGGACTAAGTACTTGTGACAAATTTTTTTTTTATGAATTGGATATGCAAGAAGAAACACACAAACACATAATCGCCTAGACTGAATCATGAAGAATTGGAAGCGAGACTAGATCTGTTACTGATGAGCTTGAAGCAGTAGTCAGGAAAGATTCCCCACAGCAGGGCTACACCACATACAGAAGCTCTGGCGCCATCTCTAGCAGCCCCTGCAATGGGACCCTGAGCACTGCACCCTTGGAAGCACGGCTGGGTATGGCCCAAAGCCCTGAGGATAAAGATTTTCAAGTTCTCCCTAAAGAAAGTCAAAAAATTATGTCATCACTGTCAAAGTCTATCATATATTTAAGGCGGTATTAAAGGACACAAGGACAGAAATTGCAGGCCAATAGAAAGAAATGAAAGCCCAGACATAAATTCATGCATAGAGAGGTGAACTGACCTTCAATAAGGGCATCGCAGAGATAGAAAGGGAGGGGCCAGAGGTGCCACTCAGCATTAGAGCACAAGGCTATTGGGAGGCCCAGGGTTTGAACCCCCTACACTCCTACAAAGAATTTAAAAAGGAAAAAGAAAACTCTTTTCAATTCACAGGTTTGGGAAAACAATATGCAAATCAAGAATAAAACTGAATGCCTGTTGGTTTGAGAACTTGGGCTATAAAGTTTCTGCAGAGAAATGCAAACAGAAAACTATGCAAAGAAAACGATAGAATGTAAGAACTTGCCGACCAGAGAGCTGAACTATGTGTGTTGGGGGGGGGGGGGATGTGTCTGTGGGGGTGGTGAAGGTAAATACCCACTAGTATATTACACACAGATAAAAGGTACCAACAATTCAAGAGTGAATGTACAAAGATAGTTAAATAACAGGCAAAGAATGTGGAAAAATAACAACATTTCTCCAAAGAAGACCTTCAAAATGCCACCAGACTGCAAGATTTGCAACACCAGGGAAATGTAACTGAAAACCACAATAAACCATCACCTGACACCTGCTGGGATAGCCATTTTCAAAAATAATAACAAGTATTGACAAAGATGTGAAGAAACTGGACACCTTGTAAACTGGGGCAGGGGTGAATATGAAGGTTACTCTCTCTCTATATATATATAATATTATATATTATATATAATATTATATATTAATATATATTAATATATAATATTATATATATATATAGAGAGAGAGTGTGTGTAACCTTCATGTTTGGGCCTTTTTGCTTTGGTTTTTTGCTCCTTGCTTTCGGCTTTTGGCTTTTGCTCTTTGGCCTTTTGCTCCTTCTTCTGGGTAGGACTCAGCTCGGGTGAGATCCTCTCTCTTTGGTGGGAGACTTGGGCTCTTTTGTATGGTCTAAGTTCGGACCAGACATGGGGCAGAGCTGCTACTGGCTCTCCCTGTGTCCAGCTGCTCATGAGGCACCTGGGAGGGATGGCAGGTTCTAGCCCTGGCCCGCCACCCCAGCAGAGCCAGAGGCGACCCCCCCCACTCCATGAGGGTCTCCATTTCCCACATCCGGACTTCCCCCCTCATCAGAACTCCACCCAGCAGACCAGCCTATCACAGCCCGGCTCATCGAGATCCACCCTGTAGCAGTCTTTTTTTAATCCGGCCCAGGTATGCTGATCCAGAGACTCACAGACATGGGGCAGAGCTGCTACTGGCTCTCCCTGTGCCCAGCCGCTCGTGAGGCGCCCGGGAGGGATGGTAGGTTCTAGCCCTGGCCCGCCACCCCAGCAGAGCCTCACAACAAACCAGACCTCCAACTCCATGAGGGCCTCCATTTTCCACATCCGGACTTCCCCCTCGTCAGAACTCCACCCAGCAGACCAGCCTATCACAGCCCGGCTCATCAATAAATGCTGGATTTTTGAGATGACTACAAGAGTATGCTACCCGCATGGCAGAGCCTGTCAAGCTACCTGTGTTGTATTTGATATGCCAGATACCAGTAACAATTATAGACCTCATTCCCATGACCTGATGGAATGGTTTGAGGCTCTTTATGTTCCTGGAGCAAGCAGGTGCCCTTGGGTTCTACTTGCATGAGACAGGTCATATGGAGATGTTACAGGTGCCCGCTCGAGCAAATCGATGATGAACGGGAAGACAGTGACAGCGATACAGTGATATATAGAGAGAGTAACCTTCATATATATATGTATATATTTACATGCATTATATATGTATATACATTATATATGTGTGTATATATAGTTACACACAGACATGCAGTCCCAACACTGAGTTTATAGTAAATAATACCTCTCTGTACTTGAATTTTGATTTATTGGTTTTTAAAGGTATTACAATTTTACTTATGTCTAAAATATGCCTGTGCTTGGTAGAAGTGTAAAACATGCATCAAGTTGTAAGCATCAACAGGGACAGGTTTATGGAAAAATACACAATACTTAAATGACTAATATTTTAATGATACGATGTACCTTACACTTCTTTGCCTGAAATATGTTATTGCTTAAAAAATGATTTTTTCAGAAAAAGGAGAAGAGTTGACCCCCTGTATCAACTATTCTCTACTTTCCTCCCACAAGACAGTAACAGCCATGTGGAGAACAGATTATCTTGAGCACTCCCATATTTTGAAACTGATGAAAATAATCATGGAGGAAGCAGGAAAACAGATACAAAACTCCTTTTTTCTGTGATACGTTTTTAATACTTCAAAACAGTTTTCATCTCAAAATTATGTACAGTATTGCAACTTCCTAGCAACTTCCTACGGTTTACTATCACAGATCATTAGGGTTGGCTACCACAACACAGAAAACCATATTTGATTTTATAAATATTCTACTTTCCTCTCTTCTGCTTAAGAAATTGGATTTTTATATATGGAGAGTAAAACTATAGCGATCATCACTTAAGTTTCCATAACAATTTGAACCAGGGAAGTCTGATTCTGACGTCACACACTATTTCTGTGAACAAACCCAAGAGAAAATTCTTAAGTAGAATTCAGTGTAATAAGAGATGCCTGGGATTGGCCTTCTGAATGCAGAGTATTTTCCAATACAGAAAGTGCTGGGGCCGGGCGATAGCCCAGCGGGTAGGGCGTTTGCCTTGCACGAGGCTGGCCTGTGCCGGCCTGGGTTCGATCCCCGGCATCCCATATGGTCCCCTGAGCACCGCCAGGAGTAATTCCTGAGTGCAGAGCCAGGAGTAACCTCTGAGCATTGCCGGGTGTGACCCAAAAAAGCAAAAAAGAAAAAGTGCTATGGTTTAATTATAGTTACTAAAATAAAAATGTGCTCATACTTTTTACATTTATAATACTAAAACAAATTATGGGATCGCCTGGTTAATTTAAATCAAAGAACACATCCAGAGCTGATGCAAATTACTTCCATAAATTTATAAGAATAAATCCACAACTGACATCTTCATTGTACTTAGTTCTAATCCTGGAGTCAGCTTTTTCAATTTCATTGTAATTAAAATTGGATCCATGCAGAAATGATGCTTTTCCTTGTCCAACCCAACCTTCCAAGCAAAACCACCACCAAATGATTCAGAGGG
This sequence comes from Cryptotis parvus, assembly GCA_021461705.1. Taxonomy (NCBI): domain Eukaryota; kingdom Metazoa; phylum Chordata; class Mammalia; order Eulipotyphla; family Soricidae; genus Cryptotis; species Cryptotis parvus. Next base: position 154,869 of record JAJIBD010030536.1, read on the forward strand.
AGGGAAAGAGGAATAAATTCAAAATTTCCTAATTCACTTATACGAAGCTAGTAGATTTCATTCTTATTCAAATAAAATCTATGTTTCTTTTTAATTATTCAGAAACAACTGAAAAACTAAACCCTGTGTTCTATATCTGCTTTGTATAAGATTTAGGCACAGTTTCAAAAGATAGAAACAAAATAAATCAAAATTCTCATGTGCCAAAAAAAGTCTTGTTGTCAAAGGCTCTCTGTCTTATCTACAAAATGTCACTTTCACATCTTATATGAATTTTATGCACAATCCCTTCCTTTTCACCACTATTTCAAGTTCCTCTGTGAAAAATTCTTTTAGTTTCTGCCTCTCCCAACAGTCTATTTTTTTTTTTAAATTGTTCAGTCACATCTTAAGAAATTCAGACCTCAGAAGTTTAGGTTAGCAACAACGCAGGCACGCCCTCTCGTGGAATTAAAGGAAATTTGTGTCTACGCTGGCAAGAAGGCCCAAGAAGTTATTTCTAAGTAGTTTATTGCACTTATTATACAAATAATATACCATTTAACTTACTACATTTCAAGGTCAAGCAACTTAAAACCTCAATTGAGATATCTTAATCTATAATATACTTAAAGTAGGATCTGACCACACTGTTTTAAAAGCAGTATGTAAAACCAACTTCTATGGAACGTATCAAACCCAACATACTAAGTAGATGCACATAGCGAAGAACTTACACCTTATGGAGCTCAGTGGTAGAGCATTTGCTTCTCAAACATTAGCCCCTTGGCTTCAATCTCCAGCAGGAAAACAACAAAAAACTTTATGTTTTATGTCAATGGCACATCAAACAAATTTAAGTGTATGATTTTAAAGGGCAAAGATTATTTTAAGGAACAAATGGGTGAATAACGATTAAGTCTTAAATATGATAATCTTGCATTACTTCTATCTGACAAAGGACAAATAATATATTTTACAAATCCTAAGATATGGAGACAAATATGGCAAAGGGACTTCTAAGTTCTTTTTTAAAATTTATTTGTGAAGCAATACATTTTCATTGACATTTATTTAGAGGGATTTTAGGGGGACAGAAAGGGAAATGTACGAGTTCCAGAGGACACCGGCTTCTCCACAGTGGAAACAGGCAAGCGAAGAAACAGTAAGCAAAGAGGCAAGCAAGCAAGATAGATGTAACTGCCCGAAGATGACGACGTTTGGTCTTACCCGTGAACAGGAGACAGAGCATGGCTCTGCCAGGACAGTGCTCCCTCTCCTCCCTCACCCTCCCTCAAGTGTGCTCCCAGCAGCACAATGCGTCAGGGAGGATCAACTTTAAAGTTCAATCGAGTGTGTGCAAATGCCTGCACTCCCCAGATCAAACTTCCAAAGCGGATTCCTGGTTTCCCGATGAACAAGCAAAACAAATAAAACTCTGGAGTGGTCCCGTCTCAATACTCTGCCACTTGCTGAGCCAGGGCAGAAGCTGAATTCTTCTTCCCTGACTCCTGCCTCTCCCTACCTTGCTGGTCACAAAGCCACATCACCCCCACTCATTCCACCTCTTGACTCTTCTCTCTTCTAGATCCAATGACACGTAAGTTTCAGGTCCTCACCAACTTCCCTCCAACCTGGATACCAGACAAGTTCTATCCCCTTCCAAAAGTCAGCTCTCTTGCCCACATCTCTCCCATCTCTCCCATCCATCTCATTTGCAATGTCTTCCCGGTGAAGCAGGTTGGGGACTGAGCCCAGACACCTCACTCCATGCTTTTACTATCCCTGCAAGTATGTCTTATCGCTAAGAATGCCTGGCAAATAGCTAGTGTCCTACACATCTTAGTGGACTAAAGGATTTGCTTCTGAGAAAAAAGGAAAGGACAAAAGTGCTACTTTGGCTAAGCAGCTATTACATTATTTGGGGAAAATGGTTTAGTGACTACCAAAGAACTGGTTGTTCTAAAATAACACTTTTACTTGCCAACGGACCAAATGATGGTTAAAGTTATAGGGCTGTTGATGTTACACAAAAACCAGGTTGATTTTGATTTTTTCTACCCGAGACCCCACTTTTTACCTAAAAGGCTATTATTCTCTTCCAGGGAGAGGGGTCACAGAGTTATAAACATTAAATCAATCATTCTAAACCAACACTCATGTACAAGGGAAACACAGCTGCACTGATCATGAAATCCTGGAAGGGGTAACTCATGTCAGGATAAACTTTCTGTATTTTCCAGGTGCAAATCCTGTACCAGACAGCTTCTATAAATATTTTCTCCAAGTATACAGCTTGATTTCAACAGCAGTGTCACTTGAAAAGGAAAACTTTCTTGGATGAAGTCAAATTCATCATCTTTTCTTTGACATTTTATAGTCTTTTCATTGCCTATTTACTAACCTGTTGTCTAATCCAAGACACACATTTCCTACTATGTTTTCTTCTTTCCATTTTGGCTTAGGATGCATTTTTATATTCCTGCTTGGAGGTATTTAATTTTACATGGACGTAAGCACCAGCACAGCACTATTTGCAGAGAAGACTATGCCCCTATTGAATTACCTCAGGAACTTGGTTGAAAGCAACTGACCACTTATGTATCTAATACTGGAGATATTGTTCTATTCAACTATTCATATACAAATACCAGGCTCTCTTTATTAACTTAGGTGTTTAAATCAAGTAGCACCCATCTTCCGATGTTGTCCTTCCTTTAAAAGTCATTTGGCTAGGGGCTGCAGAGTACAGCTGAGTAAGGCAGTGCCTTGCATGCGGTTGAGCTGGGTTTAAAACTGGCATCCCATATGGTTCCCTGAGCTCCATGAGGAGTGATCCCTGAGGTAAGCTCTGAGCACATATGAATGTGACCCGATAAAAAAGTCATTTTTACTATTCTAGATTCTCTCCTTTTCCGTGGAAGTTTTAGAATCTGCGTATCAATTTCTATACTGTTCTATGTAACTTCCTAACATTTCCTAAGACTGACCTTATTAAATCCACAGTCAGGTTTGGGAGTCTTCCAACCTTATAAATACATAATATATTCCTATAATTATTTAAGCATTCTTTCCCTGTCCCACAGCAAAATTTTGTAGTTTTTACTGGAAAGATCTCATTAAATTTATTCCTGAGTATTTTAACTTGGGGGTGCAATTATGACTGGCTTTTCTATTAACACTGTGTGTATATGTAATTGTACATTAGGTGGCCTCTCCTGGCTGTCTTCTTTCACTTAGCATGTTTTGATTTTTCATTCATAGCCAAACAGTATTCCAACACCACATCTTAAACAATCGCCTCAAGGATAGAGCTCAGTTTTCTAAGGATTGATAGTTCTTTCATTAAACTCTAGAATCCTTCCCTCATGAAAGGTAGCCCTGATGTCTTTGCTAAGTTTTCAAATTTTGTTTTTATTTTCTGACCTGCTTCTCTACAAGATCACATCCGTGCATATTGAGTGGCCAACCAGCGATCTTGGCAGAGGTTGTGCCTAGACACCTTGTACCTGAAAGGCTTTCATCACTCACTCTTGGAGCTGAATATGGTATAATGAGGTATATGTAGGTGGAGGGGCTGAATAAATAGCTGTATGTGCTGAACTACAGAGGTGATTACTGGATGATAGAGCTGAATATGGGGAAGGAACAGTATGTGGGGTGACAAAGCTATCTATGGCTGATGGAAATGCAGGATGAGAGATGGAGATGCTATGTGCAGTAATGCACCTGTACGGGGGTGACAGAACTCTATGTAGACTAAAGGAGTTGTAGTGAGCGTGCACCTGAGACTTGGACTCAGTTCTCTAGGGAGAGCCCTTAACCTTCACAGTCGGGGAGCTGATGGGGTCCCCCAACAGTACCAGAAGTTCTCTTCTATCTCCAAGGCTGCTGGGGAATGGATAAAAACTCACGAGTCTGGTGCAGTTCCAAAAAGGCATTTAATAGTACAAAAGCTCTACCACCGCCACCCAATATAATGGAAGACCTTAGCTTTGGTCAGAATTTAGACCATACACGAGGGTGCAAGTCTCCCTTCAAAGAGAATCCCACAAGAGAGAGAGAGTCCTATCAAAGTGGGTCCTACCAGAAAGGAGTCCCACCAAAGAGGGTCCTACCAGAAAGGCGTCCCACCAAAGAAAGAATCTCATCAGAGAGGGAGCCCTACCAAAAAGAGGGTGAGTACCTTAAGTCAGTGCCCTTATATACACCAAAGTAATCCTAACTTCAGTGAGGGTGTTGTCAACAAAGAACCCTAAACAGCTCCTAGATAGTAGAAGAGTATAGAGGGTGGTGTCACACCCTACTACAGGTATAAACAAAGGGTTACAACAAGGACTAATCCCTTCTTCCGAGATTATCTCTTACATAAAATAATGGGGGGAGAGAGAGAGAGAGAAAGAGCTGGTATAAAGTAATACATCTTAATTTCATGTAATCTAGATGATACCCACAAGGTCCTTCTTATTTATTATCTGCACCAGGGTCATTCTGAGTATCCTGTTCTCCATATACTAAAAGGGTCACACTCACCTGCTTGAGGGCAAACTAGTGTGATCTTTCCTATAATTTTAAATGATAGTCTCAATGTAGCCAGGGTGGCAATCTCCTGATAAATTCTAACTGTCCCATGCTGGCTCCAGTGGGTATAAAGAGGAGCTATGCCCAATCTAGAAAACATAGAAGTCTAAGTAGATGTATGATAATAAGTCAGAAGTTACTCATTCAGAGTCAAGGTGACTTCTGTAACTGCCACAACCTCCATCAGTGTTCACATAGAAGAGAGATCTCATTAGTATGAACCCTGGCTTAAGAACATGTAAATAGATTAAGTTATGAGTGGATAAAAAAGCAAAGCTCCCAAGCTAGGTAGGCCTGTCATCGAACACTTCACCTTTTCTGGGTTCACAAATGTCTATCCTCTGGGGCATACCGTTTGGTGGTCAGCCAATTAGAGAACTCAATTCTGTCCTTCGACAACTCTCTAATTTCCAGGATTTCTCTAGCTTCAGCCTGGTGGCCCCAAAGGCAGTAGAGCTGTGGTTTTTCCCGGAACGTTAGAAGTGACTATTACTTTAGCCAGAAAAGCTCTGGGTTTTTATTGAAAAGTCACCTTCACACCAAAGTGAGTCTATCAATTCTGGTAAAACAACACCAAACAAAACTTATCCATTGTTCCAATTGCTGTTTTCAACAACTGAGATTGGGCTGGGGAAACAGAAGAGGTCCTAGGCAAAGAAGGTCACCAGATCTGACAGTTCTTACCCAAAGCCCAGCATATTTTTTAGTCTGCCCTTTGGTTTGGTTCTGAATGCCCAGAAATGATGGGTTTCCATCATTCTTGTCCAGTTTTATATTTGTTATTGAGAAAATGAATCTTCCACCTTATTCACCAGTGAGAATGACCTAGATTACCCATGTTTATTTCTCATAACAGGCTCTTACAAAAAGAAGTATACATGTCATTCCACTTCAAGTATTCAATGCGTTTGTCTGGTAGGAAATGTATCATGTCTTGAATGTTTCCCATTTTGAGCTCCACCAACACAATGGCAAAAAAAAAACTACATTAAAACAGTGAGACACAAGCCAGAGAAACAGTATAGCCTTGCATGTAGTGACTCTGGTTCAATCCATGGAACCACCAAGGAGTAATCCCTGAGCACAGTCAGGAGTAAGCCACCATGTGGCCCAAAGCAAAATAAAAAAAAATAAATAATGCAAAAAATAGTTCAACAACATTGAGCTTCCTAGAAATAAACCTAATGCTTGATTTCAATCATGGTTTCTGATTAAAAAAAAAAAACATGCTCTATGCGCAAATTGATAGATTTTGTGGTACTAACAAAGCTCCCCAGAGGCAAAAAAAGCAAAGTCATGCAGAGTCTATTACTAAAATTCTATTATTCTCAAACAAGACTTTCTACATTCAATTTTTTCTCCATTTATCAAATACTGTTGCAAAACTCTCAAGCTAAACTTGCTTTGAAGATCACTATTTTACATTTACAGGATTTTTTATATACTTGAGTTCTTTCACCCATTTGATCCCCATAAAAACATCATGTCGTAGGTATGCTAAGTATTATGCTTTACTTTATTCCCATTGGAACTGAAACAGAGAGATTAATTGTTCCACATGGCTAGTAAATCAGACTAAAGATAGTCAAACTCTGGCAATGTTTTCTGTCTTGTCATCTTGGGAAAGTTCTTCCAATGCATAGGTAACTTCTTTAAAAGTCATGAAACCTGGAGCAAGGGCTAGTAAAGTGGTTTGGCACATGCTAGACCCAGTGCGATTCCCAGCACCACACTATTCCCCAAGAATTGCCAGGTACAGCTCTAGAGGCCTTGCACAGCATGGGTGACCGAGGTTTCCCGAGCACTACAGGGTCCAAAGAGCACTGCATCCTCAGGCCCTTGTAACTGAACTTCACCAAGTTGGTTGAGAATCACCAGTGGGTTTCCAAGATCTCCTGGGCACCACTTGGGAGGACCAAATAAAGTTTATTTTCAGGAAAAATTTAACCATCAGAATGTGAGTACAATTTCTGAGCTAGAAGTAATAAATAAAGGGCTAGAGAGACTGCCTTGCAGGGATTTGATCCCTACTAAGCTTTCTGTGGACCTTGAACCTTCTGATGTTTTCATGGGTCAGATAATAGAAACTTTAATTGAAAAAGAAAGGGAGGAGAGGGGGAGAGGAAGGAAGGGAGGGGATGGGAGGGGATGGGAGGAGGGGAGGGAAGGGAGGAGGGAGGGGGAGGGGAGGGGAGAGTAGTTTGGCAGATATGGCATTTGCCTTGCATGTAGCTGACCTGATCTCAATCCCCCAGCTCTACATATGGTCCCCTGATCTTTGTCAGAGAGATCCCTAAGCACAGAGCCAGGAGTTAGCCCTGAGCACAGCTGGGTGTGGCCAAAAAACAAAAAATAAAGAAAATTAAAACTAAAACTAAATGCTTCTCAAAAACCAAAACTTCCTTGGTAACTCATTTCCACAGTGCCTCAGAAGAGAATATTACATATTGTTTGTTTTCAGTCTGTATTTTCCCAACAGAACATTAGCTCCATGAAAGGAGTGTCTTATTTATTTTGTTCACTCCTCTATCATCAGGATCTGGTATACTATCTGGCACATGGTTCAGAGTCAATAAATATTTGATGAATCTTTCTTTCTTAAAACAATGAAAGTTCCTATTAATTGACCCATGAAAGTATCAGAAAGTTCAAGGCCCACAGAACGCTTAATATATGATTAGTATTGTTGACATACATGATGATATTTGTTCTGTCCACTGGAAATATCATATATGCCATCGGTAACTAAAACAATTATATTATCACAATAAAAAGTAAAAAAGGAGGGGCCGGAGCGATAGCACAGCGGAGAGGGTGTTTGCCTTGCACACGGTCAACCTGGATTCGATCCCGGCATCCCATAGCACCAGTGCCCCGAGTACCACCAGGAGTAATTCCTGAGCAAAAGAGCCAGAAGTAACCCCTGAGCATCGCCAGGTGTGAGCCAAAAAAGCAAAAAAAAAAAAAAAAGTAAAAGGAATTAGAGTGAAATTTTAAGGTTTTTTTTAAATCTATCAAAAGTATGATTTTACCATGTGATTCAAAAAAAAAAAATTGACAATTAGGTTGTTTCATAACATGTCTTTGAAATGCGCTGTTTGTTTTGCATAGGTCATCTCAACTCACCTAAGTATATTTCCAATGTCAGTAGTTCTATGTGGTCATAACGGACAGAACAAATCCAAGCCAAAATTTAACAACCCTATTACTGTAGGGAACATCTTGTATATTTATTAATTGTTCTTGATCTAGTTTTCCAAAACAAGTCCCTGGTACAATTTAATAGTCTCCTATGCTTTGTTTTGTCAAGACAGTTTCAATGGATATTACATGAGGAATAATAGCTTTCATTCTGAGAAACAATTTCTATCAAGATAACTAGCTCAACTCTTCAAATTCCAGTCAGATGTTTTGATTCAAAACAATTAATGTCCTTCTTTAGTCTCTTCAATTAAGAAACAAAGTTAAATCTTGCCAAATTCTGTGATATGTATCTGCATTAGCTAGTTGGCAGGGGTGGGGAATAGAAAAAGACTACTGAAATTCTATTTCCACAAAATAGATAATACTCATTTCAGGTTAATCAAAATATATTGTGTTAAAAGTCAGTTTCTGTATGTACATGCATGTGTGTGCATACATATACACATAGATATAAGCATTGAAACACTTTTTCAATGTTAATATATGCATTTAAGTCTGTATTATATCTCTTAAATCCAAAGTATTATGTATAGAAAATATTTCCATGAACTCTAAAAAAATCAAGGGATTAATACCTTACAAAATAACATTATTCATAAATATTCACTCACTGGAATCATAACAGCCAGAGTTATTTACCAAAAAAATGCAAAGAAGCCAATTAAAGTACATAACATTTTAAAGTTTAGGGTTAAAATATTTTTTTTTAAGCAGAAAAACAAACCAAAAAACCACAGAAGCAGCTACTTACTTCAATGTTACTGAGCATTATCCGTCTTCCGTTGAAGGCAGGGGTTCAGTTTAGATGAGGGAAGCAAACACCAGGCAACTTCTCTTTTAACCCTGAAAAACATGAATTAAAAAAAAATCCCAGTGTGTGGGATTGGGAACCAACACTGAACTCCTGCAAGTAGACTGCATAGGTAGGGGAATAACTTCTATTTCTCCCTCCTTTTCTCCCTCCCTTCCTTCCTCTCCCATCCCTTTGCACACCCCCACACCCACCTTCCAACAAGTTAGTGTAGTTCCTGGAGTTATGGGCGTGTGTGGTATCAATATAGATGTTTTACACCTTCCCTTCTATTTTAGGAAACCTTGCTAGTTAGAAGCCTAACAAAACAGCCTTAGAAGGCAATAACAAAAATATGCATTTCACTGTAACTTTTTAAAAAGCTAATCTGACTCTTGAATGGTATCTCCAACCACCTATCATACAAACTAAAACGCTTTTTTAAAATAAAGGCAGTAAGGTACTTTTTAGTATATTTGTTTCATTCAGACGACCCCACCCACTCCATGGGCGCCACCATTTTCCACATTGGACTTCCCTCTCATCAGAACTCCACCCAGCCGACCAGCCCATCACAGCCCGGATCATCGACACCCACCCTGGAGCAGTTTCTTCCTCAATCCGGCCCAGGTATGCTGGTCCAGAGACTCTCAGACATGGGGCAGAGCGGTTCCTTGCTCTCCCTGTGCCCAGCCGTTCATGAGGCAGTCGGGAGGCATGGTGGGTTCCAGCCTTGGCCCACCACCCCGGCAGAACCTCACAACAAGCCAGAAGACCCCACCCACTCCATGGGCGCCGCCATTTTCCACATTGGACTTCCCTCTCATCAGAACTCCACCCAGCCGACCAGCCCATCACAGCCCGGATCATCGACACCCACCCTGGAGCAGTTTCTTCCTCAATCCGGCCCAGGTATGCTGGTCCAGAGACTCTCAGACATGGGGGCAGAGCGGTTCCTTGCTCTCCCTGTGCCCAGCCGCTCATGAGGCAGTCGGGAGGCATGGTGGGTTCCAGCCTTGGCCCACCACCCGGCAGAACCTCACAACAAGCCAGAAGACCCCCACCCACTCCATGGGCGCCGCCATTTTCCACATTGGACTTCCCTCTCATCAGAACTCCACCCAGCCGACCAGCCCATCACAGCCCGGCTCGGCGCGCAAGCGGCCGCAGTGGTTCATTAATAAAGGCTTTATTTGGAGGTGTTTATAGAGTATGCCTCCCGCACGGCAAGCCTAGCAAGCTGCTCGTGTTGTATTTGATATGCCAAATGCCAGTAACAATTATATTAGATCATTCTCATGACCTAATATAATGGTTTGAGGCTCTTTATGTTCCTGTACCAAGCCGATGCCCTTGGCTCTACAGCATGTGACAGGACATATTGAGATATTACTGGTGCCCGCTCTAGCAAATAGATGATTAACGGGAAGATCGTGATCGTGATCGTTTCATTCTGAAAATAAAGATAATGTACATCCACCACATTAAAACACAAACTTAAAAGGTTTTATTTGATATGAATACTTAAACTATACTGAGATTGTAATCCACAATGTGGAAGGGAAGGAAAAGAGAAAGATATAGAGAGAAAGAAATAAAGAACCTGCCATAGAGGCGGGCTAGGGGAGGGGGAGGGAATCAGGGACACTGGTGGTGGGAGATGGGCACTGGTGGAGGGATGGGTGCTGGAACACTGTATGACCAAAACCCAAATAAGAACATCTTATGAACATCTTTGTAATTGTGTATCTCACAGTGGTATAATAAAATATTTAAAAAAATTATACTGAGATTAACTTTCTTAATAATATATTCGTGTACTTTAATCTACTTTCTTGATAGATTGTTTCTAAAGTTGCGTCACTTTTTTCTGTAAAGAAAAAGGTTGGTGTGGTCTTATTTTTAATTTTCCACAAAGTTTACACAATCAGTTTCAAAGTTTCACTTCAAAAATAATAATATAAAATCATTGCCATCCTCATCAAACTTTTCTGTATTTGACATTATCTTTAACCAAAAAATAAATGCTCGGAGTCTCTCAGAAACTTGGTAAACTTAAAACAAATGCCACTGTAAAAGATATTCTTAATTCTACTTTTTCTACCCAAACTAAAGATATTTCAGTTCCGTTTGCTGGGCGGGGGTTAGGAGACTATGCGTAGTGGGCCACATGCATTGGTGCTCCAAGTGTGGGCACCATATGCAGTGCCAGGATAGAGCAGGGTTCTGTCGCTTGCAAGGAAGACAAGTGTCTTAACTCCTGGACCATCTCTGTAGTCTATCAGTAGTCCGTATTTTCACAGATCTTACCTTGCTGCCTAAATTGGTGATGCTTTCATCAACTCTTATTCTCCAATCCACTCCCCATGACCCACAGCAATACCACAAAAGCAATTTTCTGCCCCCAAAGGTACATTTCATCATGTCACTTCGCACCTCAGAACTTTATTTGTATTTGCAGATTGCTTTGTCTCTACCAGACAATAAAAACTCCCTGAGTCCCCGGTTCCCTCCCCCTCCCCCAGCCCAAACTCTATTGTTGCATGACAGGCAATCTATCATTGGAAAAAATCAGAAAAAGCAACCTAGACATATTAAAATCCAAATGTCACATTTAAGTTTTAGAAAGTCTGAATTTTGACTTTAACCACTTTTTTCTGAGAAAATATCTTAATATGGTATAATAAAATTTTAAAAAAGAAAATAAAAACTCCATGAGTGTAAAGATCGTTCCCACTTGACTCACCATCCTTGACTATATTCTTTACCCAGCTCTTCATTTAGTCCCTGGCACCCCTTAAAAACCTTCAATAAATATTTGAAGAACAAATGATTGAAAAGCTGAGATGGAGAGGGTCAGAGGACAAAGGACAATCTGGTTATTCTGTTATTTGGTTGACTAAATAACTAAAATGCCCCACAATTCTGAACCCAACTACATCATCCATGTTCCCTCTCTGGGTAAGGATGGTTCTCATTACAACATAAAACCAGTTTGCACTTTTTCCCAACGAGGGAAAGTCTCTTCATCCCACATTCCCACAAGTGAACTCTCTGTTTCTCTAATCCAATTTTACAGAAATACTCAAAAAGTTGTCTCAAACTGCTCCCTCCAATCACCAATCTCATTTGAACACATTCCAATCCATTTTTGTCCCCTTTGCTCCTGACACAGCTCTTATTAGAGCCACCATCGACATCTACCTTGGGCTTTACAATATCCACGTACCATGTCAGGGAAAGTGCTATCTCAGTGAAGCAGTTCACACCACCACCATCGCCTACAAAGGTAGGCCGGCTGCCATCCCAGAGAGCAGCTAAGGGAATTTCCTCCAAGTTACTTGGGAAAGGCAGCAGCAATAATCACTAGATCTAGTCTAATAGTTTTCATCTTTCTGTCAAGAAATATCTGACAGCACTAATCACTCCTCTCTTGAAAGCTTTTCTTGTCTTGGTTTCTTAGATCCCAGAATCAAGGCTCTCCTACTTCACTCCATTTCAGACTTGTCATTATCACAAACCATAGTGGCCCTTGGTTCTTACACTTTTCTATCTGTACTCCTCCTGCTTTATTTTTCCATCATTCAAATACCGCCAAGATATCAGAACTTTTAAATAAGACACACTGACAAGAGCCTAAACCTCTTACCAAATTCAAGGCTCATATTTTCAGTTCCCTATCTGACATCTCTCTTTGAACATCTAAGATTTAATTAACACTCTAACCACCCCATGCCAAACTCCCAATGTTCCTCCACCCAACAGTAATGCCCTAACAGGATTTTCTGTTTCAGTACTGTAAGTTATGCCAGACTTTTCTCTTTCCTTCACACCCCATATCCAATCCATTAGCCCATCCTATTGATTCTATCTTTAAAATGAGTCTAAATTTGGGGCCAGAGCAATATTACAGCAATAGGGCATTTGCCTTGCATGCAGGTGAACCCAGGTTCAATTCCCCAGTATCCCATATAATTCCTTGAGCACTGCCTGGAGTAATTCCTGAGAGCAGAGCCAGAAGTAACCCCTGAACATTGTATGATGGTGTATACAACTTTGTTGTATAAGCAAGAAAATGCTTATACAATGTTGGTTGGCCTACAACTTTCAGAGTAAAATGGGGAGAAGGAGAAGTACAGTAGTAATGCTTTGACACTGAGAATGACACTCACATTCCCGGAAAAAATGTGCCTCAATTTGAATGGCTTCTCTTGTTCCACAACCATTACTGTCATATGCACCGCCATCATTTCCCTTTGAATCATTGCTGCAGCCTCCCAGCTGCTTCTTTGCTGCCCTGCACCCTATTTTCAAAACAATAGGTGAGAGTCATATTAAACAGAATCAAATCAATGCCCTGTTACTGTTCAGAACTCACCGATGGGTTTCCTTCTCATTCAAAGCTGTTACAATAGCCTCCCTGGTCCATATGTAATACCAAGGACACTCAACAGAGTTACGAGTTCTCTTCCCCTTACTCACCCATGTCTATCCCACTGCCCTCTTATCTTGGGTGCTCCTAGAGGACGTGAATACATTCACTCCAAGGCCCCAAACTTCCCATTTCCTCTCCATATTCATCTGCATGGTACTTCCCATCCCACTCCAGAAGAGGCCTCTATACTCAGGAATGGACCCCTCTGGGAAGGCCTTGTGGGGCCCCATTTCAGGCACCCACCTCCATCATCACCGTTACACCTACTTTCTAATCTATTCAACCCTGGTTTACTTGTACTTGTTTGTATTCATTCGTATCATTTTCCTTAGGTACCTCTCCTTCCTCTTTTTCTCTCTTCCTTCTGCAGATTTTAAGTTTCTCAAGGAAGAGGTTTTTTATTTTGTTCTATGTCCTCCCATCACAGGAAACTGCTGTCCCTTAGTATAACCTTGATATACATTTATTGAATAAATTATGTTAGTTGAAAGCAACATCATAGTCAGCCAACTAACTCTTCACAGCATGTCTGGGAGCTCATGAAATATTTTATCATAACCAACTTTGCTCAGTAACTTGAACATTAGACTTAAGGCATGTCACCACTGAAAAAAATCATTGTTTTCCACTAAAATTTTATTTTCCTCTATTAAATAAAGGTACTTGATTTTAAGATTTAAAATAAGACATTTGGGTTTCAATTAGCAGTATCAGACACCTTCGCTTTGTATCATAGCTGCCCACCCATTTCCTCCTTTGTGGTGTATATGTTCATTTATTAATGTTTTACCTATGAATGCTGTTTGACTCAGAGTTTCTGGAGCTCTTACTAATATGCTAACTGCTGCAATATCTGCAATGGTATTTTGCAGCCATGCAGATGCTTACAGTGTAGGGTAAAAAGGATAGTGACTAAGCCGAGTTGTGGTTGCTTTTACAAGGTTCTTTAAATTTGTTGGGTTTATCTATAATTATCTCTCCTGTAGCCTGCTCTGAGTCTACAGCCAAATGTTTCCCAAGTCGTTTTCATGAGTATGCCTGTATTTTGAAAGTTCATGGCTCCACAGATGCTAACCAACATGCTCACATGTTCCTAGCCTTTGGACTCCCAAGTCTCCACTCAGCTTTTAGTAGACTTACTACAAAGAATATCTTATCAAAGGGACTTCAAAGATAAAACTGGAGCATGTTTTCACTATAATTAGTCTACTTCTTCACACTCTTCAAACCATATCTCATTTCATCAGGAATTCAAAACTATGTTCAGTACTTCCAAATTCATCATCAACCAAATACTTTATCATAAACTATATACCCAACATAGTATTGGCATATTTCCTAAGTGTTGATACCAAATGGCATGATTTTGATAATCATAAATGTATCATGTCTATGACGAGTCTCAACATGCTTAAGAATATGTATCTATGACCTGGTGTAGAAGCCTTTAAGTGTGCATAAAAAGCCTATAAACAATCTCTCAGTAGCATGACAAGATGAAGAACATTTACCAAGAATGTGCAACACGCTCCCCATTTCATATACACTCTAACAGGTACATAAAGTAGAATTTCATCTACAGACTCCTTACAGCAGCTCTGTATGGTAGGATACATCAGTAATCTTCCGAACTCCCAAGAAGCCTTCCCCTAAATCCCACTTCTTAAGAGCTGGCTTGGTAAGGCTAAATCATAAGAAGCTAAAATTACTTTTTACTAGGATGAGCAGATAATAACGCGTATGTCAGAAGCATCGTATTTGGTAAATATGTGACTATCAGCATCAAAGTGATGGAGCGGTTTTTAAAAAGTTTCATTTAGCACAAGCTAGCAGGTCTGGGGTTTGCAAATGTTTTTCAAAGAGCTGTGCTGGGAAAACTGTCCTCAAGTTTCTCAATTTAGGATCTGCACAGAAAAAATTGAGAGTTGGTTATATTTATCTGAGATTTCAGGCAGAAGTTGCTTCTTCCGCTTTACCTACAGTTGAGAAGCCATAAATTGTCTTCTCAAAGGACAACATACTAATGAACACAACCTCCTTGAAAAAAAATAAAGATTGCATTGTTCTCTTCACTCAGAAGGACCAACAGCTCTCTGACAGGTAAAACTGTGGGCTCAGTTCGTTAGATTCTTTGTTTGCTTCCCTCCAGAATGTAAAAGCTTCACATAATTTACAAAAACACTACGTTCACTGCAGGCACTTGCCAGGACAAAATCAGTCCCTATAAAAAAAACCCACACAGATCGTCTTAATATTCAGAGATAATGTCAAAAGGTCCCACAGACCATCGTGAATGTTTAAGCTCCATCTCCAGGCCTCGTTTCAAATCAGCTGAAGTGTGGGGTTCTGTGCACAGGCCCCCACAACTCCTCCACAGCTCCTGCCACTGGGCCTGCACTGCACAGGCCTCTGGAGAACCCAGTGCCCTCAAACTGCATCCTGGCTTTTACATAACTGTGCTGGAAAATATTTTTCACCAAGGTTCTTTAAACAAAGATTCACGTGATAAATTTCTGCTTGAGTTTTGGTTCCAGGAAATGTTTGGTTTCTGCAGATGTTTCTATGCATCCGGTTGTCAGAACTATATTAATTCTGTTTTTTCCCCCTCACTTTAGCAACTAAAAAACATAAAGTCAACTCTATTGCCCATATCTGCTCAATACTGATATAGGTATGGGGAATACTTCGACGTTTTTAACTGAGGTTGCTTTCATTTCTTTTAGATGCTTTACCTTTGGCCTACAAAAGTCTAAGAAGCTTTCAGTGCTGTCAGAAGCAAGAAAAGCTATTAAATGTAAAACGTAAAATGCTTATATAATGTTGGTTGGCCTACAACTTCCAGAGTAAAATGGGAAAAAAAGGAGAAGTACAGTAGCAATGCTTTGACACTGAGATGATCTAAGTACCCAGAATTAAATTCTGTCCACTAGAAGACAATCAATTCTACCAACAAATTGAACACCACTCTGTTTTTAAACCTTTGTTTAAGCTGGTTCCTCAGTTTGAGGATCAAATATGTTCTTGGTTGAACTTTCTTAGCAATACTAAAAAGCCTGAAGTTATTACCTATGACATGAGTAAGAGTTTTTCAAACACCTGGAAAACTGAAAATGTTATCGAAAAAGAACCCAACTGGGTTGCTGGGTGTGCATTAGACCCTTGGCCCCGGCAATGTGCTGCAGGAAGTGGCTCCTCTCCTCCCTGTCCGTAAGTGACTCAAGCAGAAACTGTCAACCCAAATCTTGACATTAGGGGCTTATTACTAGAGTGCTGTTCTACCTCTCTTTCAAAGCATTTGCAAATTTATAAAATTATGGATTCAATTATATTAATTCCATTTTTTAATTATGAAAAAGTAAATAAGGAGGAAAATACGTCCAACTGTTCAGGTTAGATAGTTACTTAAACTCAGAACATTATCTGGTTAGTAAAGCAAAAAGGGAAAAACCACTGATTACACAATTCACACTGGCCAATCTCAGGAGACAAAATTTTTCAGGATATACAAGTCTGAGAAATATTATTCTAGTTGATTATAATTTAACTAATATACTGAGGTCATCACTATTTCCCCTGAGAGATAATGATTAATTTTTTCTAGTAGTTTCTTATAGTATATAACATTTAAAGCATAAATACCAAGTTGTCTGACCATCTTGATAAATGAAATCAAAACCTATTTCTTTGATGATCACAATGGTCTACATTGATAATATTCAGTATGATATCCAGTGGCCACATGTGGTCACTGAGCATTTTAAAAAAGGCTAATGCATCCAAGTATCTAAGATTCTGACTGATACCTAATTAACAACTCATATCTGAAAAATCCAGTATCAAGCCACAGAGTTCTAAAACATTATTAAACTTTTTTCTAGGAACACAATTAATTTGAGTTTCAAAAGCAAATACGCCAATCCACCAAATTACAAAATTCAAATGGAGGGGAGTGTCAGTGCAGCTCAGTGTGTTGAGTACATTTTCATTCTTCGCCTGAAGGAGACATAATCCTCAGCACTGCAGTCCTCTGAGCACAGAGCCGGGGTAGCCCCTGAGCACCACCAGGCACTGCCCACAGGAAAAATTTCAAGTGTTATACATTTATTTTAATCAAGTCAAATCTGTAACATTCATTTAGAGTCAGTGAGAATATGAGTTTTCCAACATGTAAAAACTAGAATATGGATGGTTGTGAGTTATAAACTTAGACCAGTCCTGGAAACATTGTAGTCCTGTTTGGTGTGGATGCACTGAGAAATGCCCCTGTGGGATTTCCAATTACATGTTCTGAACTGCCCAATTAGCCCAGGCTACCCCTTGGTGACGCTGTTCAGAAAAGCAGCGAAGGAAACAGCATGCCAGCAGGGCACTTATAGGTGTTCTCTTCATGTTCAAAGTCCTCCAGGGAGCCCCGCAGCACCAAACATCCAGGAGCTATTTGCTTTGGCACTTTGGCACTTGGCTCTGATGACAGGAGATGAGCACCACAGAGTGCAGATCACTCGGACCCTGAGCCTTATCAGTGACAGAGAGAACCAGTCTCTCCAGCAGCAGGGGCAGGCAGCTGCGTACCCATTTCTGAAGAGTGGTGCTAAGAAACTCAGAACTCCAGCCTCTAATCATGAAGTCTGAATTCATGTGTAGTTACTCTCAGTCCAAACACAAAACCAAATAAAGGTCACTTTTACCGTAAGCAATGTTGCCTAGTAACATGGTTGACTTTCCACTATTATCAGGATTCAGAGGAACTGAGTGGAAAGTTCATCCAAGGTCATATTTGTCCTTAGAGAATGAGAAATCGTTTTGTTAATTCTTTACCCAGCTTCATGATTAAAAAAAATTTTTATGTATCACAAGAACAGAAAAATACCTCTTAATTTCCTCATCAAATATGTAAAACATAATCATTAAGTAACAGAAGTACCTCTTTTAAAGAGCCAAGAATGAGATCAGCATGGCTATCACCATCATTTCTACTCAATAGCATAAAGGTCCTATCAAAGAAGTAAAATAAATAGGCCTGAAATAACATTTTTAATGAGGTAAAAGGTATTGCTATGTCTAAGTGACTGTTTAAGTAGAAAATTGCAAAGGAAAAGTATTAAATGCAAGTAAAAAAATAAGTTCAGGGGCCAAGATGCTACTCAAATGATAGAGCATGTTCCCCACGTAAGTGAGGCTACAGTTGGACGCCTGGCACCACAAAAGTAAATTTCTTACATTCTAAATGACAAACTTTTTTTGAAACAAAATGAAAACCAAGCTATGAACTTGGGAGAAGATATTAATAACCAACAAAGTATTAATTTACAGAATACATGAAGAACTAAAAATAAACAAGTAAACACAAGCAACTGCATTGGAAAATTTAAAAACTGTGGCTAGCTAATTAGTAGGAAAGGCAATCTGAGTAGAAAACAACCCTCCAAGGTCCAAAGTCAGTCAGTACAATGGAATGTAATGCTAGGCTAGGATACCATTTCATGCCAGACTAGCAAAATACCATACAGTAATGAAAGAAGCTAGTTGAGGGAGCAATCTGACAATGTCTCATAATTGGGAAGATGCAAATATGTACAACCAAACAATTCCACTTCTGAACTCCCACCAGGGTAAGTGACATACATACCAAAAAAGGCTTACAGAACAATGTTTGTTAGCACTGCTTGTATTAGCAGACAACTGAAATAACTTAAATGGGAGTCAACACAAGCACAGATCAACACATGGTGATACAGTTCATAAGAAATTACAGTATATCGGGCCGGAGCGATAGCCCAGCGGGTAGGGTGTTTGCCTTGCACGCGGCCGGCCTGTGCCGCCCAGGTTCGATCCCGGCATCCCATATGGCCCCCGAGGAACCGCCAGGAGTGATTCCTGAGTACAGAGCCAGGAGTAACCCCTGAGCATTGCTGGGTGTGACCCAAAAAGGAAAAAAAAATTACAGAATATATTTAAAAGAATCAAGGACAACCACAAATGTCAAAGGATCAATTGTTTTTAAATGTTAACTTTAAAAACAAATGACCAAGAAATAGCCAAGAATGAAAAAGCAACCCAAGAGTAAGAAGCATTCTCAATTACGTAGCTGATAAGGATTAGAACATCTAAGGGACTTCTACAAACCATCATGAGATAAATTCCTTTTTAAAAAAAATCTTTAATACCTTGTATAAACCTCTTGCCTCCAAAAAAAAAAAAAAAAAGGGCCAATAGCTTATGGTAAGATGAATCACTAACACTGAGGCAAATTTACATAGAACTTCTGAGATGATCCCTCCACACCGTTAGAATGTAAATTTTCAAAAAACACAACAAGAGACTTTGGCAGGTCTGTGGAGAACCAGAATCCTTATGTGTGGTATGTGAGAATGTAAAACAATGCAGCAGAGAGAAAACACTGTGTCAATTCCCCTAACCACATTAAAAGAAAGACCCAGCAGTTTTATACTTTTGCATATGTATTCAAAAGAATTGAAATTCAGGGGCCAAAAAGATGGCTCAAAGAGTTGGAGTGCACACCCTAAATTCAATCCCTGCCGTGCATGGACCCCTTTGCCCTGCCAGGCACATTCTTGAGGCTTCTTAGCTCATCCAGGTGGCCCTGGACCCCCTCACAAGTAGGAAAAAAGAAAAGCACTAATAACCAGAAGCAAAGTAATAATACCCATTTTGCAGGGTGACAATACGAATTAAGAAGTAAATCTGAACTTAAAAGCAAATGGCACATTTGTAACCTTTTTCTTAGCCATTTTATGTACTTATGCTGTGAATTGTTTCAAATCCAGATATAAAGGAAACTATTAAAGTAAATCCAATAAACAACCTGGAACAAACCCCATGAAATTGATAAAGGCAAGCTTCAGAGTGGTACAATCAGCAGGGACAGCTGCAAACACTGACGTAAGGTATCAAGACAAAGAGTCCCATGACTAAGTTCCACAGGAGAATCCTAAAACACCACGTGGGTTATAGAAAGGTTTTTTGCCTTCCTTGGCGGTCACAGAAGAAACAAGTCCTAAGGAATACAATAAAGGATCAGGGCAGAATCTGAGTATGTTGCGGACAGAAAACAGTTTTGCCACCCCTTTTGACCAAACCCCTTACCCAAGTTGAAGCTGGTAAGTTTACTCTCTTAATCCAAACTTCACACCAACTGTTTAATGGGCACCTAATGTATCACTGTTGAGATGTATTTTTAATACCCCTCACAAGTAAAGAGCTTTATGAACAAAACTTCCTAGAACCAAAGGTAAAGGGCAAGACTTAAAACCTAGAAAATGACAGAAAGGAAAGCAACGTATTTCTCACCACTGAGGTTTGGGTTTTACATTTCAAAGGATGGTGAAACCAGGATCATGGAGATATCTCTTATACATTGCAATCCTTCTCATAGATTATTTTTCTAATGTTTGTCCTTACTCCAGAAACCTGTGCCTACTTTTCAAGATAATATAAACAAATACTCCAAACTTACCAGGCTCTATGCTAGCTCCTAAAGACATAGCAATGACCAAGAAAATACTGCTGCTGTTATCATGGTTTGCAATCAACTGTGAGAAAGACAAATAATTTGGCAGATGACGGACACGGGTCAGTAATGGGAGAAATCTAAACTGAAGCTAGAAGGAGGAACTAGCTGAATGCCACGTCATGATCCTCCCAGCCCAAGGGAGGACCAGCCCCAATCATGTCAGCAAGGGCACCAAGCCCACTTGTCTTCCTACCCCAGCACTCACTGTGGCAGCTGTGGCCTGGACTAGCTCCCCAGCAACCTGGAACTTGTCCCCACACCGGGGGCAGAACTTCCCATGGTCTTTAACCAGAAGGAAAACCTTCCACAGACCTCTCTTAAAAGTCCCAGGGCAAGAACTAGGTCACAGGCTCTCACTTCAACAATCCCCTTACAGGAACAGCACTTCTAAGACAGAAAGGCAGGGGGGCCTGAAGCCACATACCACCTTTCCCAAAGCATATGGGCATGGAGAGTACTTTTAGTGATCTCTGAGGGAATGTTAAGAGACAAAAATGAAGGGTTGCAGGAAAACGAACTAGAAGGCTGTGCTACCGTATTAAGGCAGTTTCCCTTTAAGCAGAATATTGTGCTTGGCACAACAGGAAAGAGATATAAAAGGCTATCGTCTTCATAAGCAGTAACAGAAAAGAACAGAAAAAAAATACAGCATGAACTTGGGGGCATGGAATCATGGGGGCAAGGGAATAAGGTTTTAACAACTAGAGGCTTTTTGAAAAAAAAATCACTATGAATGACAGAGAGGTTCATTTGTGTTTAAAAATACAACAGTAAAAATTTGGGGAGAAAAGCACACGTATTTAGTTGCAAGAGTACAAGAGACTCTGCTCGCAATATGAAGGAAATATATGTGCAAATACTAAGCCCATGGGTCAAACTCTTGTCTGTCTTGTTTATAAAGAATCCACACATAGCTGTTAAGTGAATCAATGCACAAACAGGCTTGAACTTGAAAGAATTTGATCAGAAACTAACAAAGGTAGAACTAGTGATAAGTGACATGTGAGCAAAACTATTTGATGCTAATTCCTGTTTCCAAGAAATAGAAAGGAATGAAGGGAAATGAAACAAAAAGTGTGGTGTATTAGAAACTAATGAAACCATCCCAGTGGAGAGAAATCCAGGCTCTCATCCAGGGGTTCAAGAACTAAATGGGTTTATAGGAGAGTATCATGCTTTTCTTGTTTTATATACCATGTAACAACATGGGAAGAAAAGGAGCTGGCTTTTTTTTTAGCTTCATCTAACACTGATTTATGAGAAAAGGGATAACTAATTTGACATCTAGTTTACTGGATCACGAATTTTAAATTTTTATAGCATTTCAACAGGGCTTCTGCCTCTAGGTTTCTTTTTCCCTCTAATTGGAATGACGCATGACTAACCTGAAGTCCATTACAATCCTGGTCTCTGTGGCCTCCTAGTGCCGACTCTCTACAATGACAGCTTCTCAGCAAATTCGCCCAACAGCTTAGGTCCGCTGCCTTCAAGATTTTTTGTTTTTGTTTTTTCCTACATGTACACACAGGTGAAGTAATAATGAATGCCCTTCTGCCAGATAACCTCTCAGACTCTATTCACAACCACGGCAAATCAAAGACTGCGGTAAACTAGAGGCAGCTCATAGTCCATAGATCATTCCTTCCAGTGTCTTCAACATTATTATTCCCTACAATAACAAGCTACCACCAAGGTTTCTTTCTGCTTTACTTTTGTTTCAAACGATATTTGAAATATAAGTTGCTCACATCCAAAGTGCTAAATTTTTTGTTTTCTCTCTCTCCTGGCATCTTGATTCAGCCACTTTTCCACTCCACCACAAAAGATAGCGGGACTGCGGGCATTCCTTCCTGATTATGTGAAGAATGTTTCCACAGTCACAGTAAATACTGAATGTCATTTAACACTGAAGTATAACTGTAATGAGAAGAGTGAGGCAGGCAGTGCACAATGACAGGGTGAGGAGACTAAGAAAGAGAACTCTTCTGTCCTGGAAGTCAATGGAGATGCCCAAGACTGAAAACTTAAAAAATGGGAACATGCTATTTAGAGATGGAGGTAAACAATCAAAAACTCAGGTAAAAAGAAGTGATTTCCCAAGAGCAGTAACTGTGGCAAAGATGAGAGTGAAGAGATTGCTAGATTGTGTTAACAACCTTGTATAACTCAGGATCTTTCAATTTTGTGCATATGACTCAGATTTAAGTCAAACTAGATAGTGGCCAAGCAAAAATTAGAACCTACAGTTTTTTTTTGTTTTGTTTTATTTTTTGCTTTTTGGGTCACACCCAGCAATGCTCAGGAGTTACTCCTGGCTCTGCACTCAGGAATTACTCCTGGTGGTGCTCGAGGAACCATATGGGATGCCAGGGATCAAACCGGGTCAGCTACGTGAAAGGCAAACTCCCTATCGGCTGTGCTGTAGCTCTGGCCACCAGAATCTAGAATTTCTATTAATATAATATTCTTTTGGGTTTAACTTTAACAAAATACTAATACTGTTTCTAAACATTTTTCTTCAATCTGTTGTGGCTATTGTATTTTTTAATGGAGGCAAAATTAAAAAAAATCCAGGCAGAAGAAATAGTAAAGCTTGCCTTGCATATTGCTGACTCAAGTTCAACCCTCAGTACCCCAGATGATCCCCTGAGCCCCTCAGGAGTGATCCCTTGTTACAGAACCAGGAGTAGTCCTGAGCATACCGAATGTAGTTCAAAAACAAATCAAAACAACACTATCAAATACTCACAGGTAAATTAGAGTCCTATCTAACCTCAACGTTAGAAGACACAATCAAATAAGACCTTCCCTACAAATAGTCCTTCTGTGTTGAAGAAGCAGGTAAATATACAAATAACCCAAAAGTGATGCAAAAAAGTACCCTAAACACTTGGCTGTCCTGAATAATTTTAAAAAATTCCTCCAGTGCTTGTGATTATTTAATGATTTAATGAAGTTCAGAACACTGCCCGCCTGATCTTAAAGTTCACTTTCAGTTTATACTACACTATGTTTCTAAAGTGTTTCTTCACATGATCGAAAATTCTTTTCACACTTGGATCCAAATGAAGTTGAGGAAATATATAATCATTTACACATGCATGAAAATGCAGAATATAATCTAAAAAATAGAGAAATCTTTGAAAAAGTTATTTATATTTTACTTACTTAGAAAAAATCCCCCCCAAAGTCGAGTATGTCTCATAATTGAAAGTGTTCTTCATGTACTAAGAACTAAATGTGATAATGAGCAATTTAATAGCCAGAAGCAAATTATATGTCACCAGATGGTATAATATATTACATAGCCACATATTTTTTAAAATATAGCATTAGATCCAGACTGATTTCTCATATCAAAAGAGTTCTTTCAACAGAAAGAGCAAGATCGTATTACTTCTGCTTTAAAATATGTCATGGCTTTAAAAATTAAAAATATGACTGATCACTGTATCACTGTCTTCCCGTATATCATCAATTTGCTCGAGCGGGCACCAGTAACATCTCAATACATCCTGTCACATGCGAGATAGCCCAAGATCTTAATCCCACTCCAGGAACATAAAGAGCCTCAAGCCATTCCATCAGGTAATGTGAATGAGATCTATAATTGTTACTGGTATTTGGCATGTCAAATACGACACAGGTAGCTTGCCAGGCTCTGCCGTGCTAATAATCTTTGAAAATGATAAAACTAGCCTAGAACTGAGCACTGAATATAGGCAAAAAGATACAATGGATAACCTCTAAATGTATATATTTCAGTGCGCAATGTGTCAGAGAAGAAAGAGAGAGAGAGAGAGAGAGAGAGAGAAAAGAGATAAAGAACCTGCCACAGAGGCAGGCTAGGGGAGGGGGAGGAATTGGGGTTATTGATGGTGGGAAATGGGCACTGATGGGGGGGAAGGTTGCTGGAACACTGCATGACCAAAACCCGAACATGAACATCTTTGTAATTGTATATCACATGGTCATATAATAAAATATTTTTAAATTAAAAAATTAAAAAGAAAAGAAAAAAGAAAAAGAAAAAGAAAAAATACTGGTGCTCAGCCCAAGTCTAGATAATGAGCTTCTTTGTCTGTCTACTTACTATATATCTGCTTATTCCTATTTTTTTTTTTTGCTTTTTTTGGATCACACCTGGCAATGCTCAGGGGTTTCTCCTGGCTCTGCACTCAGTAATTACTCCTGGCAGTGCTCGGGCGACCATATGGGATGCCGGGATCGAACCCGGCCAGCACAGGCTGGCCGTGTGCAAGGCAAACGCCCTACCTGCTGGGCTATTGCTCCGGCCCCACTAATTTTGTTTTATGGATTATATCCAGCAGTGCTAAATTATATCGAGGAAAACATAGTTCACAACACTGAATCTAGGGGTATCTTCAATGACTCAATGTCAGTAATGAGGCTAATGGCAGCAAAGATACAAAGAAATTGATAAGCTAGAAGCTTCTGCCCCATACAAGACATGATGATCAGAATAAAGACAACTCCTGGATTGAGAGAGAGTACTTATCCACTCATCTGATAAAGGGTTAATGCCCACTCATCTGATAAAAGGTTCATATATAAAGTACTGTTAGAACTTTATAAGAACAAAACAACCAACTTTATCAAAGAATGGAGGAAAGAGATTAACAGAAAATTCTTTCAAGGAGACATACAGATGGTCAAGAGACACAAAGAAATGCTGTGCATCACTTCTCATTAAAGAGATAAAGACAGCAATGAGATACCTCCTCACTTCAGTGAGACTGGCATATATGACAAAGAACAAAAACAACCTGTGTTGGCTTATATGCAGAAAAAAATGGCCCCTCATTCATTGCTGGTTGAAATATCAACTTTTATTTTTGCTTTTTGGGTCACACCCAGCGATGCTCAAGGGTTACTCCTGGTCTGCACTCAGAAATTATTCCTGGTGGTGCTTGGGGACCATATGGGATGCCGGGACGGAACCCGGTAGGCATGGGCCGGCCATGTGCAAGGTATGGTTTCTTTATCCAGTTTTTGGGCACTTGGGTTATTTCTAGATTTTGTATACTGTAAATAATGCTTCAGTGAAGATACGAGTGCAGATATGTTTTCTGATTAGAGTTTTTGGGCCTTTGGGGTGAATGTCAAGAATTGCTGGGTCATAAGGAAACTCAGTTCCTAATCTTTTTTTTTTAATTTTTATTATACCACCGTGAAACATAAAATTACAAAGGTGTTCGTAATTGGTTCTTGGAAATACAGTATACCAGCACCCATCCCTCCACCAGTGCCCCATTTCCACCACCTATGGACCCCACCTCCTCCCGCCCACCCCCAGGCTGCCTCAATAGCAGGTACTCCAGTTTCCTCTCTTTCTCTGTCTCTCTCTCTGTCTCTGCATCTCTCCCCCTCTTATTTTACACATTGTGGCTAGCCCTGCAGATATTTAGAGTTTGTCACTTAAGTCTCTTTGTGTATATTCAATGGTGAGTTTTAATCTGCCATTACCATTTCCCACATTTAGTAAAACACTGGTATCTATTTATGTCGTAGTAATGAATGCAGTCATTCTATAACTGTCCCTTTCCTTCTGACTAATTTCACTCAGCATGATAGTCTCCATGTCCATCCATTTGCAGGTAAATTTCATAATTTCATCTTTTCTGACAGCCACATAGTATTCCATAGTGTAGATGAACCACAGTTTCTTTAGCCAGTCCCTCTGTTCTCGGGCATTTAGGTTGTTTCCAGATTCTAGCTATAGTGAATAGCGCAGAGATGAATAAAGAAGTACAGATAGTGTTTCTGCTATGTGTTTTTCGGTCTCTCGGGGTATATTCCAAGGAGTGCTATTGCTGGATCAAATGGGAGCTCAATATCTAGTTTTTTGGAGGAATGCCCATATTGTTTTCCAAAAGGGCTGGACCAGTCGGCACTCCTACCAACAGTGGATCAGAGTCCCTTTTCCCCCACATCCATGCCAGCACCAGTTGTTCTTGCTGTTTTGAATGTGTGCCAGTCTCTGTGGTGTGAGATGGTACCTCATTGTTGTTTTGATTTGCATCTCCCTGATGATTAAGGGGAGAAGAAATGAACAGAAGCTTCCAAAAAAGAAGAAATCCGAATGGCCAAAAGGCATATGAAAAAGTGCTCTTCATCTTTAATCATCAGTTCCTAATCTTTTGAGGAGTATCCATACTACTGTTTTCAAAAAAGCTTAAGCAGTTGATATTTGGGACTGGAGCAATAGCCCAGTGGGTAGGGCGTTTGCCTTGCACATGGCCGGCCCATGACTGATATCTTTGACAACTATTCTAATATAATCTAGGCAGAAATATTTCTGAATGTTTCATTAACAATTACAAGCAAACACAGAAATGTGTAGAAATTTGGACTGATGCCACTTGGTTAAGGTGAGACTACACTTCCCAGAATGCAATTCCATTCCTGGGGTTTGGAAGGAGGAATGCAGAAGTCAGTCAGTCATCCATCACAGAGGTCAGAACTCGACTCTGTTGGTTAGACGACGAGCTGGATGGCACTGGGTTCCAGTTCATCCTTACATTATGTACAGCTCTTTTTACCAAAGAAGGAAGCAACTGACAATGAAGGGTTCTCAGCCCAAGGCGAAATGCAGGCAGAAGAGAGCGAGCCAGTAGTCAAATATTTAATGACTGACCAACAAACATTTAAGACGTAACTATAATACTGTAGTAAATTAAGTCCCTTCTCACAAAGTAACTGCACATATTAATAGGTTTATTAAGGTCCAGAATTATGTGTTTTTTGTATGTACCGAGTGTCACATTTTAAAAATATGAAACTTTACATTTTAAATATTACACATAGCTAGGCAACCAGTGATGTTTAGAGATGCTTAAAGTTGAACCACAACACCTAAAGAAAACAGTAAATTTTAACATCCAATTCTACCACTTCCTTATTATTAAATTTCATTTACTAAACTGTTATTGAATAGTCTTGTTCATTCAGCTTGAAAACTATAAAAACATAAACCACCTATCTTTAATGGCAGCCCCTGAGACCTCTAATCTTTTCTTCTTCAGTACTAGCAAGTAGAGCTGGCTCTGAAATTCACAACAGAACACAGCAGCCTCAATACTTGCTTATTAGAAGAGCTGATGAGTTAAGAAGTGAGCTTCGGGTTAGTATCAGCCTAATTTACTCCCTTAGCATCTGAGTACACACATAACTCCAAAGAAAAGAAATATAATTACTATCCACCTTTGTAGTTAAAAATTACCAGATTATGTCCTCTTTCCCATTATATATATTTTCTCCTAAATGTTAATGCCATTCAATTGTTATCAAGTCTGAGTGGCTACATCCCCACAGGTAACACTCCATGACCGATCTCTAATGTTAAACTTCCAGCAAAGTCATAATGCTCTGTGCCTGTAGTAGAGTATGCTATTTAGCTGTACTTGTCGCCAGTGCTTACAACAGAGGACGTTCTATATTCTACATCTGTGCTTCCCAAAGTGCTTAACACTGCTCCCTGGGGAGTGCTGGGGTGGGGGGGGGGCAGTGAAGGGTGAGAGACAGTATTAGCCCCGTCAGTATTGGTGCTGTCTCTTCAACTTAAAGTATGTAGTGATTTTATTTCTGAAACGGAAAAAAAAGCCGAATAAATTTAGGTACCTCTGTCCAAATTCATCACTCCTATGAGATAGATCCTGGTGTTGACATGTACTAGATAGATGTCCCATGAAGGTTTAGAGACTGAGAAGCTTTTCCCAAGTGATAAACTTAGTACAGCTTGCTCTCCAGCCCATGTTCTCCCTAAACAGGTACCTCACTCACTCGCCTGTTTCTTTTGCTTGCCTATTTATCTGAAGAAGCCTGCAAGTACTCTCTTTCTCTTCACATCTTTCTAAATAAGTTTCAATAAAAACTATCTTGCTTCACCAAAAAACAAAAAAAAAACATAATGAAATAAACAGGAACTGAACCTGGGTTGGGTCTGCCTGCAGAATCCAAGTTCTCAGCATCAGACATCTTGAGAGAAATGCCTGACTCTTGGTATCTGCCTAACACTTGCAATTTACTTATATTTAGTATGTGTCAACAGTTATCTGTCTACTAAATATACCCTGAGTGAGAAAGTTAAACTGAGGTGTTACTTGATATCAAAGAATTGTTCCTCCTCCAATTTAAGCTAGAGGACACTTAACAAAAACTACAAAGTTTCAAAAAGCTAACCATAGTGCTGACAAGACAAAAAATATAAAAATAACAAATAGAGACATTTATAATCACTTTATGGCAGACCTATCCCAAACAGACTCTGAAATTCCATCAACACTTACAGAAGAGTCTTAAAAGTTATATACCTTAAATACCACATTCTAGTGTGTCTAGTGGGCTTTTTCCCCAAATGAATTAATCCATGTCTCTGACTCTCTGGGACCAACTGCAGTTAAGTGGGCCAAAACAAGTCATGTTCTCAGTTATGATAATTAGATGAAAAAAAATGTAGGCATCAAATTCTACATAAAATAGGGTACGTTAATGCAAGCCCCCACAGAGATTTCACACTTGGGTTGTGTTACTCTAGCTGCATCAAAAACATGGGAGTTTCACCCCATGAAAATACAGTATATGTAGTATATGTAGTCTGCTCTTTTGTCTAACAAGTTCCTTGATTTGGCACTCTGCAGAGCATAGCAGACTGTTCAAAAACACCAAAACACCTACTACCATGCACCTTGGGAAATGCAACTGCTTTCTATCAGGACTAAACTATATGCACCATAATTTCACAGTACTCACTTTCATGGTAGATGGAGAACACTGAAAAGAATCTCCTAGGCTATTCATGACTGCGTTCTATCTTGTCAGCAATTCCTCAGAGCCAGCTCTTCCACTAAGGTCATTCGGCCTTCCAGTCCCAGGCCCAAACAGAGCTCTACTCTCAAGTCTCCATCCCTTCTCCCCCAAACAACCTATAAAGACAGTAAATCATTCTCTGGGGACCCAAAATCTAGTTCTTTTCTGTCCAATTCTTCCTCCTTAGCCTTTTGGCCCCACTACTAGCCTTTTCGGTGTTCTCTTCCAGACACTTCCTTCTCCTTGAGCATCTTCTCAGCCCACTCCTGTTCTGTTTAACATGAATTCTCACATTCCTTGCTAGAAATCAGATTTTTTTCTACAACTCTTCCAAGTATCACCCACTCACCTGACTCAGCAAGTCACATAAATTGCATACTTTAAAAATATCTTTGCTCTTATCTCTAGCTTTGTTCTTTTCTTTATGTTTGAATAAACAAGAAGGCACAAACAGTTGATTAGTTTAAGTTCCTGACTTAGGTAAGAAAATGTCTGTTATGCATGATTTTCATGAGAAAATTTTTAATGCAGGTATTAGCCAGTTGCTGTTAAATTTATACTTCAGAATACAGGCCTTGATACATATCAGATGAGATTGTGTATTCACTGATCACTCAGATATGAAAACCCTTAAGTAAAATTTCTAATTCTGTCCACCTTTCAGAAAAAAAATGATAGTCTACAAAAAAAAAAAAAACATGTCCTTCGTAACTTGCCTCTTGATGGAAGATTTTAGGAATTTACAGATCATCACATTTGTTCTTTGTTTTCGCTTTAGGTAACTTGATCCACTCTAATGGAATGGAGTGGAATTCTTTCCAGTAAAACACAACCTGACTTTCCGTAGTCTTCCTTCTTTCAAACTATTCCAAG
This sequence comes from Cryptotis parvus, assembly GCA_021461705.1. NCBI lineage: Eukaryota > Metazoa > Chordata > Mammalia > Eulipotyphla > Soricidae > Cryptotis > Cryptotis parvus. The sequence continues at coordinate 185,094 of JAJIBD010030536.1, forward strand.
AATGGCTTTAGAAAAGTCAACACAAACTTCAGTCTTTGGTATCTTTAGCAACTGGTCATAGAAGAACAGATGAAACTAAACAACTCACTGATGTTCTCAATGCTTTCAAAGCAAAACACTGAACAGATGCAGGATAAGCATAGCCTTCCAACAGCACTGAAGCCACTGGTTGACTTCCATGTAGGTTCTGAGCTGTAGAAATAACCACCCTACAAATGGTTTCTTTCTTAAAGCTTTATCATGATCAGCTACTCAAACCACCTTGATAAATCATCATCACTGTGGGAACCAGAATGGTATAGCAGGTATGGACTTGCCTTGCATGCACCTGAGCTGGGTTCAACCTCCGCCATCCCATATGGTCCTCCAAGACCTCCAGGAGTGATCCCCATGCACAGAGCCAGGAGTAAGCCCCTGAGCAACGCAGGGTATAATACCAAACAAACAAACAAACAAAAATATCCTGATTACTGCTTAGCACTTTAGAAAAACACTTTAAAAAAAACACTGGAACAGGCAAAAAGGAGTGAAGAAATCAGAGAAATGTTTATAATGGCGAAAAATAAATCAGCACAGCAAATCTCAAAGTGTTCAGATTACTTGAATAATATTTTGGGATATCCTTAAAAGCAGTTATATACTTTTCATTATGTTTTTCTCCTTTCCTATCTGCAATGAGGACTTTAAAAAAATGAGTCAAAATAAAGCATTTTCTTTAGAGATCTATGCTGAAATGTTATCAATTTAATTCTTATTTATCAACTACAGATAAATACTAAGTTAGACAAATATACCAGATAACACTAAAAATCTAAATATTTAAATAACTGAATAAATTCTAACTCTCCACTTTGGCAACTGTTTAAATTTGTTCTTAAAAATGCTCTAGGGGCCGGAGCGATAGCCCAGGGGTAGGGCGTTTGCCTTGCACGAGGCCGGCCTGGGTTCAATCCCCGGCGTCCCATATGGTCTCCCCGAGCACCGCCAGGAGTAATTCCTGAGTGCAGAGCCAGGAGTAACCCCTGAGCATTGCCGGGTGTGACCCAAAAAAAAAAAAAAAAAAATGCTCTAATACAAAGTGAAAATATTGATGGCATGCAGTGACTAGCACCTTTTCTGAATTCTAGGAAAATCTTTGAAATGATTAGGTTCAAAACATGGGCTCTGGTTCCTTTAGAACAATAAAGACAAAATGATACCTTGAGCTTATGGGCCACAAAAAGAAAAGATCCTGTAAAGAGCCTGTTAACAGGGTGACCAGGATTTGAATCTTGGCTCAGTTACTTACCAGCTTTATGACTATGCACAAGAGCTACTACCTAAGCTCTAAAATCCTGTTACTTCAGAGTAGAATGAATCCTTCCCTCCCCAAGTTCTAAAATCCTGTTACTTCAGCGAATTCCTTTCTCCTACCCACCACTTACCCCCAACTTCCTGACATGAAAATAATATGGTAGCCCTTGTATTGGTCATGGAATAATTACGTTTATGAAAAAAAGCTGTTTAAATCTTAGATATTTATACTGAAGGAAATTCCAACATGTGGTACACAGTGTATGAACCTTGTACACATCATGGCTAAGTTAAATAAGTAACACTCAGAAGGATAAATGTATGGTTCCACACACGTGAAGTCCCTAGAGTAAGTGGAAGTTCTGAAACAGTAAGTTAAAAAAGGTGGCTGTGGGGAGAGGAACTGGTGAACTAGCATTTAGGGGTAAGTTCACAGTTTCAACTGGGAAAGCTATTGTGATTTTAGAGCTGGGTGGAGGATGACAGCTGTCCATGTGAATGTATATTAGCCAACTGAGCAATGCACTTTAAGAATTATTAAAATGGGGGAAATGAAATACAAATTTTCCTTTTGTTTCACTATGCCGGGGCTGGAGCAATAGTCCAGCGGGTAGGGCATTTGCCTTGCATGCAGTCAGACCCTGGTTTGATCCCCAGCATCCCACATGGTTGGTCCCATATGGTACGGCAGAGCCTGGCAAGCTACCCGTGTCGAATTTGATATGCCAAATACCAGTAACAATTATAGCCTCATTCCCATGACCTGATGGAATGGTTTGAGACTCTTTATATTCCTGGAGCAAGCAGGTGCCCTTGGGCTCTACTTGCATGAGACAAGACATATGGAGATGTTACTGGTGCTCGCTTGAGCAAATCGATGATGAACAGGAAGACAGTGATACAGTGATTTACCATGCCAAAATATTTTGAAAATTCAAGAGAGTCTGCTTTTTTGAAAGAATAAAGTCTTTTGAAAAGTAGAAAAATTGAATTAGAAAATCATGTGTTTACTTGTTTCAGCTCCCAGGGTTAAGAGATCTGTGGGAGAAAAATCATGGAACTCTTATTATTTGGCAGAATAACTTGCGAGACCCATGCTGCTGGGTAATATGCCACGACTTGCCCCTCTCAGACTCCTCGTCAAGGTCTACAATGCCTACCCCAACAGCCATCATCTTCCCCTGATCCCTGTAACCAAACTGTTCCTTTCACTGCCTAATCTGATTTGCCAATCCTCCAAGGTAAGTCTGCTAAACTTTCTTCAGCTCCACTTCAAACCTGTCTCTTCATAGGCATGTGAAACGCCATTTCCCAGCCTCAGAAGAAAGTTTGCACACACTTTTAAGGCCTACTTCTGGATCCATCCTCTTTCCATTTTCTTAGGGAACTTGCTTTACTTCATCTTTTATCTCAACAGCTAAGTATTTATTTCTTATTGATGATGTTTAGCTGGATAAGCTGAAATAGCAATTTTTCCCTCACAGTTCCATGAGCTGGAAGTTTAGATCAAGGGACTAACAGGCACCTAAGAAGATCGCCTTCTGGTCCCAGATGGCTGTCTTTATACTACAAGCTCATGGCAGAAGGGGAGAGGATCTCGCCAGCATATAAATAAGAGGTGGAATGCTGCCAAGCAGGAGCCTCAGTTATGAAGGAACCAGGTGCCAAGAGGGAGCTGCCTCCTTGGAGGTCAAGTTCCTTCACTGAAAAACAGTTCTGTTTTGAAGTTTTCAGACGACAACAACGAGCTTACATGACCTCATACTAAAATATAGATGATCTCCCCACTCTGCTCTACATAGGTCCTACAGCCTAGCTTCTATTTTAAATTTTTTAAGTAGTTTCTCTTACCATCTCCACTCATTACTCTCCATATGCACAGGAATGGGAGTTTCTAATTCCATTATTAAGCGCTTCTCAGTGAGATTCACTGACTTGGTCCACTTCAATGGCCTCCTTTTACTTCTTGCCCCAACTTGACCTCTTGGTGGCATCTGATATTACCTACTTCCCTTTTTAGATCTGTTCTGAGACAGTTTCCTTTCATGACTATGCTCTGTAAATGTTAGGAGTGTCCCAAGAGTCCTTGGCCTCAATATGCACCAAAAGAACTGGTTTTGCTTTTCCTATCGGCCCCATGTATACATCATGTGACCTTATCTTATTCTAAACTTTGAAGTCATATTTCCAATTATCAGCCTGCTGTCTCCATTTTTACGTTCTATTCTCAAAAGTCCAATGTTCCCCGCCAATTCCCCCATCCAATGGCCAGAGGTTTGAAACATCTACACCCCTCTTCTACCTTCCTGCGCCTCTCTCAGCTACTCCATGTAGCTTGTGTCAGAAGGACCTTAAATCCTCCCCCATCAAAATCATACTCTCAAGACTTTGTCTTCTCTATATCGCCATCACCAGCACCTTCATTCAGGCCCTTCAGCTCACTCGCTTGAACCACTCACTACACTAAGAATCTACCCCATTTCATTTTTTCCCTTCACGTCTATTTTCCACCCTAACACCAACCTAATGCCAGGAACTTTTTTTAAAAGTGTATATTCCCTTCCGCTGAATTAAAACTTCCAAAGGCTGCCAAGAGTCAGCAGGGCAGAGACCAGTTATTTGGCATAACACATGAGGTCCTTTCAACCTCATTTTTCTCCATGTTCCTACGCCCCAACTCACACACACCTCAGGTTTTTTCTCAACTTCTACAATCCTTGAATCTCTTCAGTTTGATGTATACATGTGTTTTTGAAAAATTACACATTCTCCAAGGCCCAATTCAAATGTCAGTCCTCCCAGAACCTCTCCAGGTTGGATTAATTTCACACTTCAAGAGCAGTCTGGACATGAGCCTCTTACAATCTTTTGTTTCTTGTTCTCCACTCATCAGCGAAACCTACTCTGAGTGAGCATCAGGAACTTGGCCTTGCTCATTTTCAATCCACCACATAGTTCTTAAAAACATATGCAATCTCTCTCTCCAGCTACAGACCTCAAAGCTCAATGACTTCACTGTCATGCTGGTGGGCCCTGGTGAGAGTCTACTACTACAAAGCGTTGAGAGAACGCATTCACTCATGCATTTAACTAACCGGGATTTGATGCCGGCATATGTGGACAGGATGAGTACATTCCCTCTCACGAGAGAGCTTACAATCTAGAAGGGAAAACAAACACAGAGACCTCAGACAACACACTGGAGGAGTCCAGTGACCCAGAGATTCCAGGTCATTCTGCAGCATGGAAGGCAGGGAACAAAGTGATTAACCTGGCAAGTGTGGAACACTCAGAATGGAAAAGGTCACTTCCAGGACTGTTTCTGCCCAAACTGATGCCCAAATTGATGCTGAGCACACAGAAAGGAAGTAAAAAGGGACAGGAAGGGGCAAGAGGGAAAAAGGAAGATGAAACCTATCAATTAACCATATTGTAATTTGCCCAAATTTACGATCTGACTCCTGCAAATGTTCCCAGACACTCAGCCATGAAAACAACAAGAACCACAATCTGAGACATACTTCAGTCCTTTTATTCCTGTCCCCCTCTCACTTCACTGACCCACACTGAGAAAACTACCTACCAGCAAGAAGCTGCATCGTGTTCTGACGCTTCTGGGGCCTGGCTTCCTTTTACTTCCTTCCCCAGTGCCTGATTACCGGCCCTCCATGGCAGTCTCTCAGGTTTCCCCTCACCCCTGCCTTCCTCCTCACCATGCCCTGAACGCTTCTCTTCTCCGGCTCATCTTCCACACAGACTGCAGAACTCAGCTGCAGCATTTCATGCTGCTCTACTTATTCAAAGATGATGTTACTGAGAACAATCATTACTTTTGTGGCGAAATAGAACTCAACAAAGACTGTTCATTTTTCATGGCATAAAGTATCCTCCTAGTTTGGAACAAAGTTATGACTGCTATTGTAATAGTTTAAGCCTTTAGTGTACCCAAAACTTTTTCTCTAAAAATAGAACATTAGAGAAGAAAAAGTTAATAATCATCTTACTACAGAGAAGGGAAAACTCATTAAATTCCTAACTTTGTCAGTATTTTATTACACTGGATCTAGTATCAAATCATTTCTTCTACAAGTTTTGCAATATACTGTATCATTTATATGAAGTGATTGGTATTTTTCACATTTTCGCTCCATTTTATTGACAAGCATTTCATTAGTTTGAAGCTGATGCAAATGCAGAAGAGAATGCAAAATTATCTTTTAATGCATCTGTTCCTCTTTTAATATTTACCATGTATTAGCTGTATCCCTGCGAGTTTGATTAATAAAATATGTGAATGACAGACTCATGGTTGAAACTGGGAGAGGGAGTAGAAAAGAGGTGATACCTATCTGGAATCATTATCCTGAAGTCACACTAAACAAGGGAAAGGAAATAAAAGTGAACTGAACGCATAAGGTGGAAATAAAAAAGAGTCAAAGGCAGAAAATATAGGAGAGAAACATTACTGATTAGTTGACTTCACTTACAGCTCAAAGACTGCCTCAAACGCAGGTGGTAAAACTCTGCTTCATCCTTCAACTGAAGAACTGAGTCGAGGTTCCATTCCAGGGAAGTTTGGAGGAGCTAAAAGGAGGCAAGAAGACTGTAAGATCACAATTCCAAGAGAAGAAGGCATGCCAGCCACTCATCCTCCCACCTCAAGCACTTTTTAAAGATTGAGTATTATAATCCATTTCCAAAATTGTTCTACTCCACTTAAAACTGCTGTCACCTCTAATCATCTTACAGGCAAATGCATTTTCAAACATCATTCTCTTCAAATTCTGCAAACCTGAAGCTCTTGATCATTCCACTTTTTTTTTTGCATTCATGACAGCTGGTTGCTGCTCTCGCTTAACATAACAGATCTAGCTTCTCTGCCCAATGACATCCAAACCATGACTCTCTGCAAAGACGCTTGATGATTCTCAGTGCTTGGCGCTTTGCATCCCTCAAGAATTTATACACCAGTTTTGGGGGTGAGAAATGACAACTATGTCTCTTTGCTAGACATTCAAATCACAACGTTGCTATTGTTTTAACTATTTAGAAATTACTCACTTTAAATATCAAAAAAAAGAGCTTAAAAAAAGAGGACTCACATCCTCTCCAAATTTGTTTCTCCAGTAATCAAACAACTAATCATTTTCCAGATCTGCAAGCTTGGAGACTATTTTTTCATGCTTGTCTTCTTCTCTTCTCTTCATTCTGCTGAATGCTTCACTTCTGTCCTACATCTCTTTTTTTCAGCCCTTTTACCCATCACTATACAACTGAACTACTTCACTGGGATCTGCCTCCTGTTTTCCCTTTCCTTCATCATCTTTGACACTGCCACCATATTATCTTCCTCTAGACACCACCGGTGATTTCTCCTTTTCAGAATATCAGCCCTCTTCAATTACAGAGTGTGTGGGGGACTTTCAAATATGTTCCCAGAATTCTTAAAAGGTGTGACCTAATGTTTCATCCCTGGCATGTACAATGCTTGGTTCTGAGGAACAGAATGTGGCAAGACCATACCCTGCTTCCAAGTTCTTGCTGATTTCCAAAAATCGAGAGATGTTTATTAGTGTTCAAAGCTGCTAGATGTGGGGGTAATTTTCTAAATGACAATACTAATTTGGAGGGCTCTCTACTGCCAAAAGAACTAACTCCAAGTTCTTTGGGCACTCAAGGTCTTCCCTAACTGCCCTTACCTTATCTCCAAATACAAACACAGCACTCCAGTCTGACGCTAGATCTTTGACTGACCTCACATGACATGTTCATATTCTGCTTCTTTGGTCTACGGTGTTCTCATATGAAATGTCCCTCAATACTCTATACTGAACTAGACATGACACTTCACATTCAATTCAAAATACAACTAAAGAAATGACTTAATTTTTTGTAACTACAGATATTTATCTGATTTTTCAAACCACATTTATATTCACCCATGTTAACAGCCACATAGATATAAGTTTTTGTTCATATTAGTTTTCATGATACTTCTTTTAAAAGTTTTCAATGCAGGGAACTAGAGAGATAGTATATCAGATAAAGAGCTTTGCATACAGTCAACCCAAGTTCGATTCCCAGTACCACTTATGGTCTTTAGAGTCCATCAGGTATGATCCCTGATCACAGAGTCATATAGAAACCCTAAGTACTGCCAGGGCACTCAAGAATCAAATGGAAGTTTTAATTGCCTTACAACTATATGCATAAAGTTTGCATGACTTTTAAAATGTGTAAAATATTCTACAAGAAAAATCTGGTAAAATATAATTCAAAAATGCACTTTAAATATGAAAAAGCAATTCCATTTCCAGTTTTACAGACATAATGTGTCAGTTTTACAGACATAATAATACAAATAAATAAAATTTTCAGCATAAGGCTATTCTCCACAACACTGTTTATAGAAAAGGAAAATCCAAAGCAATCTAGAGTAAAAATTAAATTAGGGTTCAATAGACTAACATAGATTTTTTTTTAAATAAAAAGGTCTCATGTATAATCCTACTCAGCTCTCCATGAAATCAAGTGAAGTAATAAAAAAAATCTAAAAATAAATTCAACAACAAACATGTAAAGTCTATCTGAGAAATAGTGTACAACATTTCTAAAACACACAAATGAAGACTTTGACAAACAGACTGCTTATTTGGGCAAAGAACAACTCAACATAATAAAAATGCCAGTTTGTTGATCACCATAGTAATTTCTAATTGTAGTATAATCTCCATAGATATACGAACAAATCATTTCAAGGAAACTAGAGAATAGATTCAAACCTTCATACAGAAAACTACGTGTCAAAAACATAAGAAAAATTAAAAAAAAAAGAGTAAGGGGATGTCTAGTCTTCTAAATATTACTTGTACAATAAAGTCCCTTTCATGAAAAACAGGTGATTGGCCCATGAGTAGATAGATAAACCAGTGGAGTAATAAGGTTCAAAGCCAAATCTGAGTACAGTTCAACAGTACTATATAAAGGGGCACATCTGAAACCAATGGGGCAAAAAAAAACCCTGATTTTTAATAAACAGTTAAACCCCTTGGTCAGCCATTTGGAAAAAGATAAAATTGGATCTCTGTTTCAAACCATACACAAGAACAGACTCTAAATGAATCGAGGATTTAAATGTAAAACAGGGGGTTTAACCACATGGGGTGGGGGAAATAGTGAATTCTCTAACCTTGATATAAGGAAAGTCACACTAGCAGTGGCTCAAAATCAAGAAGAATTGGGGCCAAAGCACGTAGGGTGTTTGCCTTGCATGTGGCTGACCCAGGTTTGATCCCTGGAATCCCATATGGACCTTGGTGCAATGCTAGGGGTAATTCCTGAGTGCAGAGGCTAGAGTAATCCCTGAGCATCACCAGGTATGGTCCAAAAGCCAAAACAACAACAAAATAATCAGGAAAAATGAAAGAACAAACTGGGATTGAGCAATCTGATTAAATAATGTTTTTGGGGTGGTCACACCCAGCTGTAATCACTATGTCTGCAATAGTGCTCAAGGACAATGCCTGAAAACAGTCATGGAACCATCTTTAGTGCAGATACTGGACTGGGGTAAGCTTCATGTGTGCAAGGCAAGTCCTTAAACCCTGTTCCAGCTCTAAATAAGTTCTTAATTGCATGTGAAAACATAGAAAATTGCAACATATGAAATTAGGTAAGATAGTTGTATCATATCACAGATGAAGAACTAGTATTAATAAAGAAGTCTTATAATTGAGGAAAACTAACCAGACACATAAAAGAACAAAATATGTGAATACAAAAAGTTATACATTCATATATATGCTAAACACATGAAAAATGTTCAACTTCACTCATAAATGAAATACAAGTTAAAACATCACTGTGATACTGATTTACAAATACCAAGTTGACAAGAATTAAACAAGAGGGAGACCAGAACGATAGTACAGCAGGTAGTGTGCTTGCTTTGCAGATGACCCACCTGGGTTCTATAACTGGCATTCTATATGGCACGTCATGCACCACTGGTAATAAATCTGACTTCGAACCAGGAATAACACCTGAGGTCTGTTGTGGTCCAGAAAAAAAGGAAAACAAAACAAACCAAAAATAAAAACCTAAACAAGAGGAAAGGTGTTAGCTCATTCTTAGTCCAGCTGACAGAAGCACTTCATACAAAGTTCCTCCATACAAAGTTCCTTGCAGAACTTACAGAACTGGCTGCTTCCAGAACTAAGGCAAGGGAAATAGACAAGGCAGTGGTTCATTCTGTGCCAGACACTACAGGGACAAAGGGGTATGCTAAAAGGACAGGAAAGTCAGCCTGAAGGGGCTCTTCACAACTTGACAGATCAAAATAAATAAGACCAAAGGAAGTTGGTGACAACTTGGGCATCAAAATAGTGCTACTAAGACGGAAAGAAGATTGAGTCTATACTGATACAGACTGTTTAAAGATAATGTTATTCCTTATAGAAGTCGACTAACAAAGAGGTAATGATAAATATATTAAAAATCACCATCATTGTCACCGGGCAGACATCTATAAGAATGACTTAGGAGCTAGGAGTAGGGTCAGGAGCAAACCCTGAGCAATGTCAGGTGTGGCCTCCCAAAACAAACAAAAAAAAAACCCATAAGACTTGGTTAAGAATCACCCATTAACGTTGGTGGTGGGAGATGGGCACTGGTGGCGGGATGGGTGCTGCTACACTGTATGCGACCAAAACCCAAATATGAACTTTTTAATTGTATATCTTTGTAATTGTAAAAATAAAAAATTAATTAAAAAAAAAAAAAAAAGAATCACCCATTAGGGGCCGGAGGCGGATAGCCCAGCGGTAGGGCATTTGCCTTGCAGCGGCCGGCCCATGCTGCCCCAGGTTCGATCCCGGCATCCCATATGGTCCCTGAGCACCGCCAGGAGTGATTCCTGAGTCCAGTCAGGAGAAACCCCTGAGCACTGCTGGGTGTGACCCAAAAAGCCAAAAATAAAAAAGCTCACCCATGAGTTCTCAGACCTAGAACAAAAAAGTCTGAGGTATATTTACAAGATAGTTATGAGAGAAAGAGGAACTTTACACTGGTCTAACCTGGTTGACCAGGTCTAAGCAACTGATCAAAGTTAATCTCAGTATCAGCGGGTCAAACAGACCTCAGGTGCCTCTGGCTGGGATGCACTGAGAACACAATGTCCCTTGTGCAGCATTCCTGCCAGAAATGCAAAACCTGAATCTAATCTTGAGAAAACTTCAAACAAACCTTCACAAAATGAAGGACATTCTATGTAATAACTGGCTAGGCCTCTTCAAGAACATCAGTGCCACAAAACACAAGCAGAGACGAAGAAATCATTCCGGATCAAAGGAGACCAGATGTTAGGTATGATTCAGGATTTTCTTACAATAAAGGCATTTAGGGATAATTGACGGAAACTGACTAAGGTCTGTACTTAGATAACTATCATTGTATCAGGGTTATTTCCTTATTTTGAAAAAGAATTAACTTAATAAATGAGGGGGAAAAGAAAGCTCTGGCCGAGATGTATAACCTGAATCTAATGATGGAACCATCAAACACAAATTAAAGAACTTTCTATTAATATAAAGGGACAGGTTCTATATTTTCCCCAAAAAAGTCAATTTCATAAAAGACAAGAACTGTGGACATACTAAAGACTAACAAATATTGAACAGACAGGTAAGAAAACATGATACCGGACCCCAGTGATTTTCATACCACAGACAGAAATGTGACAAAAGAATTTTATTAGGTAAACTGGCAAAACCATGATATGTATAATTAGGTGAAAATTTATGATCAATCTAAATTTATGAAACTTAGGAAAATTACATTATTCCTAATTGTTAGAGAATTAGAGATAAAGATTTAAGGGTAAAGGGCATTATACATATGTATACATATATACATATATATATATATATATATATATATAAAATCCTCAAAGAAAAGACACATAGTCATATACAATATAGAGGCAAGAAAACACATGATACTGAGGGCAAATGTTATTAATACTTGAGTCTACATAAAAACTGCTTTTGCAATATTCTTGGGGTTTTCAACAATCTTTTATTTTTGGTTTGGGGCCACACCCAGCATTACTCAGGGATCACTCCTGGCATCAGGGTGCCACAGGCAGTGCCAGGGATAGCACATGGTTAACTACATGCAATGCAAGTGCTGTATTATCTCTCCATCCCCCACTACATTTTAGATCCCAGTTTTGTCAGGCAAAATAGCCCATGAAAAGTCCACTATCAAATTTCCATGCATGTAAATATCAATGGAAAATAAGCTGTTCTTCCCATGTCAACAAGTTATGATCCAAATCCTGTCCTTTTGACAAGGAGCATATCGCATGGAAAGCAAAAGTCACTGGAACATCCAATTGCCTGTTCAGCTGGGTCAGCTCAGTTTAGTCTCTCAACCCCCATCAATTCAGGAAGAGCTAATAAAAATAACATTTCTTGGGCGGGCGATAGCCCAGCGGGTAGGGCATTTGCCTTGCACGTGGCCAGCCTGTGCCGGCCTGGGTTCGATCCCGGCATCCCATATAGTCCCCGAGCACTGCCAGGAGTAATTCCTGAGTGCAAAGCCAGGAGTAACCCTGAGCATGCGCGGTGTGACCCAAAAAGCAAAAAAAAAAAAAAAAATAAAATAACATTTCTTCACCTGCAGGGTCATAGTCTGAACACTTGATCCAAGAGAGCCAAGCTCCTCTTCTCCCAAGCCTGTCTGAGGGATGGGTGGCCTCCCTCCCAGAGAGCAATTTCGCTCCTACTGTTGAAATGTTAACTTTCAGAGGCATCTATCAAGGGCAGACCATTTGTCTCCATTAGCTGCAGGATGCCTAATGGACACTGGGAGCAATTCAGAACTCAATGATTAATAAATATTGGCCTTCAAGAGAAAAGGCACTAAGTAACAATCAATAACTTTGTGTTAATCGTACAAAGCAGGAAATAAACTGTGGCTGAGTTAACTCTGAAATTAATTTTAACTTCTAATGCAACATATCAAAACACTGATAAACAGTAATTTTAAAAAGATCCATGTCAAGCAAGTTCACCACGTAACGAGGCAAAATTACCCAAAGCAATAATAAAACTGCTATCAGATGGAAATCATTTACTAATAGCAGATTTCTAGAGGATCTACTCAGCAAGATTTTCTTTCAAACTTCCTAGAATCTTCAATGAAGTCCAAAAAATCTGTCTTTAAAAAATATTTAACAGTCAGACTCTATTCCTCAATGTTCATTTCTTCTTGGCAGCCCTTTTTGGTACCATCATTTAAAATTCTTTACCATTAAAAACAGCATGACTTTAAACTCTGATTCCCGTACCACCTTCTGCACTTTTCTACCAAAACCACAAAATCCTGTTTCTCATTCTAGGAGGCAGTAACAATCCTATTTTCTAAGATGTGCAAACAAATGCCTTCATCTTCCTCTGTGCTAGTATTTGCCAAATTCCCAGATTTTTTGGAGTATCTGATGCCCACCTAGGACCTCCTCTCATACTCGCAGTTTTAGAGAGGAATTACAATATGAACAGTCCTTTCCATTAATGGACTCAATGAGTAAATATTCATTCAAAAAAGAAAATTAAGGGGCCGGAGCGATAGCACAGCGGGTAGGGCATTTGCCTTTGTCTCGGCGACGAGGGTTTGATGCCCGGCATCCCAGACAGTCCACTAGCACCACCAGGAGTAATGCCTGAGCAAAGAGCCAGGAAGTAACTCCTGAGCGTTGCTGGGTGTGATCCAAAAAGCAAACAAACAAAAAAAAAAAAAAGAAAATTAAAATGTTTCTCCCCTTCGCTTCAGGTTTCATTTTCTAAATTCCTTTAGGGCATGAAAGAGGGTTCTTCTGCATATCACACATCTAGTAACAGGATCAACCTAAGTCTGCTGACCCCTTTACCCTTTTTTACAGATAAGTAATATATTCAAATAGTTCGAAATTCAAAAGGAACAAAGCACCCTTCAGGGAAACATCTTCATGCTCTCCAGCTACCAGAATCCTTCTCCTGAAGGTAACATTACCTCATGCAATGTTAGTAGTTTCTGTTCTTCCAGAGACAACAATCTATCTACATGTACTAATGTTTATAATAAATTCCCTTACACCCTTCTTTAGAATGTATCTTTAAGAATATTACATATTAGAATAAAATGAACTTGTCTTTTAATGACTTTATGCAACTCCTTAAATATCTGCTTCTGTGTCTCTGGACTCTTAGCCCACCAACTCATTCATTATAGCCTGAGCCAGACCAGCCTTCCTGATTATCATAAAGTTAACTGGACACACATTTGACTCCTGATTTTAAATATTTATTTTTTACTATGCTATAGCTAAACTTCTTGGGTGTCACCACTGTACTGTGGTTTTACAGAAGGAAGTCCTCTTGAGACATTTCAAGTTAAAATGTCATAATACCTGCCAATTTACACAAGTAGTTAAGCAAATACTATAAATATTCTCACCACGTTTTGCTCAAACACACATGCACACAGATCAGAACATGTGGGGGCAAAACAATTCCATGTTAATAATAGACTAATTCATTCAAGGGTCACCATATCCCAGTTGTGAGTGTTTAACTTTTTCACTGGTAAGTAATTTCCCTTTCCTTTCTCAGTTTCTAAATAAAATTGGTTTACTTAGACAGTTAATTCATCTAGAACAGAGGTTCCAAGTTTTTCAGAAATAAAAACATCATTCAGCATGCATTCCCAGAAATCTACTCACTTCAACAAACAGAAATCTTCCCTAATTGCATCTGAGGTGACTACTGCTCCCCACACCCCGTTGTTCCAGTACCCTGGGGCAGGCACTCATCCATCTAATCAAGATAAAGCATATTTCTGTGCTCAAAAGCATTATTTTTCTAAGGATGTGGATCCCCCCGCCCGAAAAAATCCAGCGGCAGGGATACTTCAAGTGGAAGAGTAGTAGAACACTTACCTAGTATGTGTAAGGTCCCGAGCTGATGAGCCCCAGCAACACCCAGTGTGACCCCACGGCCAAGAGCATAACCTCCCCACCTACTCCACTGTGTCCAGCACCACCAGCCCAGAGTCAGGCTGAGCTAAGCTGGGCCAGAGTTCTTAGTCCTTATTTTTAAAAACCGTACATTTTAAAAAATTAAAACTGGGGGGGTGCTGAAGCGATTTGCCTTGCACGTGGCCAACCCGAAGTTCGATCCCTGGCATCCCATATGGTCCCCTGAGCACCGCCAAGAGTAATTCCTGAGTGCAGAACCAGGAGTAATCCCTGAGCATTGCCAGGTGTGACCCAAAAAGAAAAAAAAAACTGGGTAAAAAGGCTCAAGAACTTCCAAAAGATCTCCATCCACCCAATTGCTGGTTATTTGCCAACTGCCAAACCTATGATCAAAGGGTCACTACAGTATCCTTTGAACACTGCCCTAAAATGAATACCAATTATTAAGATGTTTCTAATTTGAGGACTCTTCAAACCACTGTTCTCTCATAAATGGGGACGTTCCTCCACCTGCTAAGCCTTTGTTTCTTTTCTACACCCTAGATTCTTAAACTGTAGTATCCTGAACCTAAAACCTGAGCTGCGCAGGAGGAAGAAAGCAGCATGGAATGCCTTCAAAAGCATCGAAGAAATAGTTAAAAGGACAAAGAACAACTGGCTCCAGGCACATCTCTTTGACTCCACAGTTCTGCCTGCATTAACATACGCCTCAGAGACCTGGACCCTACGAAAGCAGGACGAGAATGCTATTTGGGTCTCCCAAAGAGGAATCAAAAGAGCTGTGCTTGAAATATCATGCCTCACTCAAGTGGGAGAAGGAATCCAGAGTTCCAACCTCCATCCACGATCCAAAGTCAGGGATGCTGTCTCGTTTGCCAAGGCATCGAAAATCAGATGGGCTGGACATGAAATGCAATTTGGAGATGACCGCTGGACTAAAGTCGTTACCGACTGGATCCCACGGGATGTCAAAAGATCACGTGGCTGCCCACCTACATGATGGTCAGACTTCTTCGTCAAGACCCTGAAGGAACAGATTGAGGCTCTTCGTTTTCCTGAAGCAACCAGATGCCATTGGGCTACACTGGCACGTGATAGGGTCAAATGGAAATATTACTGGCACTCGCTCGAGCAAATCGATGAATAACAGGATGTCAAGTGATCAAGTGATCCTGAACGTAAAGTCCACAAAAATATTTTATAATCAATGATTTAATATCAGTAAACACATGATTTCTCTTTAATATACCTATAGACTAGGCTGAGGTTACCCAAAAATTTTTGACATTTCTAAGTCAAAAATGGGTTGCATGAAAAAACTTTTTAGGCCACACTGGAGATTCTCAGGGTTCACTCCTCGTTCTACACTCAAGAATCGCTCCTGGTGGTACTTGGTGTACTGTATGCGGTGCCAGGAATCAGACCCAGGCCAACCGTATGCAAGTCAAATGCCTTACCCACTATCCCATGCTTTGGCCCATGAACAAAAAGTTTTAGCAGCCTACTCAGCGTCATTCTTGGAGCAAGTCAGATATTTAGTGCATACCTCATCATTTCATGGCTGAAGTATTAGAAACCTACCTAGAGAATAAAGTTCCAATCATTATTTTCTCTCCCATAGCACCTGCTCATTACCATGCACATAACAAAGTGCCACTGTTTAAAAAAAAGTTTTTTTTCCAACAAGTCTGGGTGGCCAGGGCAGAAATCAACAAATAGGCAATGGAGAAGGGTTTCAAAGGCCACTGCCCGAGTTCTCTCAGAACAGCTCTGGCCAGCTCATCCTCTCCTCTGACCCTTCCAACTCATCCTTGCAGAATGTCACAAAAATGTGTCTCTTCTCAAACACAAAGTCAGATTATATCCTACTGAAAATGGAAGTCATTCCCACAATACCAAAGCAACTCTGTAGAGTGGGTGGGTAAAATTTCTGTATTTGACATCCCTCTCTAACCTGCTATCAACTATGAACATCTTGAAAAATCTGCCAGCACTATCTAAGCAACAGGCCTGGTATGGGCCCTTCCACCAGCATGAAACAGGGAGACCTGCTTCTGAGGTGGGTTTGCTTCAGGTTAATCAAAGGGAGAGTAGAAGGACCTCAATACAAAGCCATCACCCTGTGCGGCAACCACATAGGTGCCCAACAACAGTACACTATGGAAAAGCTGAGTCACTAACAAGGAAAAAATCACAAATGGCATCTACTAAGATGGGAATGTGAAGTCTCTATGTGGACTTAAACTGAAAAGTCCACATATGGGCGATGCTTCATTTTTCCCACCCAAGAATCCTACAAAGAGATCCAATAGGTTAAACAATAAATCCAGCTTCTAATAACTAGTAATTGCAGCTAAGAACTCAAACTCTTTTCTCAGTTTTCTCTGCACTTTTTACTTTTAAATGTCATAAAAGCCAACTATCCCAAAAGCAGAGTTGTCATGGGAAGTGAAGAGTTAATTATGCTCAATGATGCCACTAACAAGATGTGAAAAAATTAACACGAATTATCTCTATCATATAAGATCAAAATGAATTAGCTTCCCTTGAAACAAGAATTTATTCTGATTCTTAAAAGGGAGAGGATGAGGGCCAGAGCGAAAGCCCAGCGGGTAGGGCATTTGCCTTGCATGCGGCCCGACCGGGTTCGATCCCCAGCATCCCATATGGTCCCCGAGCACTGCCAGGAGTAATTCCTGAGCGAAGAGCCAGGAGAAACCCCTGAGCATTGCTGGGTGTGACCCAAAAAGAAAGATAGATAGATAGATAGATAGATAGATAGATAGATAGATAGATAGATAGATAGATAGATAGATAGATAGATAGATAGATAGATAGATAGATAGATAGATAGATAGATAGATAGATAGATAGATAAATGAATAAAAAATAAAATACTAAAATTTAAAAAGGGAGGGAACAAACAGTTATAGAAGTCACAAAAATCTGAATCACACTTTAGAAAACTTTGTTAGTTTAAATAATTTGAAAAGGTCATTTTAACCCAAACTTCTTTACCAAAAAGTTTTTAAGTAGGAAGAGTTCCCAAACCCCTATCACGTTACTATTACCTAAATTTTGGGAAAACAGTCTTTGACACACAATTCAAACTTCAATCTCAAACTTAATTTGAATTTCTGTTTAAATAGTTTGGAGGTTACACATTTCACATGTATTTTCCATTAACATGTAGCATACAAATATAGTAAAGTCTTTAGAAATAATTCATACCAGCATGGAATCTTACAGACTACAGAAAGTGTCAACAGCAGCCACACTCATCTTCAGCTCTGATTTGCAGTCAGTCCATTAAAAAAAAAAAGTCCAGTAATCAGGATGTTACTAGGCTGTCCACAACAGGAGAGAAAGGGCTGGGGGCAAAGCGAAATGGGGAAGGAAGAACAGAAAAGCGCGTGTGTGTGTGTGTGTGTGTGTGTGTGTGTGTGTTTGAAGATGGCGAGGTGATGAAGAGTAAAGAACGCAAAAAGAAGAGAAGTGGTCTAAACACGGATGGTCTAAAATGGCTGTGGCGGACCAGATTCCCACTGAACTTCCAGCACCTTTCAACATTTTTGTTCGCTTGTTTTCTTTTGCACAGCAAGTGTATCCACAGAGGACATGTTTACTTGTCTGTCCCTGCTCTGAGAACACTCTGCAAGCATTAGTAGGATGCCAAAGCCAGAAAGCAGCCCAAAATGAGCTCCACCAAACACACTGGACTGTTTACCTGGAACAGCCCGACCTGACATGTTCCTGATGCAAAATATTCTGAGAGTTTGAATCTCTTCATCCAACAGTACAGAGACCCAAAGAGATGTTTTAGCAAATAATAGGTATAGTCACACGTCTGTAAATCAGTGTTTTTAAAACCTCTGGTACTCTCCAAAAACAACAAAACAGTCTGTGGGGCATTTCCAGTCAGTTCTCAGGATGCTATTGCAGTCACCCTGCAAATAAGGAGGCACCTCCCCGCCCCCGGTGAAGGGACTGGGGAAATCGCGCATGTGCAGAGTCCAGGGAATCATGCCACCATTACTTCCCCACTTCAATGAAATAAAAATGCTTCTCAGGCCTAATTAGGTATATAACTTATTTTGAAGGAAAATCACTTTAGAATTCTTATTAAAGCAAATCTGCTTGGCTATTTCTAATGTTTAGAATCTAAAACTATTATTGAAAACATGTATCTTGAAAGGACTGTGAAGAATATATGAAATGACTAAATAATTGCTGATTCATTAAGCTTATAAAGATCATTGATTCAAACTTCTAGTTAGGAAGTAACAGAAATATATGGCAAAGAACAAGCTCTGTACTTATTCAGAATTAAAGTAGCAGAAGTAATCTTAATTTCTAGCTGCTTTCAAGTGGAAGAAATGAAGATTTTTATTATCTTTTCCATGAAAATATGAGAAACCTACAAACAGTAATTTTATGTGCATATTAAAAGGTATACAAGAGACCACAAATGTTAAAGTCAAAACCCAAAGAAAGACTATGATGACATTTTGCATAAATATGCTTGCCATTTGTTATTGAGTATCTGCATTTTTCAGATTATTTCTAAAAACTGAAGAGACTGAAGGGGAAATTTAAAAAAAAGTAGGTTCTATCTGATTCTGAAGAGGTTAAAAAGGAGATAACTAAAGAAATGTGTGTCACCAAGGATTATTCCTAGTGTGGCAATGACTGATCTCTCTGGAAACAAAATTAAAAGCAGAAAGTCACAGCTAAGTTTTTAGAAAATGGACAGTATGTGCGATGAACACATGATACATCAAACACCGAAAGCAAAACAATGGCAGTGGCCTTGACAATGAACAGAGCAGAGTTCATAAAGCATCTTGGCAAAGTTGTGAACATCACAGGAAGACACAATACTTAGAAAAATCCCCTGAAACTAGGAAACAAACACTCAAGGACACAGATTCCATGCAATTCCACAAAAAGTTTCTGAGGTAGAACTTTATGTGTTTAACAAGAAGCAATGAGTGTCAAACAGGCTCCCAGAAACTCCCCTTATGATCTTGGCACCACAGTAGAGAGAAGATGAACCTCCAAAACCCACCACCTGCCTCACGCACATAAGCAGCAACACCACCTACCACAGTCCAATCTACCACCTTTTCAAAGTGGATTCAGGTTGAGTTGTGGGATGTTCTGACACAGAATTAGTAGTAAGAAGAATTAGTAGTAAGAAGGACCAACCACACTGCAGGCACCCCAAGAAAGACTCTAGGACTTAAAATATCCCTACAATAAGACCAACCCTGATTCGACTTTCAAAAAGCTCCTGTGAGGGCTTACAATCAGACATGGTATGAACTCAGCCCATGAGCTTAAGGCCAGAAAATCTTACTCATTTTCCAGCAGAGTAGCCTGTACAGTGCTTGCTTGTGTGCACATGTGACACACACACACACACACACACACACACACACACACACACGCCCTTCTCAAGCTTCCATAGTTAGTGGTAAGTGGAATCCAGGGAGAAGAAAATCATCCAAGTGTCTAGGGCTCCACAGAGATGGGCACCCAACTAAAAAGCATAATTATTAATGCTATTCTACCTCAATACTCGTTACACCAAACTAGAGAAGGCCCAGAAGGACATCGAACACCAAAGCTGAAGATGAGGGAAATGAGGCAGCAGAATCATAAAGCAAATTCATTAAGATGGGGGAAGAGGACTGACTGGCCAAACAGAGTCCGCATGAGAAGCCAGAAGTCTGTCCCTGAGAAATTGGAGAGAGCTCGGGAGGGCAGAAATCACATCTTGCTAGCTGGGGGTGCACACAGACTCGGGACCTTAACTCTCTAAAGCATAGGAAGCTTTCGCCCTCTAAGGAAGAAGGCAGGAGGGGCAAAAGAAAACAGATCTGTAAGCAAACCCAGACTTTAATCACTGAGGATATCAATCCCAGCCTTCAGTTGTCAGCTTCGAGAGAATTCAAATACAGCTGAATAGATCGCGTTAGGAAGATTCTGTCAGATGTTCAAGTCAAGAGATGACTGGAATCTATAGAGAAACCACATTCTTTGCAAAGAAGCAAAGTGGAGCAGATCAAAATCTAGGGCTGTGTCCATGAAATCAAAGTCAACCAAACAGACTGATGTGTCCACAGTCAATCAAACAGATACTCCATCAACTCTGAAGATTCACGCTCCGCCAGCCCGCAGGCCATACCTAAAAAAGACGTATTTCCTAGCCTATAAAACACAGCTGGAAGGAAAAAAATCATGTGTCCCTCCCAGGTGATTTAAACTAACAACCATAAAGCCATCTTAAAAAGTAA
Organism: Cryptotis parvus; assembly: GCA_021461705.1. Classification (NCBI taxonomy): domain Eukaryota; kingdom Metazoa; phylum Chordata; class Mammalia; order Eulipotyphla; family Soricidae; genus Cryptotis; species Cryptotis parvus. The sequence continues at coordinate 205,701 of JAJIBD010030536.1, forward strand.
GCACTCTGAGTTTTGGGCATAATTCTGGAAAGGCACTTGAGAAAAGTCAAATAACAACAACATCTGGTGATATTTTGCAGTGTGTGCCGGAAATGAAAATGAACTCGTTTATTTCCTAACAAAGAGGCCTAAGCTGTTATGTAACTCCTGAATATCTGTGTGTGCGCACACACTAGTGTGTATATATATGTGTGTGTGTGTGTGTGTGTGTATGTGTGTATATATATATATATATGCATGCACATGTTTTAGAACATTCGAAACTGAAAAACTGGTTTCTTTCCCCCTTTTTCCTACTCAACTTTCATTTCTTTTTATCTTATCCTTGGAGAACAGGCAGACTCCCTACCAACTTAACACTATTCATTCTTTTCCCATAGTCACTCACACTAACACACTTCCACATCTCAGTTCAACTCACCTCAAACTTTTATCTACCTGACTCCTGACCCCTGGAAATCCAGTTTCATCTGGCATGTGGCACGACCACCCCCTGTTCGAACACTTTAGCATCTCCACCAGCTCTTGCCCCCAACAAGGCAAAGAGCTACAGATCAAAATCTAGGGCTGTGTCCATGAAATCAAAGTCAACCAAACAGACTGATGTGTTTACAGTCAATCAAACAGATGCTCCATCAACGCTGAAGATTCATGCTTCAGCCAGCCCGCAGGCCCTCACAAAAAAGATGTATTTCCTAGCCTATAAAACATAGCCGGAAGAAAAAAAAATCTGGGCAGAGATGCTTACTATGTCAGGATAACTTTCAGAAGGTTCCTAGCTCCTCAAAAACTTTCCTACGCAGCCCAGAGGACATCAGGTGACAGCTCACCAAGTCAACAGTGAGTGTAAAGTCAGAGTTTGGACTAGAAAATACTGTCTCAGCAAAGCCATTTCAACTTAGGGTGGGAGGGTGTGCAGAGAGCCCATGGTTATGGAAAAGTCTACTGTGTTCTGTAGCGGTACATGAATAGGCATTGAGTTAAAGCAGGTTTAAAGAGTAGCAAATCGTGAAGTTATATTAATGTATTTAACTGGGGGCTGCTACCTGGTTAAAAATACCCAATCTATGAAGAGTTTTGAATAGTAAAGCTGAGGTTGGATTTGGGTTTGAGAATCAAGGATTTATGGAACATGCAGTGAAAGACTATTATGAGCCCTTTGTGTGTGGATGTATGTCCCACCAAAGATGGTCACACACTAAAGGCATCTGAAAAGCAATGATCAAAAAATAAAAGGTCACAAATTACTGTTTTAAAAACGGTGAAAAATGGTGACACATAATCTCGGGATATATCCCATGACTTTGTTTTTTCTCACGTCACAGACTTCTATTTTCAGTTGCTTTACTTATTTTGATATTAGTTTTCATTTGTGGACACAGTGGGACGAGGAAAGGAAGTCTGCCTGTCCTAAGAGCCAGAAGATGCCTAAATCCACCCACAGGTGTCCTACAAGGGTCAGCACTAAGAGAAGGCTGCATCATCCTCTCCAGAAACCAGGCCACACAGCAGGTCCTACCATGCATCAACCCAGAGAGAAGAGAGAGCCACAAACACAAATCTGTGACTCTTGGCCTAGGATCCTTCTTCTAAACAGATGTTTGATGAATCTCGTACCTTTCTATCTAAATATTTCAAAGCCTCATAGTGGTTAACTGTACAACCTATCTCTTTCTATTTACATTTTTAACATCCTCTTTGAGAAGTTTATAACCAGGGTGTTCAGTCCACCACAGACTAAAGTTTAGAGGTTAAAGGTTAAAGGAATACATGTTTCCATCTCTGTTATTCATATGCAATCTGTTTTCTCAATGCCTCGGCACACTGAAGAGTTTCAGTTTTTCCTGGCCCTACTAACATATATAATTAGTTTGTATGTTTGAAGGTAGGTGCATGCCTGTGCACTGCCAAGGGGCTCAAACTCAGGGCCTCATACCTGTTAGTCATGTGCCCTACTGTGCCAGCACCCCACCCTTTATTTCACATAGTTCAGTGCAGGATTTCATTTCTCCTGAAAATAATCGTAAGGCAATAGGAAGCCCTGCTTCAATCTGATTTATACTTTCAACTCTCTCCGTATGACCTGAGCACCGAATCTCCTTAATACTCTATTTTTACTGTCATCAACTAAAGGAACCAGCTCCAGATTCATTTCTCAGCACAAAGATCGAAAAAACACTATATTAACAGAAATGCATCTGGACAGTGCGTATCCAGAAGTCAATTCTGCAGAGTTCCGGTGCTAGGCCTAGCCTTCTGTTCCAAACCTCTACACCTAGATTAGAGGGGTTATTGGACATTCATTTATTCATTAAACAAACAGTTGAGGCTACCATTACTGTCAGGCACTGTATCAGGTACTGGCCAGCAAGACAAATACAGCCCTTGATCCTCATAATCCATTTGAGAGATGTATTAAGCTTAAAGGAATTCTATTTAATTCATAAAGAGCTCAAAACCATTTGATGTATATTAATACTCATAAATTACTCATCACTCGCCTCTGCTCCTGAAAAGAGAAAGCAAGCACATGAAAATCTCAAAGAGATAAAATGCTTTAAGATGAAGGTCTCACACAGGAAAAATAACCACCCCATAAACTTATACTCTCTGAGAACAGCACAGTATTAAGACTGAAAATAAATTAAGATTTTTGGGGTCAAATAAGCAGTACAGGGGTTAGGGGCCATTCCTCATATGAGGACGGTTCTGTCCTGCTCCTTGGTACCACATGATCCTCATTCCCCAAGCACCACTGAATACAGCTTTGGGTGCCTAGATAATCCTTGGCACCGTAGGCTCGAAGCACTGAATCATCAGTTCCATTGGCAGAGAATTGTCAGGAGGGGATCCTTATACCTCCTGAGCACCATCTGAAAGACCAATACCCCACAAAAAAATCTTTTTTTTCATTTTAAAGGCTAAGGAGATAGCTTTAAGGGCTGAAACATACATATTTCATAACGGGAGGCCCAGGATTTATCACATGGCACCACATGGTCTTCCAAGTACTCCAGGTAGGGTTCCTTCTCCCCAAATGATAGAGGGGGAACATTTTCTTTTAACGGCAGAATACGTCTACCTGCCAAATACCAGGCTTAAACATACGGGCTGAAGAGACAGTAGACAAAGCACTTGCCTTGCACGTGGCTGACACAGGATCAATTACTCAGTACCCTGTGTCGCCGCCGCACCCCTGCCCCTGGCGGACACAGGATCAATTACTCAGTACCCTGTGTCGAGGCCGCACCCCCCCGTGCCCCCACCAGGATCACACTCTGGGTGCCGAGTCAGGATAAGCCCTGAACGTGGCCAGGTGTGGTCCCAAAACAAAACAAACATAAGCAAATACTGTCCAATACCAAAGTCACAAGCCACTTGCTAATGACATTTAAATCCGGCAGTTCCTATGTGATACTAGCCACCCCATCCCCACCCCCCAGTTTGTAAGTCTGCTCACAAATTCAAGAAATTAGCAGTTACCACTTATCATAAATACATTGGAAATCATTTCTATCGTCTCTAAAAGCTCTACAGGACTGTGCTGCCCTACACTGAGGGCTCTGACACACTAGTGAAAGGTAGCTTAAGTCCCTCACCTACCTAGAATGATGTCATTTCTTCCTTTGCAGGTAAGGGGAAACGTGATAGTGCCAGGCCTACTTCCCAGAACCTATATTCCTACAGAAATTCCTACTGTCCAACTGACCAATTGAAACTGGGACACAAGGGAAAAGGAAAACTGGGTGTATCTGGCTGCTTACTTTCGGTTCCTTTACAAGACTGCGTTGATCTGATTCTTTTCTATGCCTTGGAGTCAGGGGAACTGAAGAGGCAGAAGACGGAAACACCGCGAAGGGACAAGACCGCGTGTTTTGGTTTCCTGCAGCTTAACAATCACCAATCCCACCTCCGAGATTTGACCGAGGTTTGAAGTGTGCAAACAATGTTATGTGGCGATAAACGCAGTGAGACAAAGATGCACGGAGGTGACACGGAATACGCTGGCATGTTTTCCATGGGGGAATTTCCTGAACGAGATACCAAAACAGCAACCTCAACAGCAACCTCGTCTGGCGAAAGGTTTGGGGGTCATCAAGTTGATAGGAGGGGAATGGAGAGCCATTCCTATGCTAGTCCCATGCCAGCCCAGCCTTCCTGACAGGCTTGCCGAGAGCCTCCATAAACTTCCCAAACCCAAAACACAAGTTATGTAAAACCACTGCCTAAACCAAATACGCAGTAATAAGCCACGCCTGAACACAATTATCATAATTTGTCAGCACTGGTAGAAATTTAAAAAATTGTGACACGTTATCATCCAATACATAGTAGTCACAGAAACTTCATAATGGGAATCTTTCAGGGGAGAACCTCTACCTCCTGTGCATTTATATCTAATATACTAATAAACACAAATCTAAAACAATAGGATTGCTCCTCACATCACCTACCTATTCCCACCAAGTCCAACGAGAGACAAAAATCAAAGGGAGAAGCGATACCTCTGACCTCCCCACCAGGGTAATCGCTTTATTTTCCACTCCCAGAATGTCCCAGGCAGTTCAGCTTCTTTGTGCATGTGCTTGGACCATTGTGTTTGCTTTTCCACCACCTGCAGGCCTGTGGCCCCTCATGTAAATCCATGGTAAATACCTGCAGCTGAGCCTGTGCCCTCCCGAAAAAGCAAAACACTAGCATGGAACCTGCTTCCAGCTCCTGGGTTCCCCCTTCCTTATCTGTACAACCAACTTCACCAACGTAACAGCCCAGAGGCCTTACCAACTAATCTGACAACTAATTTCTCCTTTCCACAAGCAAAACCTCGTGGAAGAAAATACAAACGAAGCGTTAATATCTGTAAGCTGCCTGGCCTGCCGACACCGAAGAGTCCACACTGACATTTTCTCCCCCTCTGGCAAAGGGCTACCCCCAAGGCAGAGCAGGGGCAGTGCAACATATGGGATCTACTGCCCGCCTGCCCCCTGGGATCTGAGCTCCTCACTCGCCCTGTCTTCTGGAACCTCCTGAGCTCCAATTTCCCCAAGTGTCAAATGAAGGGGGCGGGGGGAATCATGTCTCATCAACCGCGGAGCGGCACAGCCCGACACACGGGGCCCCCTCTAAAGACCCAACAATCCACACCGGCTCTCTCAGCTATTTTCACTGTGCCAGTCCCCAAAAGCCGGGCCAGCTGACACTCATCTGGCCCATAAGCAGTTCCCTGGGAAGGTCTCACCCACAGCGGGCATCGGAAAATACCTACTGGGCCACCCAGAGGCGTCGCTCGGTGGGAAAGCATTTGCCTCTAGCGGAGGGTCCCGACCTCAATCCCTTAAACCACAAAAAAAAAAAGGGAAAAAAAAAGAAAAAGAAAAGAAAAAGAAAAGAAAAGAAAGAAAAAAGAAAAAATTACCAAGAAAATTGTTTAGTAAGAACGTAGGGACCCAACTCGGCTCTGGGTCCACGTCTCCGTCAGGGCCTGGGCCTGGCATCGGTGCTGATTCAGTGGCTGATAACGGGCGGCCACGACTGAACCACCACGTCCAGCTCCCTCTCCGCGCCCCCACAGGTCCGTTTGACGGGCAGGGCCACGAAGGCCACCTACGCCCGACCCTCAAGGGGGATGCAGCGTCACCAACGCCCGTCAGGTAAGGCCCGCCACCCCGGAGCCCGCGACCCGGCGCCCCTTCCCCACCAGCCCCTCAGTGGCCCCCGCGCGCGTGCCAGCGCCCTCCTCGCTCCCGCGCGCCCCAGCCCCTCCCGCCCACGGCACGTGACGCGACACGCGCCAGCTGCACGCGGGCTCCACCAAAACAAAAACAGACGCGGCCGGCCGGCCGCGGCGGCGGCGGCGGCGGGGGGCGCGCGGGGGGCGGCGAGCGGCGAGCGGCGGGCGCGCCCCCGTCACCGCTCCTCAGCCGCTCCTCAGCCGCTCCGGGCGCCACCGGCCGCGCGCCCCGGCAGCCCGGGGGCGGGAGGGCAGAGGGCGCCACCCTGTTTACCGCCCTCGCTCCAGGCCGGGGAGCCGCCCGGAAACGGTCTCCCGGGAGCCGGCCCGCGAGGGCGCCCCCACCCGCGCCCGGGACGCCCGCCCGGCGTGGGAGGCGCCCGAGCTCGGAGCGGCGCTCGAGCGGAATAAAACCGTCGCCACGGCTGAGGGAGGAGGGAGAGCGGGGGGGAGCTCGGGCTCGCGCGCCCCGGCCGACCCGGCTCCCCGGGGCCCGCGGCTGCGTGTCGGCCCCGTCACGACTCTGTTACGCACTTCACCCCCACCCCCCCAATCTTTCGGCTCTGGCGCTTCCGCAGACCCCCCTTTTCTCACGTGGCCGCCGCCTCCGTGCACGCCAAGTCCCTGGCGACCAGGGCCAGACCCTCGCGCACTTCGGGGACCACCACCTCCCCCCCACCCCAACACTCTCCCCACCTCAGCCTGCGCCCACCCGGGGGTCGCCAGCCCTCCCGGACCACCCTCCTCCCGCCTCACACACACACACACACACACACGCACACGCACACCGACCCACATCTTCCGCCCGGGAGGTGGGGAACAGAGCGGCTATTTACAAGCTGTCAGAAGCCCAGTTTTGCACATGACGAAGCTGCGCGTCCCTCGCTCCTCCGCGCTCACCCTTCAGCCTGGCTGCGAACTGCACCCACCGACCTTCCCACCACCGAGCGGGGCGCGGGGACGAGTGGGGGGTAAGATCTCCGCCACTAAGGAGCCAAGTGGGGGTACGCCACTCGGGCCCAGCACTGGCCATGGCAAGACTGGCAAGACCACCGCCACCATCACCCCCTTTCCGGCCCCGACGTGGTGCCAGCAAACGTGACATTTCCGAGCTACGACAGCAATGCCCCCTCCTCGCACACCTGCTACGCAGTCGGAGACCCCTCCAGCCCGCCATCGGGGAGCTGCGCCCGCGGTGGGGTGGGCTGGAGCGACACGCTCCGCTCCCCTAAAGTAAGGAAAGGAGCGCGAGGGGGGACAGGCACCCCGTGCGCCCCGCCCGGGAGCGCTGTCCTCCGGGGCTCATCCCGGGCATCCTTCGTCCCTCTGGGCTGGGGAAAAGGAGGGAAAAATCAAAAGAGGGAGACAGCCCGAGGCCAGGGGTGTCTTTCCTTTGACGCCGCGTCCTCCTCGAAGCGGTCCCCCCTTCCCCTCCACCTTCCCCTTTCCCTCCCCCGCCCCGCACCTCGCCTGATTTCTCGTCGGCAGCAAAGGTGGGGTACGTGGGGGAGAAGTGAGCGAGTGCTCTCGAGGTGCGGGACGTTGGTCTCCGCGGAGTGAAGAGGTGGGATCTCGAAATGGAAACGGTCCCCCCTCCCTCCCTCCTCCTCCTCCTCCTCCTCCTCTTCTGTTTACCTCAAGTTTGAATTTTATCTGCGCAACATTAGCTGGAATGCGGACATTGAAAAAAAAAAAAAGCCACACGCTCCCAAGCCGGCAGCAGCTCCCGAGGAGCCATGTGGCATCCAGCCACCTCAAAGCCAGTCAGAGGGGAAAAGTGCTCTTAAGGCGCCCAGACCGCGGCCACCTCGCCTCGCGGTCCACCTTCCCCGCACTCCGGGGCCAGCGCGGCGGGGACCCAGGCCCGGCGAGTGCGAAGCTGGCGGCGGCGGGGCGTGCGCAGGAGGAAATGAGCGAGTCCTGGGTGCCACAGTCGGCGATGGGCCGTGGCACCCGGCCGCCCCTCTGCCTGGCGGGCTCCCCCCGTCGCAACAGAATCCGCCACCACCACTGCCCCCACCTTTCGGCTCTCCCCCACCTCCGGAACTTACCTCGGGCCCGTCGCAGCACCGCGGCCGCCGCTCGGATCCATCTCCCCGCGCTTCCGCGGGAGCCAGGCGCCAGCGGGGGAATGATGCGCATGTATATTTGTGGAGCGAATTCTTCTAGAACGTCCCCGGGATGATCGCGGGAGCGAGGCGGCGAGGGAGACAGGTGCAGAGCTGGCCCAGCCGCGCCGGCTAAAAGTTGTTCTCTCGCCGAGGTGGTGGGCAGCGGCGGGGACCCCCGGCCCGGAGCTGAAGACCCCCTCCTGTCTCGCAGCGTCACCCCCCTACTCCCTACCCCCTTCTCCTCGGCCCCGCTGCTGCGCGCCGCTCGGCTGCAGGGGAGGTGGCGTAGTTTCTCTTCCTCCCACCTCTTCTCACTCACTTGTTTTTGTAGCCGTGGGCTCCCCCTAATGCTTTCCTCTCCACAATGTTGTTTCATTATATCATGTCCATCATGTGACACCGGAGAGGCCTCTCTATGGAAACTTAAAGGGGCTCCCACGTGACTGCAGCAGCAACAACAGCAGCGGCAGCGGCAGGACTGGCGGCGGCCGCAGCGTCGGTCCCACCACCCACCGCGCGCCCCTCGCAGCATCCCGGAGGGGCTTCGGGCGCTGCAGAAGCCCCAGATCGGGGGAGCAACAGCATCCGGGAGCTGTGGCGTCGGTGCGTGCGTGTTGCCTTTTGCTCATTACACAGGAGAAGCGAACAGAAGGAGCGTCCTGAAATCCTTCCCTACAGTCACCAAACCCACGCTCTGTGAAAATGACATTTCGTGGCTCCTACTTTATTTTCCCCCCAAAAGCAAAGAGTTTTCTATCAGGTCTGATTAGATTTTACAGAGTCAAAAAAAGGAAAACCGGATTTGTCCCTCGACGAGTTCAGCCAGCACTGGGGTGAACAAAAATGACAAAATAATAGCAGAACTAGAACCAGGCATTTGATACATAATTACCCTCGCTACCAGCTTTAAAGCTCTCTGGAATCACATTCCTCCGGTAACTGTGGATGATGCTTGCAGGAGGCAAAATGCAATGCAGTTTTCCTCTTCCGCAGCTATATTAAGGCTTTGTTGCTGACAACGGTAAAAACTTGTTTGTGTCAGGAAGTGAAGTACGAAGGTATGACCTGGAAGGTACAGACAAAACCAAAGTGGCAGTTTTTGCATTACTTTTCTGACCACAGTCTTTCGAATGGTGAGAAACAGCTGGTCAGTCAGCTGTAAAATACGTAGTATGTTTGGCGAGAAATAAAATAACCAGAAAAGCACATTTCTCCCTCAATTATACCACTCACCTATGTATTCCTTTTGTGTATATAGAAAAATGTGCACTTTCATACCTTGAATTGTCATTTCTAGCATTTGATGGAAGCATTTAACACCCAGCTCTGAAGGTTTGGGCCCGGTAGTGTGTGGCAAAATCAACATCAGTTTCGAGTGCTATTACTCCTGAATTATTATGGAGTCACAAACCCCCTCCTGGCTTTTGCCTTAAATCTCAAAGCTCTGCCTTCAAGTCTTTATGGCCCTGGAAGATTCTGTCCTATCAGTCTATTACCCAAGAGATGTTTTTCCTTTTTCCTTTTAAATGGGTTAGTTCCTGCTTTGCCATTTATAAGATGAACTCTCTGCTTGGGCTGTCGAATTATGAAAACTTCCCAAGAAACTGAAGAATGAGGCAGTTACTAGCTCAGTCCCCCTGTGACTTGGCTAGGCCTGTCTTCCTCATCAGCCAGAAATGATTTCCACTACTCCTTTCTTAATGCCATTGCCCCCCCCGCCATCTGTACCCACCTGTCTAATATTTAATCCCTTCCCCTACTTTGGCCTCCATATTCATCCCCATTTCTTCCTCAATACTTAACTCAGACCTCCCTCCCCCTGCTACCCCCCAGCCCCTAGCGTCTTCTTCCTCCCTTAACAACCTCCCTGCTTTTCCCAGCGCTGACTCCCTCCGCGGCTCCGCAACTCTACCTTCTTACCTCTTTGACCTCCTTAATTCTCCTTCACAGCCTGGCTCTGGACTTCTTGGCCTCTTCTTCCCTTCTCGGTCTGCAGTGTTCTGCTCCCCGCCCCCCACCGGGGTCTCCTCACCCGCTTCTCCCAGTCCCATCTCTTTTGATGCCAAACCCCAGCATTCCTCAACGGTGTGGCCTGCTGGGCTTTTAGCTGGATCCTCTTCCAGAGCCTGGGACCTGGGAGAAGGGAGTGTGGAGCGCAAAGTGGGGGGGGGGGGGGCAAGAAGGCCCCTCGCCTGTGGCCCCTGCCTCGCCCTCTCCACCCCTCGCCCCCTCCCTTCCCCAGCCCCGGCCCCTCCCGACTCCCGGTTGCTGCGCTTCCTGGGCGGATGGTTGGGACTTGCTGCAGCAGCTGCGGTTCTGCTGTGTCATGCAAGGGGAGGCGGCGGCCGCGGCGGCGGCCGGAGCTGGAGGGGGGAGGAGGGGAGGAACCTGATCTCTCCGGTAGCGAAGGGCTGGAGGCAAACACCGAGCTCCCCAGAGCCGCCGGGAGCAGGGAGGGCTCCGCTACCTCAGGGGCCCTCCCGCGGGGCAGATGGTAAGTGGGGCGGCGCAGGTGGTCGCCTGGGGAAGGGAGCGCGCAGAGGGGTAGGTGTGGGGGGACGGGGGAGGGTGGAGGAGAGTATTAGGAGACCACCCACCCCCAAAACTGAAGGAGCCCAGTGCATAGCGGAATGGGACCCGAGCGGTGACGAGGAACCCTAGTAATTTCCATTCGAGCCAGGCTCCCCCACGGGCGTGGTGAGTCCCGAACCCCGGACCCGAGCTAGAGGCACTGATTCTGGCTTGGAGACGCGCCCCGCAGTCACTCCCGGCGCTCGGAGGGGTTCAGCCGGGTAGCAGAAGTCAACCTAGACCTTGTTCCTGTCGTCTGACTGCGCTCTGTGGACTGTCTTGTTTAACACTAGGGAAAGGGGATGGGAAACCTGCCCAGTCTCACTTTCGCCTCGAAAATAATGCTGTTGGCCAGCGGCCTCGGACAAACAGCCTCTAGTGCAATTAAACAATCAATAGGAAAAGAGCTCCAGAATTCCCCCTCGCTGTCCTCCTTTGCCTGCCCGGAGCACGGTGATGAATCCCCGTTTAAAGGAGAAACTATAGGTTATAGGAGAAACTGCCACCCTCCCTCCCTCCACCCGCCTCTCCCTCACAAACTGCTCATATTCATCATCCACCCCCTCACCACAATGATTCTGAGAGATGAGACGTCACACTTGAGCCCCAGGCTGGACGAGGGACTTGCCTTCCACTGAGCAATTCCATCTCCCTTAGGCGTCACCCTGGGGGAATTTTGCAACCTAACGCGAACAGGGTGAGCGCTGAGGACCACCAATGCTTTTAACTCAGGGCAATTCTCAGGGCAACTTTTTTTCCCCCTATCCCTTTCCATTTTGCTCCTGAAACATTTAAAGCACTTTCCAAAGCATCTTATTTTTTCCTTCTTTTTTTAAAATGTCAGTCATACATGTAACAGTAAGGGGTTGGTGGGATTAACGGAAAGACTAATGTCGGTCTCCAAAGCACAGGCCGTTGCTAGGGAACTCCAGCTCATCCTGCTCTCTAATCTCTAGCATGTTCTGTGGAAATCCAACTTCTCCGGGTGTTATTAAAATGAATGGCATTTGGTTAGAAGCGTTTCTACTTGTGCTGTAGCATCCTGGATTGTTATCCATGGCCTCGCACCCACATACCTTGTTTTCCTAATTCGATTTCTGTATGTGCGTCACTGACAGGGACACGCAGACCAGACCAGTCAGGTTCACTTCCTGTTTCTCAGAACTGGTTTATATTTGGTCTCCGAGCACTAGCTGCTAAAATATTATCAAACTGGTACTGTTGGAAAGAACTGTCTGCTGTCGGTGAAAGCAAATCCTCCCAAATGAGTCCTGTTTCTTATGCAAAACCTTATCTTTTGAGGACTGGACCAGAGGGTTGCCATTTCAGAAAAACCATTCTTGAAATGGAAAGCCTAGAAAAAATCCAGACTCTTTGTCCCTCTGCCTCAGAACTAAAACAAACTCAAGCAGGGAGTAGATGTACATATTATATTTCTAAAATGAAGCACAGAAAAATACACACCGAAGCTGGGGAAATCATTAAGACTAAATAAGGCGCAGAGTTGAATGGGATCCAGGCCCCAAGAGGCCAAATAAGCCTGGTTGGTGTTGGGGCTCTCAGAGAACAGCGTGTGATCACAAGACTGCACTGCACACAGAAGCCCATCACTTTGTCTCCTAATTGTTCCTTTTACCAAGTCTCCTTACGTCCCTAGACAAGACAGGCTTGTTTCTTTTTTCTTTTCCTTTTCTCTCCTCCTTAGAATAAGCCTATCTCTAAGGCAATAGCAAATTAAGCACTACGTAAATAGCTAGGTGGGTTCTGATGTAGCTGATTTGTTTAAATGGAAAATAAAATGTGTTGAGAAAAGATCAGAGGACAGTTCATCACGAAATTTGTTGTTGAGCGATTTTAGAGCCCGCTGTCTGGGGAGAACCGCCAAGGTCTTCTTGTCTTCATGGAAACTTCATGAAAGTGATGGGGTTAAAAGATCTCTCAAGTTCCTTTCACTTACACAATTCTTCAATTACATTGAACTCCCCATGTAAAAGATTCCAATTGTATCTGGACTGTGCGAGGTTAAAGTGTAACACTGAAATGTCCATACCTCTCCATAGATATGTCAGAGTTAATGATACTATGAAATGAATTGCCTTTGCACCATCATTTTTTTTTTAGTATCAGTTGCCCGCCAAATAACATCTACCTAACTCCCAACGTAGCTCTCTCTGCTCCCTTGGTGGTATTACAGAAGCCAGAGGATAAGAGGTAAGAAAGGATATAAAAATGTATCAAAAAGCCTATCCAGTACAAGTGTAGTGAACACAAGTATTCTGATTAGCAAAATGGCAGAATGATAAGCACCATATACAAGATAACTTGGAAATCCTCATGGAGAGTAAAAAATATATTTATTTGCCTGTCCTTTAGTTAATGATAGGAAGAAATAGATCTGGCAAAGATTTTCAAAGTCTTAGGGGCCGGAGCGATAGCCCAGTGGGTAGGGCGTTTGCCTTGCACGGCCGGCCCATGCTGGCCTGGGTTCGATCCCCGGCATCCCATATGGTCCCCGAGCACCGCCAGGAGTGACTCCTGAGTGCAGAGCCAGGAGTAACCCCTGAGCATCGCCGGTGTGACCCAAAAAGCAAAAAAAAAAAAAAAAAAAGATTTTCAAAGTCTTCAGATTCAAGCAAGATGTTAAAAAAATAGATAGCATGGAGAAATGTGAGATTTCTGCCAGAGAAAAGACTTGATTTTGAAACCCAACTTTGCCCTTTCACTTAATCATTTTTATATATTATACTGCATATAAATCACATAGACTAACAAAAGTTATGTGTCAGGTATTGTAGTAGGCAAAGGATAGTATGGAGGCAAATAAAATAGCCATTTTAGAATTATCTAAACTTAGGTGTCAAGAATGGGAAAGAAGGGAAAGGATGGATTAAAAAATTAGGATATAGACCCTACAGCATTTTATTTTGTATTACAGGATTAAGGACTAAGAGGAGATGATTAGGTAAATGGGAAGATGGCAATACCTATTCACCAAGATAAAACTCCGGGAAGCATAGGTTGAAGAAGTAAGGTAGATGTTTAATTCTAAATATATAAAGTTTGACGTGTCCTGGTGATATCAAAGAGATGCTGTCTACTACGTCATTTAACAGAAGAGTCTAGAACGCAAGAGAGATTATGCCAGAGTACTTCTGAATGAGTGAAAGTTGATGAGAGTTGACCTGATCCCCAAGATAAAAGGCATAGTGGAAGACTCATAAAGAGGGCCTGCTCTGGAACGCTGTAAAGATGCCAACACTAAAAGGTGACGAAACAAAGACGCAGGGGAAAGAACATTCAAAGAAGTAAGAGAACCAGGAACAAGTGTTAGAATAGCCAAGGGAGGAAATGTCAACAGTATTAAATGCTAAAGAAAGGTCAAGAAAAAGCAAGTTCTGGAAAGTCCTTGGCTTGACAACAAGGAGGTCATTGTTGTGGTTGGCAAGGAGGAGTTACTAGGATTTGGGGATGGTAACCATATTGCAGGGGATTCAAATCAGGGTACAAAGCAAAATTTTAGGGGTCAGAAGGACTAAAGAACAACTAGAGAAGGAAAATAAAGCTGTGGGGAAGAAGCAAAAATAGTGTGTGAGGAAAAGAAATATATGTCTTCGTTCTTTCAACTTTCTTTAAATGAAATGTCATAACCGTGTATCAGTTGCTCAGGCTGAAAGGCATGTAGGCGTTCATCGTTCTTTTCTCTATTCTTGCATCTGACCCACAAGGAAGAAATTCAAGTCATCTTTACCTCCAATTCCAAAATCTATATCTCTCTCCACTGCTACTACTCTATTAACTTTTTTTTTATTTTTTATTTTAGGCAAGAGAGAGAGGAAGCAGTTTGGGCCACACACAGTCATGATTAGGAACTACTCCTGGCTCTGTGCTCAGGAGTGAGTGCTAGAGGGGCATATGTAGTGCTAGAGATTGAACTGAGGTTGGGTGCATGCAAGGCAAGCACCTTAATCATTGTATTATCTCTTTGATCTCCCTTCCATCTCTTTTCTATTCCTTACACTTACCACAGGTCCTTCTATTCCTTACACTAACTGCTGGGCTCCTGAAAACCCTTTCTAATCCTGTTCCCACCTTTGCCCCTGTCCTCCACAGCACAGCCAGAGTGACACGAATCAAGACCATAGATAGATTACATGGTGTCTCTCCTTAGAATCTTCCCAAGTCTTCTTATGGCACTTGGGGCAAATCCAGACTCTGTTGTGTAAAAAGCCCTCTGCAATGGCAGCCTAGACCAACTTCAGACTCTCAACCCAACCCTCCCACCCACCTCCCATTATACTTTTATCTGTCCCTGAAACACACCTTATTCACTCTTATTTTGAAAGAACTCACCCCAGTTATTTCCAAATCCTAGGGTATTTTTTGGGAGGGTCACACCTGGCAGTGCACAGGGACTACTCCTGGCAGTGTGATCAGGAGTTATTACAAGCAGTGCTAAGGGACTTAAAGAAGTGCTAGGGGGTCAAGTGGGGTTGGCTGCATGCAAGGCAAACAACTAAACCCTTATACTATCTGGACCTTCTAGAATTACTCTTGTGGTCATTCTGATCTCCATTTAAATGTCACTTCCTCAAAGAACCCTTCCTGGCTATCCAATCTAAAAAAGTCTTCTTCTGACCACCTTGCCAACCATCCTATGTGTTTTGTTTCATTCTTTTGGGAGAGGGCACACCTGGCAGTGCTCACCAATCATTCTATGTATTTTGTGTTACGTTTTGTTTTCTTTGGGAGAAGGGACACACCCAGCAGTTCAGAGTTACTTCTGACTCTGCATTCACGGACCAGTTCTGGTGAGACTCAAAGAACCATATGGGGTGCCAGAGATTAAACCCTGGTCAGCTGTATGCAAGGCAAGCACCCTACCCATTGCACTTTCTCTCCAGGTCCCCAGTTTTCCTTTTTTTCCCCTGTCTCTTTTTTAATTATATTTTGTTTATAAGCTTGACTATTATTTGTTTTTTTTCTTGCTTATGACTGAGACCCTTTGAAATGTAAATCTCATGAGGAATCTTAACACGCAGTCTTCACACAAAATGCTAGTTGTAATCTGTTGAAAGGAAAAGAGAGAAGCAATGGATTATTAAAATTTGAGACATGGAGAATCAGAGCCTGATATGCTTGAGGAATAGCAAGTGATATTGAATGACTAGGCTTTGGAAAGTCTAAAAGTGGAAGTTAATCAGGTATGTGACACTGGACATTCACTATCTCTGAGCTCTACCTTGTTGTCAGTGATAATACGTGTCTCATATGCTTATAGGGAAATTAAGTGAATTCTCAAAGGTAGAAAACAGTCTTGTCAGATTATGAGGAAAACAAGTACTTCCGCAGGCCAAGTTTTGAGGTGCCTCTCAAGTAATACTCAAGAGGATTTGGAGGCTGCTTCTTGCAATATTGTTGGAAGTGGTCTTCAGATAGTGCTGAAGATCCATAGGGCCATACTTTGTGGTGCTCAGGGCCTCAAGAGCAATACCCAGTGGGTGGAACGATACATATTATGTGGTATACTCCCATACTTGGGATGGAAGTATACAATGCCAGGATCCAACTTGGGGCCTCTTGCATGTGCCCTAACCCTTTGAGCTATTCTTCCGTCCCCCTGCAAATCAATTTCTAACCGCATCATGAGAGCTCATCTGTGGGCTCCCTTATAGTAGAGCTAGCATTTGCTAATGACTTATTAGGAAAAAGAGCTAAGTTGTCACTTTTAAAAAATAGTAGACTCTCTTTATAACGTAAACACTGGAGTCAATTACTTAAAAAGAAACCAAAGCACTCCTGTCTTCTCTAACCTGTCTCCAACAGATCAATAAGGAAGCCTCAAATGCCCTGGAAAATTGGGCAAAGGGTATGACAAACATTACAGTAAATCAAAGTGGCCTTTGAAATATGGAAAAATGCTCACCTTTTTCTGATAACATGCTATGCAACTTAGAAGTGCATTGAGGTTCCTCTTTACATAAGAGGTTGACACGAGTCAAGAAGGTTAATGGCGGGAACAGAGATGTGATTCAGAGGTAAGTACTTGATTTGATTCCTG
Source organism: Cryptotis parvus (assembly GCA_021461705.1). Taxonomy (NCBI): domain Eukaryota; kingdom Metazoa; phylum Chordata; class Mammalia; order Eulipotyphla; family Soricidae; genus Cryptotis; species Cryptotis parvus. The sequence continues at coordinate 222,172 of JAJIBD010030536.1, forward strand.
GCACTGCCAAAAAAAGTTGAATAGCATATTTAGTTCACTAACCTGGAAAGGGCATTTTATTGCAATATCAGTAGGAGTGAAAGTTGGTACAATCGGGGGTTGGAGTGATAGAACAGCAGGTAGGGTGTTTGCCTTGCACACGGCCAACCTGGAGTTCAATTCCCGGCATCCCATATGATCCCCTGAACGCCGCCGGGAGTAAATCCTGAGTGTAGAGCCAGGAGTAACCCCTGAACATTCCAGGTGTGACCCAAAAAGCAAAAAGGAAGTTGGCATAATCTTCTGAAGGCAATATCAATTTTTCGTTATGTAAAAAGCCTATGAGCAACTTTTCTACTTTTATGTATTTATCCAATACATATACTCACACATGTATTAGAGGATTACTCAGGTAGGATTTTTCACTGAAAAGTTACTTATAGTCATTAAAGACGGAAAACAGCCCATGTGTTCATCAGTAGTGATGTAGCTAAATAAGTTATGGTTGGTAGATAGCTGTTAAGATTTGTGAGGCAGTGCTAGTGTGGAAAATCTTCATAATTCATTACCATGGGGAAAATGAAAAAATAACACACATGTATTTGCTAGCATTGTGTTTATTTAAGAAGACTGTTTACATTTTTTATGTGAAAAATATTATCTCGCGAAGTCAAAATAAAGCAGGGTAGGAACAGATGCAGCAAGATGAGCTGGGAAAGTATTTAAGTGATTCGTGAGTAGATGGTGGTATGTTTCCCTCACTACGATCATGGCATGCACAGGAGAGGAAGAAATAAGTGTTCTTTGACAATTGAATGGACATGGAGAGTTATGGAGAGTGAAGTAATTGACTTCCAAGTTATTTCTCAATGCAGTGCGTGAACAGACATGTCAGTTGCTAACGTGGAGAATACTGGGACAGTCCCAGAATTTCAGGGGAAGATTCAAAGTTCTGAGTGAAGACACCTATTCTAGACTTAGATGCAGGTTCAAGCTCAGAAGAACTGCTAGAATGGGACTGATCCATTTGGAAGATTATCTCCACAAGAAAGTAGATAGAATCAGAAGAAAAACAGGGCTAGCAGTGAATTATCATTTAGAGATTATGTAGAAAAGGAAGAGCTGGCAACCAAGACAGAATCAGATATCAGAAAAGTGAAACCAGGAGACCATGGGGCCAACTTTATATTAAATGTTGCCAAAAGGTCCTGGAAAACCATTATGAGTTGTTTCTCTCAGAAACTAAGAAACATGAGAACTGGGGTTATTTTAATTACCTATGTAACCACAGGGCTTGCTCTATACCGTAAACTTTGCTTAAATTGGAAAAGACAAAGCTACATAGAGATACTACAGAGGTATAGAAAGAGAATAAAATGTATCCTTGGGTCTCAAGAAATAAATAAGACAGATTCTCTTCTACTTGGCTGGCAGCCAGACCTAATCTTGGGAAATTAAGGAAGTTATGCTTTGCACTCCAGCAGTATTCAGGACCTTTCCCAACTGCTCAGAGATCACGCCTAACAGTGCTCAGAGAACCATATATGGTTCTGGGGTTTCAACCAGGGCTGGCAGTATGCAAGACAAGTGCCCTGCACCATCTCTCTGGCCAGTTTACTCTTGAGCAAACACCCTAATGGGACTTTCCCCTGTGCCATGTTATGGGAGCTATTCAGAGCCTCCAAGAATCTTTTTTAAGGGAGTGGGGCACACCCTGTGTTGCTCAGGGCCTATTCTTGGCTCTGTACTAAGTAATGAGTCCTGGCAGTGCTCAGGAGACCTTACATGGTGCTTGGATATGATCCAGTATCCGCCATCTGTGAGCCAAGTGCCTTAACCTCTGTGCTGTCTACTACTCTCAAGCCCTGGAATCTCTCTTGATACCTAATACTCACCTATGTCTGAGTCATTCAGCATCATTGTTGTTTTTATTTAGGTCCTGGGTGATGAAAAAAAGAGTGAATGAAATTTGCTTTTCTTCATCTACCTTGACTCAGTTGGTGGAGACAGTGGGATCCATTCTGACGCCACTCTAATAATGTGATATCCGCTCACCATTCACAAGAATGTCCCATCAAAGGGAAAGATGACTTTGTCAGGAAGAGGCTGTCAGCTCTCAGAGAATCAACCAACTCTTCCATCCTGTATTGCTTCTGCATAATGGTGCTGCTGTCAGGAAAGAATCTAGAAGACACTGAAGAAAAAAAACCATTCTGACTTTGTCCTGAGAACAGCAAAACTTCCCACATAGAAGAGGCCATGTCATGACCTTTTGATCCAATGTCCTTGAAATAGAAACTGAAACAGAAGATGTGATCTAGGCAATACTTTCAAAATGTTTTATCACCCTAGAAGGTAACTAGACCGGGGAAAGCAAAGTTTTCTTGTAAAGAACCAAACAGGATATGGTTGGGGCTTTGTGGGCATGAATTTCATGCCCTCCCAGTCTCTCCTATCACTGTACTTAGGCATGTGTGCAAAGACGAGTGTGGCCACATTCCAATATTAGCTTCATGGAGTTACATTTGAACATCTTATTTCCATGTTACAACAGATTCTTCATTGTATCTTTTTCAGCTATCTGAAAAAGTGAAAACCATCCTCAGCTCACAGAACTGTACAAAAACAGGGTGTGGGCTGAATTTGGCCCATGGACACTAATTTGGTAACCTTGGATTTAGACAAACAAGAAGATCAAATCATAAGGGAGAGTTCCAGATTTATAGTTCTGAAGAAATGAATATTTTATCTATAATTTTTTGTTCTCAAGCTTATTTGAACATATAAACACATTTGTCTCCAATGGATGTATTTGGAATAAAGAGTAGCTCCTCGGTTCATTTAACACTTTGTTCTTTCTGAAGGAATGTGTGTGAATGTAGGAGTTTTTAAAAAAAAGAAAAATTCCTTTACTACACAACTATATAAATGCCTACACAAAAAGGACATAGTAATTCTAATCTTCTTTGTTATTGTTTGGGGCTGTACCCAGCAATGCTCAGGGATTACTCCTGGTTCTGCACTCAGGAATTAGTCCTGGCAATGCTTGGGGACCATGTGGGATACCAGGGATGAACCTGCGTTGGCCACGGGCAAGGCAAGCACCCTACTCACTGCACTATCACTCTGACCCCCTCTAACCACAGTTTAAAATTGAATTAATTCACTCAATAGGTACCTTAATGCTCTACTTCTTATGTAGTACAGTACTGTTATGAAGTTAGAAATTAAAAGGAGATAGATAATAGAGGGTTGATAACAGATTGATAGGCCAATAGAGGTTAAATGATAAATGAATAGGGGTCAATGACAACTGTTTGTATCAGTATAATTGTAGTTAGTGCAATAGATAAAAAAAATGCTAAGTTTCAATCTGAGCTCCTTTGTGTCCCAGCTCTAAGACCTTGGGTTGATTACACAAACCATATAAGCTTCCATTTCTATTTTTAACATGGGGATAATAATACTGACCTCTCAAGGAGATTGTGGGAATTAAATAAAGTAGTGTACATAAATCAGATAATGTGGTTACTGGTAGTGTTAAGTAATCAGTCAGTGGTAGCTGTTGTTATTTTATGCCAATATGAAAGCATAGACTTTATACAAAAGAAACATACAATAAAAGACAAAATAGACTAACCTCATAAGCCAACAACTTAATGTACACAAATGGAAGCCAGAAACCTGAGGTTTGATTCCTGGCAGAGAATATTTAGGTGAAAATAAAAGCAAAAGTGATATTATTATAGGAACAGACAGCAAGGCAGCTGACCAGCTGTTCTGCCTGGTTCTTCCCAGCTAGAACTGTTTCAGGAACTCTACCTCCCCAATACTAGAAGCAGAGCTGGAGAGAAAGTTCTCATCACTGTCAATCCCAGTACCTTGCTTCTTTCAAGTGACAGTCAGCTGTGGTCCTCAGACACCTGTAAGTCCCTCCTGTGATCTCCTCCCTGTAGACAGGGACCTCCACCTGGGCTTCTGTGCCAGAACTTCTGTAACCCATTTATCTTTGAACTCCTCTTCTCTGGAGGGCTGCATTCTGCTATCCACACTCTCTACTGTTATCTCCTTAAATAATGGTATCTGTAGGCCTCAATCTTCAAGCTGGACTGCTTAGCAAACTCCCAGTTTCAACTTGGTCTGAGACAACATCTCTTGCACAGCTCAGCTCCCCTATTCCAAATTGGCTTCTGTTCTCCCAGCCCATCCCACCCACCTCGGTCTTGGCTCAGGCTGTGTCTCTCCACTGCCCATGTGTTGTCAACTGACTCTAGCAGGCCTTGTGAGCCTGTTATGGCAACATCAATAATGCTTTCCCGATACAAATGACAAAATTATTGGCACAGGAATACAACAGCAGGATAATGGAGAATGTCAACATCTACTGACAAGCTCATGCTGCTGAAAAGTGAGCATCAAATAAAGTTGGCATGACTTATATTTAAACTAATTGCTTCTTGAAGAGGTACTATTCTATGCTTGATGCTAACTAGCCAGAAAGAATGTGTTGGTGAAGGAGAAGTGACAGACAACTTAAAATAAGTGATCATAGCACCCTTGCATTGGGAATAGCCAGAAAAGGCAATTCTCTGCTTGCTAACCTGATATCTAGAACTTGGATAACTTCAAAAATGTAAACTTGAGACTCTTGCCAGATACTGGAAAGAAAGCTCTCAGGAAAGTATAATGCCTTGAAACTGAAATTCTTATCAAACCAGTATAGTTTCAGTGAAGAAAAAGGAATCATCTAAAATGATCAATATGTCTCTTCCAGAAGCATTCTGAGTTTTAAAGGATAAATAAAAGCGATAGGAGTTGAGACATAGAATGAGGCCTCATTCAAAAGAAAGATGAGGACTAGTGACAATAATTAATTCTGGGGGCTAATGTTCAGAGATAACTGAGGTCTGAGGAAAGTAATGAAGACTAGGAATTTTGTTGTTGTTGTTGTTATTGTTGTTTGCTTTTGTTTTTTCTTTTTTGGGTCATACCGGCGATGGTCAGGGGTTACTCCTGGCTCTTTGCTCAGGAATTACTCCTGGTGGTGCTCGCAGGACAATATGAGATGCCGGGAATCAAAGCCAGGTCAACTGCATGTGAGGCAAATGCCCTACCCGCTGTGCTATCACCCGGTCACAAGGAATTTTTTTTGATGTTTCTTCTGTGTCTGTAGAATGAAAAGTATGGCTATTGAATGGGCAGATTGTCTAATGTTTCTCTGAAAACACAGCCATTCAACTAAAATCTTAGGTATGAGGATTTTCACTCCTTTCATATTTTTAATATTTCTTTTTGGGGGAGAATTGAGCCTACTCAAAGGTTACTCCTGGCTCTGCACTCAGGAATTATTCCTGGAGATGCTTGAGGGATCATAAGGGATTTGGAGGGTTGAACCTGGCTCAACTGTATGCAAGGCAAATGCCTTACACACTGTACTCAGCATTCTTGTTAATATTTTTATAATCAGAATGTATCTTACATCAGTAGAACATAATAGTATTTTAGAGCTATAACTATAAAAACACCAATTAAATAATTGTACATCATGCTGTAGTTGGCCTTAAGATAACAGAAATAGGGAATTTTGCTCATTTAATTCTGCTAGTAGCCATTGCTCTCAGCAAAGAAGGGGTTCATGTGTCTGGAAGGCAATCATGCTACCAGCAGTCATGAAAGGTAGGGAAGAGACTGAAGACAGTTTGGGGAGCACATTTATCAAGGTACTGCAGAGGAATATGGATGAGAACTAACAATGAAGGCTCACAGCTTTCTTATTGGAGCTATACTTGGAGAGTGTGTTTACATTTATCTCTTCTTATAAGGGAACTAGTTTATTCACGGGAGCTCCACTCTTGCAACATAATCATCCCCAAAGACCCATCTCCAAGTATCATCACCTTGGGATGAAGACTTTAGAATGGGAAGCTGAAAACAGGAGGCCAGACATACAGTCCATAGCAGATGGAGAGAGGGAATGTGTGATGAAAAGATCATTCTTGACCAAGATTCAACAAGGGATCGAAGGACCGCTATGAAGATTCTCAGCAACAATGTCTAAGATGAAATCAGATTGGTAATGACTTACCCTGGCAGAACACTTTGAACTGTGCCTGTTGCATAGTTTGTGGGTACCAACGGATCAGCTCCTGCTGACTCATGGAGCACTCCTTTAGAAGTGGTTCAGATCTACAGATCTGGGGTCAAAAACCAGGAGAAGACATTTTCTTTTTTTTTTGCTTTTTGTTTGGGTCACACCCGGCGATGCTCAGGGGTTACTCCTGGCTCTGCACTCAGGAATTACTCCTGGCGGTGCTCAGGGGACCATATGGGATGCCGGGGATCGAACCCGGGCCGGCATAAGCCGGCTGTGTGCAAGGCAAACGCCCTACCCGCTGGGCTATCGCTCCGCCCAGAGAAGACATTTTCAAAGTGGTATATGTAGGACCCTAGGTGTAAAAAGGAAGAAAAAGCAGCTGGATGTAGCAACTGTCTTGCACATGTTCATTTAAGAAAGCACACAACAAAAAGAATGAAGAAATGAAGGATTCAAATGAGTAGCAAGGAGCAAAGTGGCAGTTAACAAATTCCTTACCAATGTAAATTCATGGGACAATAGGAGCTTCAGTCCATTTCTTTTTACTGACTTTGAAGTATTAAAGAAGGAAAGTAGAGTACCTGAAGATCAGTTGGTCATGTAAGAAACTGTTCCAACCACATGTAATGAAATACTTGGGAACTGTGAAGCACACAGGTGATGAATATACATCTTGAATGTAAAGAACCTAGTACTTAGTGAAGAAAGTATTTTCTGTGATTTTTTAACAGTTTTGTGTCCTGTTTAATCCTCTAGTGAAACAAATCAATTTTCAAATGGCTTTTATTTGAACACTTTTTATTAAAACAATAATTCTGATCCTTAAAAGATACCATCTATGCCTTTGTTGCTTCTTTACATCTGTGTCTCTTTCCAGCTGCTGCTTCCTTTGGGCTACCCATGGGAAAGCAGATACTACTGTTGTCTTTAGGAGGCACAATGTTGTTCCTTTTAAGCCCAACAGTGAATTCCATCCTCTTGAGTCCAATGACATGACCTAAGTTCATCCAACCAAAAGAAAGATCAGAACTTTTGCTGGAAATGCTAGGACAGAGACACATTCCTTCTAAAAGTGAATGAGGGGGCGTGTAGCTCTGGGGAGTTCTTGACAGTCATTTTGGGACCACAAAGGGAGGGTCCGCTGAGGGGGCTGTTACCACGTGTGCTTGTTAGAGCTAATGGAACCTCACCAACAAAAGAGGAAACTGTCAGGTCCGCTCCACATTGTCTAAACTAACTCAATATGGAATGATGCCTTTGAACTTTTCACTTATTGGAGCCAATACTTTTTTTTTTTTTTTGCTTTTTGGGTCACACCCGGCAATGCTCAGGGGTTTCTCCTGGCTCTGCACTCAGGAATTACTCCTGGCGGTGCTCGGGGGACCATATGGGATGCCGGGTATCGAACCCAGGCCAGCACAGGCTGGCCGCTGCAGGGCAAACGCCCTACCCGCTGGGCTATCGCCTCCGGCCCTACATTTTGTTTTTAATATTTTATATTTAAAACTGTACCACAGGGTCAGAGAGAAGAAAGTGGGTAGGGCACATACACCTTACTTGGGTTTGATCCCTGGTACCATATTTGGTTGAGCTCCGCCAGGAGTTATCCCTGAATGCCAAGCCAGGAATAAATCCTCCCAAATAATAATAAAATTATACAATGAAATTTAAAAATAAAATAGCATATACTTGAACTTTTGCAATATATAGCATATATATAGTATATATAGCATGTGTATGTATGTACATATACTATTTATATATGCATGTTTGCACATATGCATGTGTATATGTATATGTACAAAAAACACAATGTGCTATCTCTATATTACATATATGTTTTAGATATAACGTATTTATGTATACATATGAGTGGGATTAAGAGGAGTGTCTTTAAGAGCTCTTAACAACTTAAAAGAAAAAGACAACACCTTAAAAGAAGAATGGATAAAGAACTTGAAAATTCAAGTAGATCTAACTGGTTAGTTCAGATGAAAAAGAACCAGTCTTACTAGTTATTAAAGAAATGCAAAAGTAAATAAAAACATTTTGTGGCTATAAATTATTGAGAAGTTTAAAATGACATCTGTGTGGGTGAAGAGGCTGGCAAATAAGCACTCCCATGTAGACTGGCCACGTATTTCAGTTCAAACATTCTAGAAAGTTACTTGGCAATGTGTATTAAAAACCTTAAAGTATGCAGGCCATTTGACCTAGTCATTTTGCCTTTAAGATTTTGTCTTAAGAAACTGCTTACATGTAAGTTTATCATTCTTCATTCTGATTAACCTGTGAATAACTTGGAGATAACTTATGTGTCCTAAGAGGAAAGTTGCATAAAGTGCAGTGTATTTCTAGCATGAAATATATGCATCTAGTCAAAAGTTGATTATGGAAGCTGTGGCAGCAGAAAATGTCTATTATTTTAAAATATATTGATAAAAAAATAAAATAAATATATTGATCAGGAAAGAGAAGACTAGCTGGTTACACAGAAAAAAAACTTATTGTTATAATGCCTTGATAGTGGAATCAGAGCTGATATTCCTTATAATTTCTGTACCTTCCTTCTTTATCTATCTCAATAACTGTAAGCTGCACTTTTAGACAAAATAACAAAGATACTGAAGATGAAAGAGGATCCCAAGGTGTATTAAGAATAAGTAGACAAAATGTCTCTTATGCAGGATAAACTGTTCTTTCTGATCCTGGACACAGGATTTTCATGCCATCCCTGTCCATGATAGGATGAAATATGGGACAAAATATTATTCAGGATGAATAGTGGATTAAAGAAATTAGCCCAAAGTGTGGATGAAGAGAATATTACCGATCTGGCACTTTCTAAATGGTAGCATGTATATGTCCTGTGCAAAAAATACTTTCCATTTCTCATCTCAGTAACCCTTCTCCAATAGCCAGAGAAGCAGGTTATTGACATCTATGTTTTCCCAGTGAGGAAACCAAGCCCCAGAACGGTGCATGAACCTACTTCTGATTATTCAGCTAGTAAGTAGAGGAGCTAGAATTCAGTCTCAGCAAGTCTGATTTCAGAGCCTGTATTAAAACATGTTCTTATATACTTTTTTGAAAAAAAATTGTAATTGAGGTCTGTACTTAGAATGTTGTTAATAATGGTTTCTCTTGGGGCCGGAGTGATAGCCCAGCGGGTAGGGCATCTGCCTTGCAAGCAGCTGGCCCATGCTGGCCCGGGTTCGATCCCCAGCATCCCATATGGTCCCCCGAGCACCGCCAGCAGTAATTCCTGAGTGCAGAGCCAGGAGTAACCCCTGAGCATCGCTGGGTGTGACCCAAAAAAAGCAAAAAAAAAAAAAAGGTTTCTCATGTATATAGTTCTAACATCATACCTATCACCAGTGTATTCTCTACCTCTCCCAAGGACCCCCCCAACTTTCTCTCCAGCCCCTCAATTCAATTGTGTGGAGAAGTTCTCCCATTATGTTGACTTTGGCCCTTTGCTGCTACCTTGCTGTGTATCTTTAAGTTCTAAATATTAATTAGTGAGATCATTCTATATCTGTCCCTTTCCTTCTGACAACTTCGTCAAGCATTTTGTCTTCTAGTTCTGTCCATATGGCTACAAATTGCATGATTTTCATTCATTTTTAGAGATGTTTAGTATTTCATTGTGTATCTATACCACAACTTCTTGATCCATTCATCTATAGTTGGGCATTTGGGTTGTTTCTATATCTCAGCTATTGTACTAAGTGCAGCAATGATCATAGGTATGCATATAGGTGTGCATATATCCCTTTGAATCAATGTATTTGTGTTTAGGAGATAGAATCCTAGATAGATATCACCTAGTAGTGATATCACTGTATTAAAGTGAGTTTTTTGTCCTGTGACACCTGTTTTGTTCAAACTATTTTTTAACTACAAGGAAGATTTATAAATCTCAAATAATGACATAAAAGGCAAAGAATACAAAGCTTGGGTAAAGAAGAAAAGGGGAGGCAAGAGACCTAACATTTGTTGAGGTCTTGTATTAAGTATTGTACTGCCCCTCATCTAACCCTTAAGGCCACTTTGTAAAGTAAATGGGATTATCCCTGTTCTGTTAAGTAAATTTAATCTAAGAGCAACCACAACACTCACAGGATTACTGGGCTCTGAAACAGAAGAATTCAAATCTATACTTGACTCCTAAACTCTTAGTTCCTTTGCTACTGGATAACTGAGGCCAAATGTAAAAATATATGCTGTGGCGGGAAAATACACAATCCTGCAATTGGCCTTTTAAAAAATAAAGTGTATAAAATCAGGATTTAGAAGGCTATTTGATCAACATTGTAAGTGTGAGAGATGTCAGAATTTGAGTTGGTTGTAAAGTACCACCATGAGCACAATGAGCACAATCAGAGCCCTCAGTCAGTATCAGATGGTATTACATCTAGAAGTGCTTAGTAGGTCTACTTTTGGCTCTGTACTCAGGGGACTTGCTTTCAGCAGTGCTCAGTGGACCATATGGTGTTGAGGATCAAACCTGGGCCTCCTACATGCAAAATACATATGCAATCCTTTGGGCTATCTCCCCAGTCTAGAAATTCTTTTATTGTATGTAGCTCCAGAGAATAGAGAGTTGTAGCTGGAAGGAGGCAGAGTTTAGCTAATATATAAGCTTCCAGAACATGGCTGTGTCTTGCTTATCTTTAGCCACTGAAGTGCCACGCTCAATGCTTTAGATGTAGCAGATGCTTAACAATACATGTTCAGCTGAATTAGGTATTCAGCTGCTGTTCAATAATGCAGTGAGGTTGCCTTGTGGAGTTGGACATGCCCCAGAGATTTTAACTGAACATAGATGACTGACTAGTAGACTAACTTCTCCAGTTATAATTTTTTTTAAACCTGATACCTTGCCCAGTGGTTCCCAGTGGTTACCTGTTTCATTTACAACCAGTCTTCTGGAGGAATTCCTTTCAGTGTGACTTTTAACTTTCTAGAGCTGTGCTTCTCAGATTTAATGTCCAAACTAAAGTTCATCATCACTCAGCTCACGATGAGAAATGTTCATCATTTCCTCCCTGAATGTCTTGAGTCCTTTTCCCTTTCAGATTCCACCTAGTCCCATTTTCCTACTACTGTTGGGGGCCCTGGCCAGCAACAACTTCCCAACACCACCCCGCAGGAATGAGGGAGACTTGGATCTTGCTGGACTTAATCTCTGTGAAAGGAGACGGGGGACTTGGGAAGAAGAATCTGCCTTGCCTCTGCAGCAGAAAGGGAAAGAAAGACACCAACGCAGTGGGGGTTCTGGAAAGAAGTTGTTTTACTGAGCACGGTTTAAGCCTTTTATACAATTTTTGGGTGGAGGGGGTACAAGCATCCTGGGCCAGTGATTGTTGCAACAGATAACAATCACAGCTTTAGCATTTGCAAGGTAACATTTGCAAGGTAACAATCACTGATTTACATATTCCTGTGATCAGAAGACCAGGCACATCCTGCCTCACCTTAGATGTACATCATTTGCCTGCCAATCTCCCACTGAAAAGCTCAGATGTCCTTCACATAAGTGTAAACTCTTGAGCATCCTGAAGCTCCACTGACCTGAGAACAGGGCCCACCTCTGAGTCCTGCCCCCAGGGCCTCACAGCGGGGAAAGTGCCAGGCCCCAATACTAGCTGCTTAGAGCCCAACAACTACCTTGCCCTTTTTCCAGTCTCCTTCTCCAACTGTTGTCAATAGTTGACTGCAGTCTCTCCACCCCACCCGTTTCACAAGAGTTCTGTTCATCATTCTCTTCATGAAATCTCATCCATTCTAAAGGCGCCAACTACCCCTAGACATTGGCCTCTGAACTAATTCACTGTCTCTAAATCTCTCTCCTGATCTGCAGACATGTCCTTCATTTGCCATGTATGTCTACAATCACTGCAAACTTAACATGCTACTAATTATTCCCTGAACACTCATTGTTCTGTCTCAGTCTCAGTGATTTTCCTTTTCCCATTTAGCTAACTATCATTACACTTCTTCCTTATTGCCTCTCTGCCCTGCCCCCCAAGTGAAATCAATATCAGTATTCTCCAGAAACTTTAAATCTCAACTTTAAAACTTTTAAATCTCCCTTTGATTTATCTCTAATTTTTAACCTACAGTTATGGTGATTCAGATCTTATTCCTTCTTTAAACTATTACAATGATTGCCAAATTGGCTTTCTGTGCTCCAGTCACCCCTTACTCTACTTAGCATTCAATCTGACACTTAATTTGTAGTTATTATTATTTATTTAATGTTTTCTTTGCATGGGGGCCACACCCAGCATTGCTCAGATCTATTCCAGGACATTACATATTCCAAGTCTTTGCTTTGTCAATAGAACCACATCCCTAGTCCTTTAATTCTTTTTTTAAAATATGAATGATGACATTACTCCCTTATTTAAAGACTTCTGATAATTTCTTTATTCCCCCATCATAAAATCCAAATCCCTTAGCTACCAATCAAGATTCTTCCTGATAGAGCTACAACCTACCTTAGCGCCCATGTTCCGTTCACCTCTCACTGTCCTTTCATGGCTTCGTAAGTGCCCAACTGGATTTTTCTGGGCTGGTGGGTTCTTGAAAAGTCTGTGAAAGATTTGTATACAATACTCAGAAGATTAAAAGTTTGAATTTATTATACAGATAAAATAGATGAGTCTGGGTCCCTCCCCAGATATTCAGGCCTCTCCTCTAGCCATGAACAGCGTCAGCAGTCTTGTCCCTGTTGTTGCTCCATCTGGTGAATGACCTCCCTGTCTCGTCCCATGTAGTATACTTGCCTCCCATGAACAATGACCAGGTCCTGGTCCTGCATCACTCTCTGTCTCATGTACACTTTCCTCAGTCTCCAGCAATGCCCACATGCATCTGGGTGAGAATCTTGTGCTCTGTAACTGTTGCTGGGTCTCCCAAGTGTACCACAGCAGTTCCTGTCATTCTGTCTGACTTTCCTATGTCTGGTCATGGCTGTGTGTGTGTGTGTGTGTGTGTGTGTGTGTCCTGTGTTTGGCAACTTGTTACTACCTGGGCATCTGAACCCTGCCTAAATCGGAGCTTTCCTGAGTGCCTGAGCCCTGCCTCTATTCTGCGCCTGGCTGGTCCTATGAGGTCTGCCTGATCTCAGTCATCTATCTTGGCGCACAGACCTACCTGATCCTGCAGTTTGTAAAGAGAGGGAGATTCTGGTCCAGGAAGAGAGAAAGAGTGAAAAGAAGGAGAAGGAGAAGAAGGAAAGAGGAGGAGGAGGAGGAAGAGAAGGAGGAGGAGAGGAGAAGAAGGAGGAGGAGGAGGAGGAGGAGAAGGAGGAGGAGGAGAGGAGGAGGAGGAGGAGGAGAAGGAGGAGGGAGGAGGGAGAAGGAGAAGGAGAAGGAGAAGGAGAAGAAGGAGAAGAAGGAGAAGAAGGAGAAGGAGGAGAAGGAGGAGAAGGAGGAGAAGGAGGAGAAGGAGGAGAAGGAGGAGAAGGAGGAGAAGGAGGAGAAGGAGGAGAAGGAGGAGAAGGAGAAGAAGGAGAAGAAGGAGAAGAAGGAGAAGAAGGAGAAGAAGGAGAAGAAGAAGAAGAAGAAGAAGAAGAAGAAGAAGAAGAAGAAGAAGAAGAAGAAGAAGAAGAAGAAGAAGAAGAAGAAGAAGAAGAAGAAGAAGAAGAAATCACAACAACACAACAACAATCACCACCACCACCACCAACTGCCATAGAGGCACGTGGGGTGGTGTAGATGGGGGGTTATGGGAAGGAAACTGGGGACATTGGTGCTGGGAAATGTACGCTGGTGAAGGAATGGGTGTTAAAACACTGTATGACTAACTGAAACCCAATCATGAACAGCTTTTTTTGTTTTGTTTTGTTTTGTTTTGTTTTTTTGCTTTTTGGGTCACACCCGGCGATGCTCAGGGGTTACTCCTGGCTCTGCACTCAGGAATTACTCCTGGCGGTGCTCAGGGGACCATATGGGATGCCGGGATCGAACCCGGCCGGCACAGGCCGCCACTTGCAAGGCAAACGCCCTACCTGCTGGGCTATCGCTCCGCCCCCGCATGAACAGTTTTGAAATGGTCTGTCTCACAACAAATAAATAAAATTTTTTTGAGAGAGTTAGGACTTGATCATTGGTGCCAAGAGTCCCTGAGGGGTAGTAAAATGAAGACTAATAAGCATTGGATTTGACAGCCTAGAGGTCACTGTGACCTTCCTAGGTCAGTTTTCAGTGATGTAGTGAGGATGAAAAGTTGATTGGCTTCATAAGATAGAAATAAGGAAGCTAAAAAGGAAGTAAGGAAGCTGATGTCTGTTGTCTGAGTGAAGTATCAGGTGCGTGAAGACATGGTTCCTTGGTATTCTGTAATTGATCAGGATGGAGAGATGAGTTCTTTTAAATGCTTAGAATTTCTGGAAGTGTTCCAAATAAAAACAAGGATGCAGTTTTGTGGTGCAAACTCTTCTGAAATGTCAAGGGGATTCAGAAAGGGATTACCAAGGCTGGAGGGTTAATCTAGGGAAGATTCAATATGAGTGATGGAGTGTTTGCATTCTATGGACCCAGGTCCTAAAGGCCCTGATGAAGGACTCCTCTGAGATTTCAGGGAATAAATTCTCCATGCAGGGATGTGTAGGATTTTCCAGAGACAATTTCTAAACACCTCTTACCAGTGAAGTTGCTGTTAAAAGTTATTTGGGTGCTGAGCTACACCAAATATGAATGTCTGAGAAGAAGCAAATGAAAAGAACCAAACTCATCCAGTATAGTGAGATGCTTGGAAGTGTTTCTATAGAAAAAATTTTAGCCCGAAACAGTAATGGAAGATGGATTATGAGATCACCTCTGTTGGGTAAACAGATTGTCCTACCCATCATCCACTCCTCTTTCCCTGGAACAGAACCATAATAAAATATGAAGATATAGACCTTGAGAGCTGGAGAGGTCGTAAAAGTTTGCCTTGCATATTGCTGACATAGTTTGATTCCCAGCACTGCCTATTGTTCCTCCCTAAGCAGTACCCAAAGCTACCCCTGAACACAGAGCTAGGAGTATCTCCCTACCTTCCCAAAATGATAAAACCTTGATTAAACTGAACCCTAGTTTTGATTGTATATTGTTCCTTGTGTGACATTCTTCAAATAGGCAGTTTCAAATGGCACTCTGGTACAGATCCCATATAGACTAAATTTCTACTTACATGTCTAAGGAAAAATACCCATGTGGGCTAGATCACATTTCCCAGAGCCTCATTTTGTTGATGGCCAAGACCTGGGTTGTGAAATAAAAACAGGCAGAATGTTTGCACAACTTCTTCTCCTACCCCATTTCCTACAGAGGCCCGAGTGCTTCAGGTACTTTTCTTGATCTGTCTGTGCCAGAAGTATGCCCTCTTCCTGAAATACCCAGAGCCCCTTCTTGACGGTACAAATTTGGTGTTCATTGAAGCCTTCCTCACTTTCAGAGACCAATCAGTTCTCTCTCTCCATTCCCAACAATTTCATGTGTTACTCCCCCACTTACCAAATTAACCTACAGCTGCTTTGCACACCAGGCTCCTTCCATGGGCTGTGAGGTTTCCTGAAGTCAGTCATTTCGTCTTGTTTTTATCTTGTGCATTTAGAATAGGGATTGTAGATTTTGCTTTTTTTTTTGGGGGTGGTCACACCCGGCAATGCTCAGGGGTTTCTCCTGGCTCTGCACTTAGGAATTACTCCTGGCGGTGCTCGGGGGACCATATGGGATGCCAGGGGATCAAACTCGGGCCGGCATGGGCCGGCCGCAAGGCAAACGCCCTACTCACTGGGCTATCGCCCGCCCGGGATTGTATATTTTGAATAATCTCTGTAGAGTGGATATAGGAAGGTTTGAGAATATGAATGAATAAACAATTGAATAATACATAAAAAAAGGAAAAATGGGACTCATTCCACCCACCTTCCCACTATGAAGCCAAATAAAAGCATAAAACTGCTCGTGATTTTATGTATGTGCAGAATTAGTATGTGTAATCGATACTTTGCCAATGCAGTTGGGATGGTAAGCTCACTGTAGCATTGACATGAAGAAGAGAGTGAGACATAAAACTAACTCCTAATATATGTAACATGAGATGGTGAGAAGCATACTGGTTAACACACCATTGGGCATTGGGAATTGCTTGGTTTTGATCTAGATTTGGGAGAGATGTTGGATTTTACTCTTCTTTCTTTCAGGCCAGGTACTTTTCAGTTTAAAATTTCAGAGCAAGGTATCCAGTGCAGAAACTTCATAAACTTGTTTATCTAAAGCCTGATTTTCTCAGAAAAAAAGTGAAAAACAAACCAATGATTACACCTCTGAAATGGAAGCTTCATTGAACTCGCATGCCTCAGCTTCTTTCATGCATAATTTGTAAAATGATAATAGCCCCTCCTAGTATTTACATTGTCAAAGTGTTGTAACTGTAAATTAGATAGTATAATATGGGTTATAATGTCTTCTTTGAAAGATAACCATTATATGCAAATGAGGTATTATTCTTTAGTTTGTCCCTTTTCTAGCTTGTTAAATGAGAATTAGATGAGAACTCTGCTTTAAGCAATACCCAGTGCAGTGGGTAAATGATTATTGACTTGAATGAAATGAAAATAAAAAATCTTCTGCTGAAAACTCAGTTGTTTGTGCAGTTTAGCTAGCCTGAACACTAGGCAAAATAGTGTGTGTTTAGCATAATGTTTACCGCTGTCCTTTATCTCCTCTGTTATAATCACTAACTGAAGACAGTTAAGTCTTTCAATTGAAGTCTTAGTGCACATTTTCAAGAACATAGAATATCTGATAATGATTAAAATTTAGAAGTAAGGCGTGAAGGACTCAAGCCATGCAGCTGACCGTATCACTGATTTGGGGCACAGATGAACCATGTGAGGCCTTTGCTTCAACTCCTGGTTCTTAGACTCAGGGGCTAGCTATGACTACAGCCCCTTTACGTTAGTTACTGCTGGTGCCTCTTACTCCCCAGGAGCCCTGTACAGAGTAGAGCTTTCCTGGCTTATTCTTGGGATCCAGGGTTATGACGGCAAGAGAAGAGTTGGGAAATGAGACTTCCAGAATTGTTGTGATGTCAGATATTTTTCTTTGTCCTGTGAAATGTATGAGACCTGAAACAGCATATGGGGAGGACTCAGGATAACCGAGCTTGTAGTGACACCCCAACAGCCATCCGGTGTCATTGTTTACACTCTGGACTCTGTATGTCAGTAACGTTCAGCTTACTACTAGATTGTGGTCCCTGCTCTGGGACTGATCCCCACCTCCATTCCTTCCCTTACATCCGGATCCTTCCAATGTTCATTCATTATACCTGGCCTCACTGTCACTTCCTCAGACCTGCCTTCAGCATGACTTATAGTTGTGGTTATCTGTTTTCCACCTGACCCATCTGTTTTGACTCTGGCTTCTGCTCTCAGAAAGGCCCTGTGCCTACCGAGCTGTCCAGCTAGCTGCCTGCTTCAGATTCCAAAGTGACCATACTTTTCTGCCACTGTCAGGCTGTCCCTAACACATGAGCAGTGGCAGTGAGTGATCAAGGAGGGCCACTCTTGTCTATGGAAAGGTCATTTCATTGGTGAGCTGATAGAGAGATCAGGTGTACTTTCTGCAAAACTGTGACCCTTGGACCTGGCGAGGCTTGTGAGTCTTTAAGAGTGAGTGAAGGAGTGAACACAAGACTTAAGTGGAAGGCCCGTGTGATAGTACAGTGGGGAGGGAATTTGCCTTGCATGCGTCCAAACTAGCTTCGATCCCTGGCATCCTATATAGTCCCCTGAGTACTGCCGGTGTATAATTCCTGCACACAGAGCCAGGAATAGTCCCTGAGCATCACCAAGTGTGATCCAAAAAAAAAAAAAAAAAGTTAGGCGGAGTCCACAAAAGGTAGACTTGCTTTATATGATGCTTTCAGCCATATCCAGCCCTGTGATTGGACCGTATCACTACTCAGAGCTTTGCCACATGACCAACTGAGCCACAGAGAAAGTGAGGGACTATGGGAGCCACTATGACACCACTGTTCTCCCTCCCTGCCTTTGTGATGAAAATCAGAGATGATATCATCCACCCTGAAAACAATATCTGTATTCATTGACTCCATTCATGCCCCCAACCCAATGATCTGATTTCTGCATCCATTGATCCTGCTCAATCATCTCCCTGGTGTTTATGCAGTGGGTTGCAGCATAAATATGTCCTGGCTTGATTTCTTCATAACATGTCTTTGTTGGCCATAACCTATAATGGAAATGTGTTTTGCTCTTGACCTCTGTGATGTCTTCCCGTCCTTCTTTTCCACCTAGCCTCTGATGGCTCTTTTACACGCTTTCATTTTCCGGTCATCTTTCTCTGCCCTCTGTTCAAGCTCTGATGTTCCTCTGGGCTCTCCTTTTTTGAGACACATTTCTCCCAGGGATTTTTTTCAGGCCTGTCGACTCTATTATTGCCTGTTGAGTGCTGATGATTCCTAAACCTCTCCCCTTAGTTGCTGCTCTCTGTATGTTCCCCACACATCCCATATTAACACCACCAAGGCTGAACTCAATGCCTCCTTCCACAAGACTCCCCCTCTTTGGTATGTGCATATTTGTCTCCTTAGTGAACCATGTCACTGTTGGCTCAGCTGTTTGAGCCAAAAATCTCTGTGCAACAGTCTTGACTTCTCTCCCTTCCCAACTCCATTCAGGCCATCACAGACTTCGGTAGATTCCAGCTCCTCCATGACACAGCTTGTACATTTCTAAGTTGCTTGGCCCCTCTTCCTGTTGTATTCTTATTACTAACCATGCTGTCTCAACTTGGCAAAACTGTTTTCAGTACTCAGACACTCAACAAGTTACCATTTCTGTCAACTCCAAGTTGTGCATCTGCTTGGCCTCCTCTTGGAACAGTCTTGCCCCATCTCTAGTTAATGACATCCATCACACTTTGTAAATCTCTATAGAGATTTACAAAAGTTTACAACTGGGAGTCGCAATCTCCCAGTTTCTCCAAAGTCTGGGTCAGATGACCTTTTCTGAACTCTCAAGACATTCTACTAAGTAGCTCACAGCTGTAATTAAAACTTCTTTCCTGGTTGACATACTACTGACTGTCCCTGAAAGATATCTGTAGACTGTTACCATGTTCATCTTATTTACCTTTATGTTCCTAACAGGCACAAAGCTTTTGGTACAAAACAGAGAATTAAGAATGCAAAAGACAGGTATAATAATAAAATTATATACCTTTTTTTAAAAAGGTGTCTGTTTCCCCAAAAAAAAAGAAAGGGTTATATAAAATTTGCCTATAAATGGATGGACATGGAGAAGATTATGTTGAGTGAAATTAGCCAGAAGGAGAGAGACAGATACAGAATGACTGCATTTATTTGCATGACATAAATATATATGTACATATTATGATACCAATATCCAAGGTCAAGTGAAACATGTATCAGGAGGTCTTGTCAAAGGTGGAAATTATCACAAACGTGTGGGAGTCAGGAGGCTAGGTAAGACATAAAATGGAACAGTGTGCTAACAATTGTCGAGGGTACTAATACCAACCTAGAACTGAGCATTAAATAGAAGCAAAAAGATACACATAATAACCCTTTAATGTATGTTCTGTAATCCATAGTCTGGAAGGGAAGGAAAAGAGAAAGAGAGAGAAAGGGAAAGAAATAAAGAACCTGCCATGGAGGAGGGCTGGGGGAGGGGAGGGAACCGGGTAATTGGTGGTGGGAGATGGGCACTGGTGGAGGGATGGGTGCTGGAACACTGTATGACCAAAACCCAAATATGAACTTTTTAATTGTATATCTTTGTAATTGTAAAAATAAAAAAGAGTTAAAATAAAGAACCTGCCATAGAGGCAGATTAAGGGAGGGGGGAGGAAATCGGGGACATTGGTGGTGGGAAATGGGCACTGGTGGAGAGATGGGTGCTGGAACACTGTATGAGCAAAACCCAAACATGAACATCTCTGTAATCGTATATCTCACGGTGGTATAATAAAATATCAATAAAAGAGAAAGAATGCAAAAGACATGTTGAACATATCAAAATATAAAGTTTCCATGCCAAGGATGTCTCTCAGTGGTAGAAAGCATGCTTTGTATATACCATACTAAAATAATAGTGACTGCCAATACACAATTATTGTACACTATTTTTAGAACAAAAAAAAATGGTTTATCACCCAATTATTGTAAAGCATTTTTAAAAAACTTTACCCAATTATTGTAAACTATTTTCAGACCAAAAATGGCATAGAATGTGCAACAACTATGTAGTGAAATTTGATACAAAGACCTGGGTTTGATCGCTAGTGCCCCAACAAATAAATTTATATAATTCAATCAGAAGATCAAGTTAACATTTTATTAAGATTTACCAAATTCCACTGATGTTTAAAAAAAAAGATATGAAGCTTTTCTGAAACTAGAATTATATTCCACATTAGCATACAGAAAAGATAGGAGTTATTCAAACTCATATTTTTTTGGGTTTCCCTTTGCAGAGTTCAGTATCCAGACTCTGAGCTGTGTGCTCGGGGACCACGTGCTTCATCCTCCTGCCTTTCCTTAAATTGTTGGATACATAATCCACTCCATACTTGATAACATGGGGATTGGAATAAGGTGAGTGTAAGACTTTTGCTTATTTGTTTTCTTCCTCTGTTATTTCATTTCCCAGCACATACCATATTTGGGGAGCAATCATTCTAAAATTGTTTTCACTAGAGGCTTTATCAGGAGTATAATTTCCCTGTTTGTCTATTCCTAATACCCACACCTTCCAATGGTGGAGTAGCCCACCCATGGGAGATGTTGGGAAGTCTTTTTTGGGAATTATTTCTTTTCAAATGATCTCTTTTTGTTTAATAACTAGTTAAATTCTTGATCAGTTTTCTATCCACTTTCTCCTAATATGACTCTACACCAAGAAAAGTGAGTTTTGAGAAAACAGAAAAATGACCTGCTGTGGGTCAGATATGTGACTCAGATATGTGTGAATATATCTCCACGTGGAGATTGTGGACTGTGAGCAAGATAATGTTACCTGAAAAACAACTCCAGAACCAGGGCTATAGTTCAGCACTAAATCACATGCCTTGTATGTGTACCACTCTAGGTATGATCTCTGGTATTGAAAAAACAAACCTTAAAAAATATGAACTAACTTGGTCTTAGCCACTGGCCATATCAACCTCCTTTAGCTTTATCCTTGATTTAATTTTTATTCATATTCATTTTTAAAGACATAGGATTGGAGCTGGAGAGACAGTATAGGAGTTAGGTGCTTGCCTGATATGCTGCGGACCCTGGTTCAATTTCCAGTAATGCCTGAGCATTGCCAAAGTGTCACCTCCAAATCGAAACAAAGAAATAGAAGTTGTAGCTTCTTGTATGTTTTCTCCCTCCTCTGCTAGAAAGCCAACTTCATGAGGACAGGGAATTTTGTTTCCTTTGCCACTATATACTCAGCACTTGAGATAGCACCTGATACATTGATAGGCACTCAGTAAATATTTGCTCATTGCATTATGTCATTTAAAAAAAAGTTCATGTGACTGATGCCAGGTTTCTAGGAAACTGAAGCAAGTGTGGCTTGTAGCCTGTTCACTTTGCGACTTTCTCTGGTGACCAAAATGATACCATTGATGATATGCTGGGCAAATCTATAGATAACACAGGACTAGGAAGGACAAAAAGTAAACTGGGTAATTCAATCAGGACTCCTAACTCAAATCCAAATCCCTGCAAAACTAATAGTGAATCATGAAGTCCAATGGGGGCTAATAAAAAGTACTCAGGGGTCCCCCAATTCAGTTATATAAGTACAAGTTGGGGGTTGGATAGTTTACAATTGATTGTGAGTAAATGATGAGTCAACCCGTATAATGCAACTTGATCCTCCCTTAAAAAAATCCATTGTTTGTTGTATTTAAAGACATATAGTATTCGTTAGCATGCACCAGTGATCAGGCCCCATTTGTTCTTTTTCATGAATTCAGATACTTAACCTTGAAGCACAATAATGATAAAAAGATTATTCAGGGGCCTGGAGTGTGGGTCTAGCTATAGAGCCTATGCCTTACATGTGTGATGGCCCTGGGTTCTATTCAGCTCCACCTCCCCATGTTCAGCACCTGCAGGAGTGTGCTCCTCATAACAACTGAAAAAGGAAAAGTCCATTCAAGAAAGGTGAAAGGGATCCTAAGAGATCTGGTCACTATGTCATATAAACAGTGATGGAAGGATTTAAGATGGTGTGTGGGTATGTTATAGGTCCTGCACTGTCTTCAGAGTTTTAGACTTATGTCCTGCCTACAAAAGGTTTGATTTCTTCTGCCTAATTCCAAATGACAGATTAAGGGTCCATGAGTGGCAAATGTAATCTTGTATATTCAATCACTGGAATTTGTCAATAAATAAATTTGCCCAGTAAATAGATGGATAAGCAATGGAGGCAATTTTATGTTCAAGCCGGGTATTCAGGTACCATATGCTGGATATATTTGTGGTGGAAGTTTGAACCCTACAGTGAGGAATTGAATTAATCAAAATAGCAAAATAACAAATAAGTCTGAGTCTCTGGATCAGGCATGCTTTGAAATAGACTGGCTTGAAATAGACTGCTGCAGGGTGGGACTCTGGCGAGGGGGCTTGTGATCAGCTCTTCTGCTGATCACAAGAAGCCAGAGGAACCCCCCACACCATGAGGGCCGCCATTTTTAACATCCACACTCCACAGCTTGTCAGAGCTCCACCCAGCAGAAAAGCTGATCTTTCCCTGTTGCGGTTCATCAATAAATGCACGAGATGAGAGGCTACTGCAAGAGTATCCCACCTGCACGGCAGAGCCTAGCAAGCTACCCGTGTCATATTTGATATGCCAAAACGCAGTAATATAGACCTCATTCCCATGACCTGGGGAATGGTTTGAGGCTCTTCATGTTCCTGGAGTGAGCAGATGCCCTTGGGCTACACTAGCATGTGATAAGACATATAGAGATGTTACTGCTGCCCGCTTGAGCAAATCGATGAACAACAGGAAGACAAGTGATACAAGTGAAGTGAACAAATACTTAGTGTATATTATATGCTACCATAACAGATGGCTTTTGATGGGGGATCATTGTTTTATTTTTTTTGTGTGGGGACCACACCCAGTAATGCTAGTGGCTTACTCTTGGCTCTGTGCTCAGGGATCACTCCTGGCAGCCATCAGAGGACCATAAGGGATGCCGGGATCAAATTCAGGTCAGTTGCATGAAAGGCAAGTGCTTTTACCTGCTGTACTATTGCTCCTGCCTACGGGTCACATATTTAATATTCACATCACTTCCGCTTGCTCCCTCTTACAGAGGAGAAAAGTAAAGCTTACAGGGATTTCCTAACTAGCCATTAACTTATCCCAGGGCAAGGATTTGGATTCAGGCAGTCAGATATCTGACTTTCATTAATCTCTAAGGCCTTTCATAGTAGAAATCAATTCTTTGCACCCTGAGATGCTTCTCTCTGATGAAGTAATCCAGTCAACAAATTTACTATCTCTAGTAATAACTCATTCCATAGTAATTAGGTTCTTTTGAAATAGTACAGAGTCTAAATTAGCCTGGGCACTTGCCATTGTGGTATCCCATCTGGTGTCCCATAAACGATCAGGTACACACCATATAGTGACCCATATAGGACCAGGTACACATTGGTGCTCAGTGATTATTTATTAAGTGAAAGGAGTCAGGGAATGCAACTATACAAGCAAGATTGGCTGCTCTGCAAAGGATAGAATCTCAATATATTGTGTCAGAGACAAAACAAGCACATGTATGAGTGGTCCTACTGAGGGCACTTGGCAAAAATGCTCTAAACTATTATTCCTGACAAAGGCCTTGAGAATTCCTGCTTTGTCATTTGAAAAATATTCATTCAAACAAATATTTATTGAGTACCTGTCCTGTGCCAGGTATGTCCAACGTGCAGAAGGCACAGAGGCAAATCAGAGGATGCACTGTTAGTGGGGAAGATGGACAGGTAAGCAAATTTCTGTGATACAGTGTGACAAGTGCTATAGGAGGCGTGTGTGTTTGTGTGTTTGTGTTTGTATTTGTGTGTGTTAAGATGCATAGAGGGAGAAAAAAGAAGTACTACTTGGTTTAAGATTGTCTTGAATATATTTTTAATATATTGATACTTGAATATATTTTTAAATGATTGTTGTAAATATTAAAAGAGTTAATTTGGTCTTCATAAAGACCAAGTGGAGGTTTTGATCTGGAGAGAACATAAACAGAGTCTTGAGGAAGTTGGGTGTATTCCCCAAGGTCAGGCAATAAGAAACCATTGCTACAGTTTATTGAGCATTTAGGATACACTCTTTAAGATACTCTGTGGTTAAGGCTCTGTTCTAAACCCTTTAAAGACATTTAGTCTTCATAAATCTGTGCGATCACTCTTGATATCATTGATATTTTACAATGAAGAAAACTGAGGCACAAGAGATAAATAGTGCCCCTGGATGCATTGCTAGAAAGTAGAGAAACCAAGGATTTGCTCCTACGCTCTGGCTTTTTCAGGCACACACTTAGCTACACTGCTAAATTGCCTTTAACTGGCCCCCTGTAGAGCTGGAATTCACACCTGGATTCTGATGCCAAGCATAGCTTTCTTTTCCTGAGCTTTCTCTTTAGTAATATTGCCTCTGAATTTAAAGAAATGATGTCTATGGGGATGAAGAATGATTGTGTGGATGAGACATCCATGGGAGTTTTTGGGGAGAGATATAGTAAAATCAAGGCTATGCGCTAACACAATCTGTGACAAGCTGAGGGTTTTCTCTGTTCTGGGTGCAAAGAATTTTCAGGGCAGCCAGAATTTGATCTGCTATTCTCCAGGTCAGAAATCTGGGAGCCTTTTAAGATCTAGTCTAAGTTTTAGACAACAAGATGTAAAACACTAAGAATAAAAAGAAGTTACATTCAATACCTTACATAACGGTAAGGCTGAAGAGCCAGAGAAATGAAGCACACATTACTTAAAATGCTCAGGCTTTCCTCCAAAGTAAAAAAAAATCTTAGACTAAAAACATAGTTCAATCTAATTTCATCGTGCCTTAATAATTAAGTGAGGTTGGCACTGTGGCAATCTAAGAATGAATGAGTTATTAAAATGAATGAAGTGGATTACCCTTCCTTCAGTAATTACTCCTTCAGCTACAGTGGGACTGACCTAAGTGATCAAACCTTCAACTTTTGTAAGAAATTCCTCTCCCATAATTTTCAGAGATTCAGTACCTTTCAAAATAAGCTGGAGGCTGGGATTTCTCTGATAGGTGTAGAAGCAGAAAGGTCAAAGTAGTTTACATTCTTCCTTCAAGGCAGGTGGTGTTTGGGAAGGGTTGTTTGTTGTTTAGTATTTTGTTTATTTATTAATGGAGACTTAGCAGATTCAACTGATTATCTCAGCCATTGTGTTCATGGATTCCTACTTTCTTGACTTTGAGACTCTGGAAACATTTGTTTTGATGGTGGCAAGAGAGTTAGTCATGCTTTATTTTTGTTGTTTCTATGTATTTTTAAGATGCTTTAGTTCAAGTCCCCTTACACGGTACTGTGTAACCTATATTTATGTCTCTATACATAAAATATTCCTAGTGCGCGCTCTCAAGAAAACTTTTAGGAATCGTTTATCATTTGATTCCCCAATTGATTCCGTCAGAATGATTCTCTTTTGTCAATAATTAAAACAAAGGCAGGCTTTAGAGAATTCTGTTTGAATTTTTAATTGCGCCGAGCACTTCACATGAGAAATTTCAAGATTCTTATCAAGTATTTTTTAAGTTACGGGTAGCCAGATTCTTACAAATGAAATTTTCCTTTCATCACTGAGTCCACAGAAATTGGAAACTTCTTTTCTCACATATTCCATGCTTTAATTTAGCCTGAAGGTGAAAAAGCTTTTTTTTTAAAAAAAACCCACATCCCAAACAAACAGGATTTCACAAAGCCGGCAGAGGGAGTGGGTGGGGCACACCGGATGGTGTTTTGGATGCTTCCTCTAATTAGAACTTTCAGTATTTCAAACGTGTCATTTTCTAAAGTTGAGGTTTTCATTCTTAACTTTGAGTTCATTGGGATGAAACAAGTGACCCTGTTGGGAAGTATGCCAGCAATCAACTTTCTCAGGTTGACCTTTAGTCTTGTTGTTCACCAAATAAAAACAGCTTATTATTCCCAGGATTACGGATGTTAGAGTTTTGTTTGTTCAAAGAGCAGACAGCAAAGCCTAGTGGTGTTTTGCTGTTGGGAAGAGCAACCCCCCTTCTCCCTCACGCTGCCTGGTTTTAGCATGAACCAGGCAGACCTTACATCAGCCCGCTGCACTTGGAACCATAAGGGATACTTTCCCTCCTGCACACGGTCCAGTGGCGGGAGGTAGAGAACTCTTGTACAAACAGCCTTTGGACTCGACCCACTTTGCTAGTACAAGGCTTGGCTCAAGGACCGCACACAAGGGCTGTCACTACGTATCCATAGCTCAAAGACGGAAACAGGATGTACAATTTGCAATTGCTTCCATTCATGTGACCTTGCGCAAGCAATTTAAAGTGTCTTCAGATGATTCTTTCATGGGATGATTGTCGCTAACAATTGCAATTCTATTCCATAGCAAGTTGCTTAGCACAAAGCGTGAACGTGGCTGCAGGTGTCGATTGGTTTTAGGAGAAGTTCAGATGGTACCATAGATCCAAATTGGTATTTTTGTTCTAAACATTAGGTTTTTTTGGTTGCTTTTCCGGGTTTGTTGGTTGGTTAATTGGTTGGTTTTGGGCCCATGCCCCGCTGTGCTCAGGGCTTACTCCTGGTTTTGCTCCCAGAGATCACTGCTGGTGTTGCTTGGGCACCATACCAGGTCAGGAAATAGAAACCGGGTCTGCTGCATTCAAGGCGAGTGCTCTCAACTCACTGTACTATAGCTCTGGCCCCCTCTACACAGCTGTTAAATCGGAAAATTTCATTTCCAAATGAAAGACTAACAATGACTTTGCTTTGACGTCTACACTGAGAACACATTATTACTTTTGTGATGATTTGTTAATAAGTAACAGAAATGAACTGATTTTCTAGGCAGAAAATTTCACGTGAATAAAAGAGGAGAATTAGAGAAATGAAACCTATTTCCAAACAACTGTAGGGTCAGTCATATATTTATAGAACATTCCGATGATGATGATGATGATTATTATTATAGGTTCATGTGTAATGACAAAACACATTTGCTTTTATACATTGTTTTTTTTAAATTTTTTTTATTTTTAAAATTACAAAGATATACAATTAAAAAGTTCATATTTGGGTTTTGGTCAAACAGTGTTGCAGCACCCATCCCGCCACCAGTGCCCATCTCCCACCACCAACGTCCCCGGTTCCCTCCCATATACATTGTTTTTTAAATTTCTTTCAGGTTTCAGGGGACTAACGTCTTATAATTTAATTTTTAAAAAACCTGCAATACCTTGATTTAAGTATTAATATGCTCAAATATGCATCGACTATTTTATTCATTAATTGCATCTCCTGTCGTGGTTTTACATTAATTTAAGTCACACAATAGAACTGATTAAAGGTGTTTGCACGCTGTGCATTTTAGGATTTAGGGAGCTCAGCCGGACTCCCCAAACCCACACATAATTGGGTAAAAGAATACTTGGCGTCCAAGTAGCCAAGAACTCATACTTTAGTAAAATTACAAGAAATTTTTGTTAAGGAATCTATTCTCCTCTGCAAGTTATTTGACCAAAAGCTGAGGTGCAGAATTTCAGCACAAAGGTGACTTTGGAAGAGAAAGTTTGTGCCAAGCTGGATCGGTTGTTTTTCTGTTATGTAAGAAGGAGAGGGAAAAAAATTAACTGTTTACTCTAAACTATAAATTTAAGATTCTCCTGTTACACCAAATGACAGAATTTCAAAACCTCAAACTTTAGGGTTATATTTTTATAAACTATTATCTTTACCTACTCAAAATGAAATACAATTAGATATTAAATAATTTTGCCAATTAGAATAGTATAAAGTTACTCTATTCACTGTAAGAAGTAAAGTCAACTATTGTGAAAATGATAGTTAAATAATTAAAATATTTATTTTAAAATACCTTTTTTCTGATTATATATAATGTGTCAGTATAAGAATACAAAATAAGAAGTAAAACCGAGATGACGAAATTCACCCGGTCACTCACAATTCTATCGTCCAGAGATAATTATCATTAAAATTTTATTATATTTCCTTATAACATGTTTTAAATACACATACTCATAAAGATTATACCAGTATACTTATTGCATATCAGAGTGTATTCCTGGATTTTATAGAAAACTAAAAACATGAAAAAGTAGACAAAGAATCATAATGAACCCAAGAATCCATCAACCATC
This sequence comes from Cryptotis parvus, assembly GCA_021461705.1. NCBI lineage: Eukaryota > Metazoa > Chordata > Mammalia > Eulipotyphla > Soricidae > Cryptotis > Cryptotis parvus. Next base: position 250,689 of record JAJIBD010030536.1, read on the forward strand.
CTGGCCAACCCATCAATACTTTATTCCTTTTTCCACTAACCTTATCCGAAAGCAAATTCCAGAAATTGTATCATCTCACCCAGGGATATTTAAACATGGATTTTTAAAAGACAAGAACTTTCTAAACATAACTATGATCACATGTATACTAACAATGTTTTAAGAACATGAAATACTGAGTGTTCAAATTTCCTATTGCCTCAGAAATGTTATACATATTTTTATATTTTGTTTGAAGCAGGTTCCAAATAAAATTCACATACTGAGAATGATATATGTCTATTAGATCACTTTAATATGCACAGGTTCTAGGTTTTATGGAACAGAGGTTTCATACAACTGAGGACAGAGGAACCTACCTACACCTACCTACAAGTAGGTGTTTTATTTTTTAAAAACGGGGGATTACAGTGCTTACATAAAATGTAAGGGGGAAATTTACCTAGGTAGACCCTACATATTCCATGTAAATTCCAAAATATATTAACACAGAATTGCCTTAAAATTGTTTTTTGTCAGGTGAGACATGATATGAAACCCACGCATAAAATAAAATTTAATGTAATATAGTTTAGACTTTAGAGTTTAAAACATATGCAAATGAGAATAGGCGTTTTAAATTTTATATTAAATGGTTTTAATTTTCTTATTTACATAAAGTAAATCATATAGTAATCACTTATTGACCCTTCCCTTACTAGTTTATTATATGGTCATTCTATTTGTCAATTCTTAAAAGTTTTGATGGAATAAGCAATATAAAATAAATTTGTTATGTGCCGAAGGGTGTAGGTTGGGATTGGGAGGGAATCAGGGAGGAAAGGACAACTGGTGGTGTTAGAACACTAAATGCTTAAAACAACTATATAATGAACAACTTTGTAAATCACAGTGTTTTTAAAAATATTTTATTATTCCACTGTGAGAAATACAATTATAAAGATGTTCGTGTTTGGGTTTCGGTCATACCATGTTCCAGCACCCATCCCTTCACCAGTGCCCATTTCCCACCACCAATGTCCACAATTCCCCCCCCCCTCCCTAGCCTGCCTCTATGGAAGGTTTTTTATTTCTTTTCTTGCTTTCTCTTTCTCTCTCTCCCTTCTCTTATATATTGTGGATTGTAATACATACACTTAGAGGTTATCATGTGTATCTTTTTACCTGTATTTAATGCTCAGTTATAAATTGGTATTAGCACTTTTGACAATTATTAGGAGACTGTTCCCTTCTCTGTCTTACCTAATATCTGACTCCCATACAATTGAAACAGTGTTTTTAATAAAATTAACTAAAATTTAAAATAAAATTCTATACATGTTTTTTAAATTAGAAAATTAAAATGGGTGATGAAGTAAGACTGCTTCAGAGGACCTAAGTTTAGCTATTAGGAAGTATACAATATTCAATAATATATTATGGATGATATTTTAATGCTATTGTTCATTGAATCAATGCTTTGATATATGATGTGGTAGCCAATTAAGTTGTTAGTTTTGATTCTGCTTTATTTTATTGGTTTGGGAGCCGTACCCAGCAGTACTGGCTCTGTGTTAAGGAATTGTTAAGTAAGTACTGGCCTACTTCTGTTAGTACTGGCTTACTTCTGTGTTAAGTAAGTACTGGTTTAGTTCTGGCTCTGTATTCAGGAATACAGAGGATTCTGTATTCAGGAATTCAGGAATTCCTGCTGGTGCTTGGGGGACCATATGTGGTACTGGGACATGAACCCAGTTCAGCTACTTGTAAGGCAAGCACCGGACACATTGTAGTATCTCTTGATTCCTTGTTTTCCTTTTAAAGCTATTATTTGAGGGGCCGGGCGATAGCCCAGCGGGTAGGGCGTTTGTCTTGCATGTGGCTGGCCCATGCCGGCCTGGGTTCGATCCCGGCATCCCATATGGTCCCCGAGCACTGCCAGGAATAATTCCTGAGTGCAGAGCCAGGAGTAACCCCTGAGCATCGCGGGTGTGACCCAAAAAAGCAAAAAAAAAAAAGTTAAAAAAAAAGCTATTATTTGAACTCATTCATGGATACATGCATAGTCTGTTTCCATACATTTTACTAATTATTCTTGTTAATGTAGAATTATCCCTATTTGGCCCATGGTGATATTTGCAAACCAGTTCCTGAATTCTTTTTGTATCAGCTCTTACACTTTTTGATAATGACCCTGCTATTTGGTATAGGTATAAGATGATCTAGGCTCATCTTGTATAATTCTACACAGTAAAAAAAAATCTATTTATATTTAAGAGATGGTATATATATAAACATAATACAAAACCATAAGAACAGCAACTATTTATAATAGCAAAGTACTGGAAACAGTCCAAATGTCCATTAATAGAGGTCAAGTTGAGCGAAGTTTGGTACATTCACACAATGGAGTTTTATGCTGTCATAAAATAGGTTACTGCATCTTCAGATATATTTACTGTGAGTTGATCTCTAGGATATACTGCAAGTAAAAAAAATCAAAGGAGAAAAAGTGAATCAGGATTCTACCATTTACATAAAAGTGTAAAAAATATAAATCTAGACATATTCAGATATTCTGGGTACATACACATAAATATGCTCATTTTAAAATTTGCTTATGTTAAAGGTTACTGCAGGATAAATATTTCAAAATAATAACTACCTAAAAGATAATACTATGTACCCATCAGAAGGAGAAAGGGGGCGGAGCGATAGCCCAGCGGGTAGGGCATTTGCCTTGCACGCAGCCAGCCCATGCTGGCCCGGGGTTCAATCCCCAGCATCCCATATGGTCCCCCGAGCACTGCCGGGAGTAATTCCTGAGTGCAGAGCCAGGAGAAACCCCTGAGCATTGCCGGGTGTGACCCAAAAAAGAAAAAAAAAGAAGGGGAAAGGGATGAAGGGGAAGGGATGTTGTTAAAAATTATTTACTCGAATCTATCTCAATTTTGGATTTGATTTTTTGAATCATGTAAATATTTTACATTAATTATAAAAATTATTTTAATGAAATTATTAATTTAAAATATTAAATTGTGTACCGGGTTGGAAGCATACAGAGAACTTTTTCAAATTACTTTGACTACACTTTCCTAGTGAGATATACTCTAAGGCAAAAAAGAATGCCAAATATTCTTGGCATGGAGAGGCACTCAGTAATGCTAAGGGGCTACTCCCCACACATTGGCCAGGGGTCATTTTTTACAGTAGTTGGTACTTGAGGAACTATGTGACACCAGGGGTGGAACCCACGTCTCCTGCATGCAAATCATGTGCTCATCCCATTGAGCCATCTCTCTAGTTCACCTTAGTAATGTTTTATAGTTCTTGCCAGGGAGTTGGCTCAATAAGCTGAGTGCTTTGCCTGGCAGGAGACCCAGGTTTAATCCCCAGCACCACATGGTCCTTTGAGCACTGCCAAGAATGATCCCTGAGCACTTAGCAAGCAGTAACTCCTGAGCATTTCCAATATAGCCCCCAAACCCAGACAACAAAACATCTGAAGCAGTTTTTGGTATATTATGAGTATATGTTCATATATAGACTTAATGCAGGTATAATGTCAATTATTTAGATTTATTTATTTTTAATTGAATCACTGTTAGATACACAGTTACAGAGCTGTTCATGATAGGGTTTCAGTCATACAATGTTCCAATACCCATCCCTCCACCAGTGTACATTTCCGACCACCAGTGTCCCGCCAACACCCCAGCCTGTCTCTATGGCAGGCTCTTTCCTTCTCTCTCACTCTCTCTCTCTTTCTATCTCTCTCCCCTCCCTCCCTTGCTCCTTTTGGGCATTATGGTTTGAAGTACAGGTACTGATAGGTTATCATGTTTGTTCCTCTTCATAACGTTCAGCATACACTTCTTATCCCGAGTGATCATTTCCAGCTAACCTCGCCATAGTGGTCCCATTTCTAAACATGTAGGTTAGTTTCACTTCCTTAGATTCCATATTATATTGTCATGAAACATTTGCATATATATTATACTACTTCTTCCATTCAAATTCCTGTAAGTGGAATTACCTGACCAGAGAGCAGCAGTGTATTTAAGCTCTTGATTCGATCACGATCACGATCTTCCCGTTGATCATATATTTGCTAGAGCGGGCACCAGTAATATCTCCATATGTCCTGTCTCATGCCAGTAGAGCCAGGGGCATCGGCTTGCTACAGGAACATAAAGATTCAAACCATTATATTAGGCCATGGGAATGACCTAATATAATTGTTACTGGAATTTGGCATATCATATACAACACGAGAAGCTTGCCAGGCTTGTAGAGCGGGAGGCAAACTCTTTTAAACACCTCCAAATAAAGCATTTATTGATGAACCGCATGGCCGCTTGCGCCCTGAGCCGGGCTGTGATGGGCTGGTCTGCTGGGTGGAGTTCTGACGAGAGGGAAGTCCAGAAGTGGAAAATGGCGGCGCCCGTGGAGTGAGGGGAGCGGTGGTCTGGCTTGTTGTGAGGCTCTGCCAAGGTGGTGGGCCAAGGCTAGAACCTGCTATGCCTCCCGACTGCCTCATGAACGGCTGTGCACAGGGAGAGCAAGGAACAGCTCTGCCCCATGTCTGAGAGTCTCTGGACCAGCATACCTGGGCCGGATTGAGGAAAAAAGCTGCGGCAGGGTGGGTGTCGGCGATCCGGGCTGTGATGGGCTGGTCTGCTGGGTGGAGTTCGTCAGAACTCCACCCAAGCTCTTGATTAGTATTGTCAAATTGCCTCTGAGAGGTCTTACTAGATTACACACCAAGCAGTAGTGAAGGAAAATCTCTGTCTTATCCACAATAGTGAGAGGCATTTTAGATGTTTATATAAGTTACTTCCAATATGACCAGACAGACTCGTAATTTTTTTTTCTTTCTCTTATAGAGAAAGTTTAAGAATACCCAAAGTGAAACACTATACTTAGACTATATTTTTGTATCTGTGGTATGACTAAAAGTGTGTAAAAGTTTAGAATGGTTTAGAATGGCTATCTTAAACTAAATATATTATAATGAATGTGTGGAATTGCCAGACTTTAGTTGTAAACATATATTTCACGAAGGTACTTGAATATTCGTCTTTGTAACTGTTTCGTTATTTGATAGCTACTTTGAAAATTGCTAGTATGTTTCACTTTAACCTTTGTAGAACTCATTATATGTGAAATTATATTTTTCAATCATAGTATAGAAAGTTAACTATGTGAAGAGTAATTACTATGCCCTATATATATATATATATATATATATTCAATTCCAAGTGAATACCATAAAAGTAAAATAAGAACAGATTATAAATTAAAATCATAGACTATTGGAGCTAGAGGGATCTTAAAGATGATCTGGTCTAACCTCTTCATTTCATCTTTGGGGAAACCAAGGAGACATAGTTACATAACTTGCCAGAGGTCAGATAGTGAAGTTGAGACGAAGTGAGATAAAATCCAGAAGTGATTCAATTTAATGTCCACATCACATATTTTCTCTGAATTAGCTAAGTGTTAAGGCAATGTACAGAAACAAAAAGAAATAGGACTATGGTGTATTCCTTTGAAACTCTATTATTATGCTTCCCTTCTGATAAAAAAAAACTTTTAGAAAATGAATCCAAAACTATATCATAAACTAGAAAAGCAAATACTGTATTTACCTTATTGGCATTAATAAATACTGATAGCTGGAAGTTACAAATAAATATTCTAATTGTAGGCTATTTTTTTTTTTTTTTTTTTGCTTTTTTGGGTCACCCCTGGCAATGCTCAGGGGTTTCTCCTGGCTCTGCACTCAGGAATCACTCCTGGCGGTGCTTGGGAACCATATGGGATGCTGGGGATTGAACCCGGGCCAGCATGGGCCAGCCGCCCCCCTACCCACTGGGCTATCCCTCTGGCCCGTAATTGTAGGCTATTTTATTGCAGTCAAAATATACATCTGGATCACAAACACAATCCCATGTAATTCATTGTAATTCATTCTCATTGAATCCAAACACGAATTTCGAGCAATTACATTAACATCTTTAGCAGGTAAGGGATTTAGAATTACCACCTGTAGAAATGTTTGCTCTAAGGAATTCCACCATGTTGAAATAAATAGACACACAGCAGGCTTATGTGACATGCCCGAGGTAATGTCATAAATGTCAGAACAGAACTAGACCCGGCATTCACAGGCACAGTAAATTGCTTGAAGTTTCAAACTTCCTTGGTCCATTTCATTGCTCCGGGGATTACTAAAATTGTCTGTTTCTCCCTGTTCTTTTCTTACAGGGTCAAAGGTTTCACCTTAGAAATCTATTTATTTCAATATGGTGGAATTCCTTAGAGCCAACATTTCTACAGGTGGTAATTCTAAATCCCTCACCTGCTAAAGATGTTAATTCCTCACCTGTAATATGGACACAATATCTGCCTCATTAGATGGACATAGGATTTAATAAGGTTAATTGTATCCATTTTTCAGTAGAATACCTGGCACCCACAACCTATTCAGTAAACTATACCTGCTATCATCAACTATTACTATTTTCATAATAAATAGTATTATTATAAAATATTAAATACATATTAAATACTTATCAACAATATAATTGCTGATATATACTTATATCAACAATATAATTATATACAATAAAATATCACATAATAATATTATGTGTTATAATTATATAACAATATTATATAAGATACAATATCTTATTGTCATCAACAGTATTATTGTTACTCTTACCTACTGACCTCTTTTTATTTTTATTTTTTTTGCTTTTTTGGGTCACACCCGCGCGCGCAGGGTTTCTCCTGGCTCTATGCTCAGGAATTACTCCTGGCGGTGCTTGGGGGACCATATGGGATGCCGGGGATTGAACCCCGAACCCGCATGCAAGGCAAACGCCCTACCTGCTGGGCTATCACTCCAGCCCCCTACTGACCTCTTTTTAAGAACAGAGACTTACAGGAAGGGTCTTCTATCATCCAAGGGGCTAGTGACTCATCAGATTTTTTTTCTCTCCTGCCAGGAGAGCAGAGAAGTAATAAAGCACAGCCAGGAAATAGAAGATAATGGGGAAGAGAGGTGGGGGCAGCTCAAAGAGAGCTTAGAGCTTTTTCCTGCAAACTGGTTGGGGAAAGTTTACTGAACAGTTCATTTGAGATCTGGTGGTCTTCGCAGGGACACTGTCAATTTTTTTAAGTCTTCAGGAGCTAGTGGGGAACAAAGTATCTTTTTAGCAGGCCGTGGGACAGCCTGTCTGTCCCTGCCCAGGGAATCCAAGTTTTCAAGGCACCACGCACAGTGGCCACCTGCTTGTTCATGCATGCTGGTGAAAGAGGGCAAACGCTTCTGTTTACTGTGTCGGGCACCTGGCCTTTTGCCACACACAAATTTCTCATTGTACCCTAAGGTACAGGTCATGTATTTCACAATATGAAGGATCTTACTAAGACTTTGTGTACACATTGCACTTCAAGATTCGGCAGCTTGCCATATCCAAGGGCTGGGTCCAGTTCTGACTCAGGGGGAAGGTCTCTAGGTGACCTATGGGTGGGGCAGACTCCTAATATCCCTCTAGCAGTCTCTCCTGATCAAGGGTATCTCAGAGCTTCCTGTTTTCTTCTACCATCTTCTCCCTTGGGGTTTGATTTCCAGTGTCTTCACTTCTTGCCTTATGCATTGTTGTGATAAGAAAATGAACATGGGTTGAAGTGGAAAAATGATACAAAGGTTTATTCAATGAAAGGTGTGCATTGCTCCTGCCCACTCTCCAGTGAGACTACTAGGTAGTCACCTGAATTACTGCCCAGAAGCAACCAGTCTCTCTTCTAGGTTGAGTGGCAAACTGACAAGTAAGAGTCCCATATTCTAGTAGGAGGAATGAGCCACCACCAATATTGATCAGTAAATGATCATGCAACGAATAAGAAAGTCATCAAACTCTGAACACCAAAAACTGGGGGTGAGGGGATGGTGGACTGCACTGATTTTTTGAACCAAGCAGTGAAGGAAGAGAAGCTATTGCAGGAGAGAATTTTGCAGAAGAGCATGGCCAAGCAAGAGTAATATGCCTTGAGCATAAACTTTTCAGTTTATTTCTTTATTTACCAAGCTCTTGAAAAGTATCTGCCACGTTCTCCTGATCACACTAGCTATGTCTTCTCTCTTCAGACTTATTATAAGTCTAGGCACTCTTAGAATCCTTAGTTGTAAAGGGGAACTGAGGCACACAAGCAGCTAGGAAGGTTGCCAAAGTCACAAAGGTGAGACCTTGACTTTGCACATAGGCATTCTGGGAGCCCGGAGTTGGGAGTTGGGAGCTGGAAGTGGAGATTATTATTTTTGTATATGTGTACATATGCCTCTGGTCCCTCTCAGTAGTTAATATGTAAAATACGAAAATGTAAAAGTTTTAATTTAAGGGGAGGAAAAAAAAAATAATATATTATAGATAAAAATTAAATTTGGGCATGTGGTTCAAGTGGGAGAGTACAGGCCTTGTATGTCAGAGCTCGGGTTCATTCCCTGGCCCTGCATGGAGTCCCCCAGTACTGCCAGACGTAACCCTGGGGACTCTTAGCCTCCTGGTGTGTTCCCCACAACCGAATACACAAGATGATAGTTTAACATTCTAGCACATAATATTTTGTATACCATTAGTCTCTTACGCTTATAATTTGCTTGTGTATTATTGGTGTTTGGAGGAGGCACAATGGCAGTGCTCAGAGCTTATTCCTGGTTCTGTAGTCAGGGGATAACTCATGGCAGTACTCAGAGGATCATTTACAGTGCCAGGGATCAAAGTGGGGTCAGCGCATCCAAGGCAAATTCCTTACCTTCTGTACTATCTCTTCTACTGTTAAAGTCTTGGAGATACTTCTCTGTTCTGAGATTCTGGAATATTTATATATCTGACTGTGTTTTCCTATAACAACAAATCAACTTAAAAAAAAACAATGGTTTCTCTTATATTCACAGTGTTCCATAACCTTTACTATAACCTAATTCCGCAACATTCCTATCATCTCCCTCATAAAAACTTGTTAAAGTTCAAACTTGTTAGTAATCACTCCTAATTCTTCCCATGATGATTCTCCCTAATCATCTCACATTATGGGTGAGGAAACTGAGGCTTAGAGAGCTTAAGTAAATTGCCCCACCTCATCCCCTGGAAAACCACATATTCTGTTCATGAATTTGGTCATTGGGATCATTTAATATAAATGGAAAGAGTTAAGCATGTGGCCTTTTATGATTAGGTTTTTTTTTAACTATAATTACTGTTTTTAGAATTTTATCCATGGCTATTGTATCAGTGTGCTCCTTTTTTTGTGGATGGTGAGATTATATCTGGCAGTGTCCAGAGCTTATTCCTAGTTCTGTGCTCAGGGATAACTTCTGGCAGTGCTTTGGGACATATGCTGTGCCAAGGATCAAACCAGGATTGGTCACATGCAAAGCAAGCACTTAATCCCTGTACTATCTCTTCAGCCCATCAGCCCTTTCCTTTTTTATGGCTGAATAATATTTCCTTGTATGAATAAACTACTTTTTGTTTATTCATTTGGCATCAGTTGAAATCGTTTGGTTTGTTTCCAATCTTTGGTTATTATGAATAATGCTGCTGTGAACATTTGTGAAGAGGATTTTTTGTGAATACTTTTTTTCAAATTGTTGAGTCATATATGGGAATTCTGTCCTTATTTATAAGTCAACTTTGAATATTAAATGTATTGTGCTCCCACTCCTAAAGCATAGGGGCATACAGTTGCATTAGTAGATGCCTGATTTACATTAGAAGGTCATATTCATGGTGGCACCTACTTGTTAGAGTTTAATGTGTCAATATTTGAGGATCAGTGGCACTCAGTAGATATATCCTCCATAATGCTTCTTTTGATCACTTCATATGATAGATGGGGAGTAATAGAGAGAAAGTTGCCTTGAAACGTCCTTGAGCAACCAGCTTCTCTAGTTACCCCTGAAGCACACCATACAGACAAAGCTAGTCTAAAGAACTGAAAGATGTATTAAACAATTGTAAACAATTGTAAGAATATTAAACAATTTTCTAAGAATAATACTAATTATTGACTTTACAACTTTACAAATATAGACCTTACAACTTTTTTAGCATTCACTACATGCCTACCAAAATAATAACTTTTATAGCTTTCTTTTCTGAACCTGTATTCTTCAAAATGGTCATCACTGAGTGCGGCTTTCTCTTTTCTTTTTTGGTTTTTAGGTCACAACTGGTAATGCTTATGGACTTTTTCTGACTTTGTACTCAGGAGATCCTTTTGGTTTGAGGGCCACATCCAGCGGTCCTTAGGGGACCAACTATTTGCAGTGTCAGACCCCAAAGGCAAACACCTTAACCTCTTTACTATCTATCTCTCTGCCCCCTACACTTGGCCCTTTTGAGTTGCAACAAATTGTATGTATGAAAAACATAAGAGATTTTTTGGCGACAGTATAAAATAGAAAAGTTAAATTCTCACTAATCTTTACACATATTTCAATGATATTTGGGGAGATATTTCAAAGATATTTGGGGAGCTGGAGTGATAGTACTGCAGGGAAGGCACTTGTCTAGAACACAGTCAACCTGGGTTCAATTCCCAACATTCCAAATGATCCCCTGACCAAAGCCAGAAGCGATACATGAATGCTGAGCCAAGAGTTAGCCTGAGTGCTACTAGATGTGGCCCCATGAAAAAGTTATTTTGGATATGTTTAGTTACTAAAATTTGTTTCACATTTTACTTCTTTTAAAAAAATATGGCTACTAGAAAAAAATTGGATATTACTCTTATTTGTTAGAGACATTATATTCTATTGGACCGCACCTGTTCTAGACTACTCTCCAGGGTAATTCGATCTACTGGATGGTATTATCATCCCACATTATGGGTGAGGAAACTGAGGCTTAGAGAGCTTAAGTAAATTGCTTGTGATCATACAGCTGTGGCTTAAGCACAAATCTGTCTCCAAGCCTCAGTTCTTACCCACTACTCTATGCCATTTCCCTACAGTCCAGAAATACAACCAGGAAGTACAGATAGTCATGACCATTACCTATGGCAAAAGCTCCTTCCAGTATTTACTGTACTATCTATCACTATCACTATCTTCCCGTTCATCATCTATTTGCTAGAGCGAGCACCAGTAATATCTCCATATGTCCTGTCTCATGCTAGTAGAACCCAAAGGCATCCGCTTGCTTCAGGAACATAAAGAGCCTCAAACCATTATATTAGGTCACAGGAATGACCTAATATAAATGTTACTGGTATTTGGCATATCAGATACAACACAAGCAGCTTGCCAGGCTTGCCATGCGGGTGGCATACTCTTGTAGTCACCTCTAAATAAAGCATTTATTGATGAACCGCATGGCAGCTAGTGGCCGCCACGAGCCAGGCTGTGATAGTCTGGTCTGCTGGGTGGAGTTGTGACGAGAGGAAAGTCCGGATGTGGAAAATGGCGGCCCCCATGGAGTCAGGGGGTCATCTACTAACAACTGGTTATGTTATGGTCATCAGTTATGGTCATCTGGCTTGTTGTGAGACTCTGCTGGGGTGGCAGGCCAGGGCTAGAACCCTCCAGGCCTCCTAGGTGCCTCATGAGCGGCTGAGCACAGGGAGAGCAAGTAGCAGCTCTGCCCCATGTCTGAGAGTCTCTGGTTCAGCATACCTGGGCTGGATTGAAAAAAAATTTTTTTTTTCCTTTGGCAGCACATATACTAAAATTGGAACGATACAGAGATTTATTGTACAGCTCAAGAAAAATGGCTCATCTCATTCTGTAAGGTAGAATTTAGGGTGTAGTTAGGAACTGTTTTATGGGAAAGTTTCTTAAGTACTGTCACTTTGTAAGGGATTGGGGCTTTCACACCAAGGATGGAAAGTAAATGAAACTACACAGGTTGCTTTCATTTCTATGATCCTGTATTACAATTCATGTCAGAATCATGGGGTCAGATACCATTCAGCACTCAGAGGAGACAGAGTAAGGAGAATGAGTTGAATCAGTGCTTCAGGTTTGCCCTTTCCTCCTGTGAAATGTAAGGCTTTAATTTGATCCCATTTCATTGAATTTGTGAAAACCTCAATGGAAAACTCTTCAAAGCAATGCTGCCTTCTTGAACATCGTAAGGAGAGCTAACCAAACAGTTTAGGGGGAGGGTAAAACGTCATTCTACTTTCCTTCTCCCTCTCCTCCTCAAACCACCTTAAACCATTCTTTAAAATATGTTTGAACTATGTCAAACCTCAATTTTCCTAAGGGAAAGGGCTTTTCCTAAGGGAAAAATTTTTTGTGGCTCATAAAGAATTCTCATCTACGCATATTACTCATTAACTATTAACTGTATTTTAAATATTTTCATTTTAATCTCATTTTACATATACTTCTATATAACATGTATCATGAGTACAATTTGCTTATTTAATTTCAAGGACCAAAGAGAAACTACAGTTTAGAATACTACTTCCTTGGGCTATTTTTCCAAGGTGGGAAGGTAGGATTGTTAGGAATCACACAGTCCTCAGGATCTCCCCCCAAACCCATTCATACTCTTAGTGGCTAGAAGTACTACTAATAGCTGTCTTTCCGTTCATCATGAATTTGCTCGAGCGGGCACCAGTAACATCTCCATATGACCTGTCTCATGCAAGTAGAGCCCAAGGGAACCTGCTTGCTCCAGGAACATAAAGAGCCTCAAAACATTCCATCAGGTCATGGGAATGAGGTCTATAATTGTTACTGGTATCTGGCATATCAAATACAACACAGGTAGCTTGCCAGGCTCTGCCGTGCCGGGTAGCATACTCTTGTAGTCATCTCAAAATCCAGCATTTATTGATGAACCGCACGGTCATAGGCGCGCGCAAGCCGGGCTGTGATAGGCTGGTCTGCTGGGTGGAGTTCTGACGAGGAAGAAGTCAGGATGTAGAAAATGGAGGTCCTCATGGAGTGGGGGTCGTCTGGCTTGTTGTGAGGCTCTGCTGGGGTGGTGGGCCAGGGCTAGAACCTGCCATCCCTCCCGGGTACCTCATGAGCGGCTGGGCACAGTGAGAGCCAGTAGCAGCTCTGCCCCATGTCTGTCTCTGGATCAGCATACCTGGGCCAGATTAAAAAAAGACTGCAGCAGGGTGGATCTCGATGAGCCGGGCTGTGATAGGCTGGTTTGCTGGGTGAAGTTCTGACGAGGAGGAAGTCCGGATGTGGAAAATGGAGGTCCTCATGGAGTGGGGGTCGTCTGGCTTGTTGTGAGGCTCTGCTGGGGTGGCGGGCCAGGGCTAGAACCTGGGCCGGATTAAAATAGACTGCAGCAGGGGGCCAGAGAGATAGCCCAGCGGGTAGGGTGTTTGCCTTGCACTCGGCCGGCCCATGCTGGTCTGGGTTCGATCCCGGCATCCCATATGGTCCCTGAGCAATGCCAGGAGTAATTCCTGAGTGCAGAGCCAGGAGTAACCCCTGAGCATCGCTGGGTGTGACCCAAAAAAGCAAAAAAAAAAAAAAGAAAAAAAAAGACTGCAGTAGGGTGGATCTCGATGAGCCGGGCTGTGATAGGCTGGTCTGCTGGGTGGAGTTCTGACGAGGAGGAAGTCGGATGTGGAAAACGGAGGTCCTCATGGAGTGGGGGGTCGTCTAACAGCTATGAAGCAAAATTGCACACCTTTTCCTTTTCTTTCTTCCCCCAGACTACAAATTATCAGCGTAGCTAGAAATAAGACAACGAATATATGAAGCTTACAAATTAGACCCCATGAGACTAAAATGTTTCTCCATGTGTATATACTGTGTTTTAAAAATATTTTAATTCACCATCAAATGTATAGTACCCTGAAATTAGATTCTCTTTGGCTAAAATAGCTATATGGAAAGAAATTCCAGCACTTTTTTTGTTTAGTCATCTCTCTTAAAATTCTCAGTTGTGTTGGAGCAATAGCACAGCAGGAAGGGCATTTGCCTTGCACCACGGCCAACCCAGGTTCGATTCCCGGCATCCCATATCATCCTGAGCACTGCCAGAGTAATTCCTGAGTGAATAGCCAGGAGTAACCCCTGAGCATCGCTGGGTTGACCCAAAAAGCAAATAAACAAACAAATAAATGAATGAATGAATAAGTGACTAAATAAATAAATAAATAAATAAATGAAATGCTCAGTGGTTGCAAATGCCAATCAGATGGGATAACAATGAACCATAGGAAGAAGTCAGAAAAAAAATAGTATTGGGAAAGGCCAGTGAAGCTGGGAGTGAGGGGATCACAATGCTAGTTCTGATTCAACAATGAATTAGCAACAAGAATGTGGAGAATTTAAGGTTCACAAATACTTTCCAGACACCCAGCATACAAAGCACAATTATAATAAGCGCTGTAAGAAAGACCAAGAAATGAAATATTCAATGAATATTAACACCATAGGAAAGAAAGTATATTCTCAAGACTGTGGTGTTATGTGATATAGAATGTGTGCACCTTAGAGTCCATTTTAAGTGTATATAGAAGAATAGAAGCATAAGTGGAGCCAGGAAGATTAAGGATTACTTTGTGAATAGATGATGTCTCAAGTGGTCCTAGACGTTTGGTGGTGCGTAGGTGGTGTCCTATAAGTTCTGTTGATGGGGATGAAAGGGAAGGGTGCTGAAAACAGAGAGTGCAGGGAAGGGGTGGGGTGAGAGTGGCACTGGGTATCAAGGTGCCCAGTAGGAGAGCTCAGTGCTGGTACAAGAAACTTGTTAGACAGGAAGGCACAGTTAATTCTGAATAATAATGGAGATAAGACTGACCACTAGATGATAATCAGATTGTGGTAGAACTTGAATTCCGTTTGGAAGAATTTGGACTTTATGGGGAGGAGAGGAAACGTTGCATCAGCAAGGACAAAGCTGATCCATGACAGAAAACTTGACTAGGATAGTGATTCTGACAGGGTTAAGTATTACGTGAGAACGAGAAAGCCTGAAGTTCACTTAGCAAACTGTTCTGATGCATTTCAGGCATTGGAATGAATAGAGAAGGCTGAGATAGAGGTGTTTTAGGGGATAATGAAAATGAGGAACAAAGAGGAACTTGATTTTGAGATGCAAAAGATGACTAAAATTTTGAGCATTGATGAATCAAATAATGGAGATGCTGAGACTACAGCTTTGCCAGGAACACTGCTAAAATGGAGTTTGCACAGTCTATTCTGAATACAAAAACTAATTCTATGAAAAATCCCTCTCTGACCATCATTATATTCCCATCTTTCAGGGACTTAGAAAGACTTCTGGCTCCACTTTCCCTTTGGTTTCCCTTGGATCCCATCTCCTCCCACAATCCCCTTTTCTCAACAGACACTAGCCACAACCAGCCATCTCACTATCCTCCCAAGAATACCTGCCATGAATCAGTTGTACAGCCTGTCATGGGGATTTCTCTGCTCAAAGCACATTTTCCTCACACAGCTATCATTCCTCCCTTCATTTTTACCCAAATGCCACTTTTTCAGAAAGACCTTTCAGCGACCACTACCCCCTCCGTCTTGCCGCTTCCCCGTCCCTACTAGACTATTCTCTGTCTTGCTTCCCACCATCTGACATATACTTTCATGATTTAGAAAGGGAAGCTCTTAAAAAAATTTTATTATTGATTGATTGATTGATTGGTTTTTGTGACACACCCAACTATGCTCAGGGGTTACTCCTGGCTCTGCACTCAAGAATTATTCCTGGTGGTGCTCAGGGGACCATATGGGATGCTGGGGGTCAAACGTGAGTCAGTCACTTGCAAGACATACGTCCTACCCACTGTACTATTTTTCTGGCCCTCCCAAGCAATGATTTTAATAGCACCACTTTGAGACATAACAATTTTTACAAATTTTCTTTTACCGAGTTATTTTTTGATAATTCCTCTTAACATTTTGTTGTAATAAGCAATATAAAATAAACTATTTTGTGTCTGCTAAAGAGGCTGGCTTGGGGAGGTGGGTGGGAAAATGAGGATAGTGATGGGGGAGGGTCACACGGGGATGGGATTGATTATGGAACAAAATTACAAATTAATTGCATTATGAACAACTTTGTAAACCATGTGTTTAAATAAAGTTAAAAAAGAGAAAAAATGCAAATAAATGAAAGCATTATACAATAAAAATCAAACAGAAAACAACCCAAAGTATTCAAGGGTGCAGTGAGGTTTGTTAAGCTCACACCATCATTCTTGGGACTGTATATTGATAAAATCCCTTTGAAAGCTATTTGGCAGTAATCTGAAGTCATAAAATGTTGCTGTCCTGGAACATTTTATGTTTTAGAAATTCTGAAAATCAATTCTAAGAAGAAAATCAAAACTATAGAAAGGAAAATATCAGGAAAATGTATTGATGTGAAATTTATATATCAAGAGGTTGAAAAGATCTGAGATATCTAGACAATATAAAGAAATAGCTAAATAAAGTAAATGACTGTTCATTTACATAATGGCATAATATTCACTTATTAAAAGGGTAACTGTGAAGAGTTGGTTAGCAACAAGGAAAATGCCTGTGAGACAGTTATAATTACAAAAATGACATCCACAATTGTGTAAATGTGATTTTGGTTATTGTGAAGTATCTATACAGAGAGACACTCGGAAGGCTGGAGAGTTCAAGAGAACAAGCACTTGCCTGGCATGTTCAAGAACCTGAGCTGGATCCCTGGCATTTTGTGGCCTTCTCCTCTCACAAGCACAGCAAAGAACAGCTCTTGTGGACCCTGAACACCTCTACTCTGGCCCAAACTGTCCAAGCACGACAGAGCATTCCTGGGCACTTCCTGTTCCCTGGCACCATAGGGTGTGACTCCCCAGCCTAGAAGGACTTGAATGAAGTTACCCTAAATGCTGATATGAAATGCACTTAGCTAATGGGAATATAGCTGCCTTATTTTTTCCTGTTTTCAGATTTCCTGTATGGAGGTTGTATATGTTTTATGGGCCTTTTTGTTTTTAAAAACAATTATTTTTTTTTGTATTTGTTATATATTTTTTAAATGTTTTATTTTTATTAAATCACAGTGAGATACACAGTTACAAAGTGCTTCATAATTGGGTTTCACTGTATCACACTGTATCACTGTCTTCCCATTTATCATCGATTTGCTCGAGCGGGCACCAGTAACATCTCCATATGTCCTGTCTCATGCTAGTAGAGCCCAAGGGCATCTGCTTGCTCCAGGAACATAAAGAGCCTCAAACCATTCCATCAGGTCATGGGAATGAGGTCTATAATCGTTACTGGTATTTGGCATATCAAATACGACATGGGAGGCTTGCCAGACTCTGCCGTGTGGGTGGCATACTCTTGTAGTCACCTCATAATTGGGTTTCAATCATATAATGTTACAACACCCATCCCTTCACCGATATATCTCACTACCAATGTACCCAACAATCATTTTATACATAGTTGAAAGATGGTGGTGGTTAAACTCAACTACCCTCTAGACTTAGTAGAAAGTTACCCTCTAGACTTAGTAGAAGTCTTAGTAGAAAAGGTTTTTCAACCTATTCTCTTGTTTTTGGACTGTGGTCCCTGTCCAAACTTGCTTCCTTCATGCATTCTTGCCCCCTACTGGTTGATCTCCTACTCTCAGTCCTTGATCCTATGAGCAGCTAACACAATTTTCACCCATGGCTTTCTTATAAGATCCATGTATTCCCCAGGTGAAAAGTGCTGCTCTAGATTGCTCTGTAAGTTTGAAAATTATTGAGTTTTCAGGCCAGTGAAACCTACTTAAATTTTTACCTACCTAAAATTTGGGCTTGGGGGCCAAGAGATAGTACAGCAGGGAAGGCTCTTGTTTTTTATATGCAGCTGCTCGGGCTCAATCCCCAGAACTGCGAATCGACCCCTGAGCCTCACAAAGTGCTCTCTGTGTATCAGGGAGTCACTGGGGGTCCCCTACAGTATCAGGACAGAAGTTCTCGTCTACCTTCGAGGCAACTGGGGAACGGCTGAAAACTCAAGAGTCTGGCGCAGTTCCAAAAAGGTTTTTAATAGTATATAAAAGCTCTACCACCACAATCCAATATAATGGAAGACCCCTAGCTCTGGTCAGAACTTGGACCATACACGAGGGCCCAGTCTCCTACCAAAGAGGATCCCACCAGAGAGAGTTCCACCAAAGTGGATCCCACCAGAGAGAGGAGTCCCACCAAAGAGAGAGCAGTACCTCAAGTCAGTCCCCTTATACACTTAAAAGTAATCCTAACTTCAGGCAGGGTCCTGTCAACAAAGAATCCTAAACGCTTCTAGATAGAAGAGTATAGAAGGGTGGTGCTACACCCTACTACAGGTCTAAACAAAGGATTACACCAAAGACTAATCCCTTCTTTCAAGATTATCTCTTATGTAAAACACTGGAGAAAAAGGGGTCTGGTATATAAAATACATCTTAATTTTATGGACTTCATGTAATATAGATGGTACCCACAAGGTCCTTCTTATTTATTATCTGCACCAGGGTGATTCTGAGTATCTTGTTCTCCATATACTGAAAGGGTCACACTCGCCTACTTGAGGGGCGTACTAGTGTGATCCTTCCTACAATCTTTTTTTTTTGGGGGGTCACACCCAGCAATGCTCAGGGGTTTCTCCTGGCCCTGCACTCAGGAATTCCTCCTGGCGGTGCTCAGGGGACCATATGGGATGCCGGGATCGAACCCGGGCCAGCACAGGCTGGCCGCGTGTAAGGTAAACGCCCTACCCGCTGGGCTATCACTCCGGCCCCCTTCCTACAATCTTAAACGATAGTCTCAACGTAGCCAGGGTAGTATTCTCCTGGTAAATTCTAACTTTCCCATGCTGGCTCCAGTGGGTGTAAAGAGGAGCTGTGCCCAATCTAGATAACATAGAAGTCTTAGTAGATGTATAATAATAAGTCACCAGCCATACCACTCCTAGGAATATACCCTGGGAAGCCAAAAACACACAGCAGAAACACAATCCGCACTTTTCTTTTTCTTTCTTTCTTTTTTTTTTTTTTTTTTTGCTTTTTTGGGTCACACCCGGCAATGCTCAGGGGTTTCTCCTGGCTCTGCTCTCAGGAATTACTCCTGGCGGTGCTCGGGGGACCATATGGGATGCCGGGGATCGAACCCAGGCTGGCACAGGCCAGCCAGCGTGCAAGGCAAATGCCCTACCGCTGGAATATCGCCTCCGCCCCCGCACTTTTATTTTCATAGCAGCACTATTCACAATAGCCACAACCTGGAAACAACCAGTATGCCTGAGAACTGATGACTGGATAAAGAAACTTTGGTGCATCTACACAATGGAATACTATGCAGCTGTTAGGAAAAATGAAGTTATGAAATTTGCCTATAAATGGGTGGACATGGAAAGGATCATGTTGAGTGAAATTAGTCAGAAGGAAAAAGATATAGAATGACTGCATTTATTTGTATGACATATATATACATATATATGTATATATATATATGCATATTATAACACCAAAATCCAATGTCAGGCAAAACGTGGATCAGGAGGTCTTACCAAAAGTGGAAATTACCACAAACGTGTGGGAGTCAGAGGTTAGGTAAGACAGAGAAGGGAACATGTGCAAATAAATATCAAAAGGCCTAATACCACCCTAAAACTGAGCATTAAATACAGGCCAAAAAATGCACATGATGGCCTCTAATTGTAAGTATTGCAATCCACAATATGTAAGAGAAGGAAAAGAGAGAGAGAGAGAGAGAGAGAGAGAGAGAGAGAGAGAGAGAAAAGAGATAAAGAACCTGCCATGGAGGCAGGCTATGGGAGGGGGAGGGAATTGGGGACATTGGTGGTGGGAAATGGGCACTGGTGGAGAGCGGGGTGCTGGAACACTATGTGACTGAAACCTCCAAACATGAACAATGCTGTAATTGTATATCTCACAGTGGTTTAATAAAATATTAAAAAAAATAAATAAAAAATTAAAAAAAATAATAAGTCAGAAGTTACTCATTCAGAGTCAAGGTGACTTCTATAACTGCCACACCCTCCATCAGTGTTTACACAGAAGAGAGATCTCATTAGTATGAACCCTGGCTTAAGAACATGTAAATAGATTAAGCTGTGAGTGGATAAAACAGCAAAGCTCCCAAGCTAGCTAGGCCTGTCATCCAACTCCTGGGCATAAAGCCAGAACATATGTAAGTTCTTAACATAGCCAGATATGACACTGAACCAAAAAATTAATAATACAATTAATCTGGAACTCAAGTACCAGTAACAACACCATGTGTCAGGTCCCCACCTTCCTCATCTCTAACCTCTTCCTCTCTTTCACTTACCCACATAACTTTAGTCTTACGTGTTGCTGCTCAAATGGGAATAACCATGAATGATGGAGGCTCAAAGAAAACAACATGCCCTGGGTCTCTCAACAGCATTTATGTGCAAGGACTGAAGTTGATCCTCCTGAGTCATGTTTTCTTTTTCATTATTTGGGTCTTTTTCCCCATCTACTTCTTCCCTCATGTGTAGACACGGATGGTTCTTACTTTCCTCTTCTCTCTAATAGTGAGCACCATTCATTTTGTATTTGTTTTTTTTTTATGATGACTTAGAAATGGGAAGCACTTTCAAAAGAAAAAAAAAGAATCTAATATCCATACACCACAATTCAGTTCATCTTTACAAAGCCAGGAAAATCCATCTTAAGCATGAGAAAACTTAGGCTGAGAGAATTAAAAACATTTCCCCCAGAGGTTACCAACTTGATATAAAGCCTCATATTTTTCACCTCAAATCCTATGCCCTTGATGTGTACATTGACAAAAACACATTAATTATTAAAATCGCCTAAGTGAATTTATTATATAGATGTCTGCCAGGTGAAGTCAACAATTGAATAACTGAATAATTCAACCTGAGATTCTCAATCAATTGATACTCGCGTATCTTTGTCTGAATTGACCAGCTCACTGCTTTGTATTTTCTCTGTCCACATTGTCTCATTAACTGTGAGAGACCCTAGAAATTTTATATATTTTAACATTTTGATTCTCTAGCATAAGTACTATTTAGTTATGACTATTATTTCTTTTAGATGAATGGCCTCCCAGCTGAGGGAGTTAGAGATTTGACAGAAAAAAATTTTAAATATAAAACCAGGGACCAGAGCAATAGAAGATCTAAGTGCTTGCCTTGCATGCAGCTGACCCTGGTTTAATCCCTGGCACAACATATGGACCCTGAGTACTGCCAGAAGTGATCCCTGAGCACAGTCAGGAATAAGCTCTAAACATAATCCGGTAGCGTCCCCCCCCCCCAAAAAAAAAGCTCTTAAAATAAGATAAAATATAGAACAAATCCCTGTTATTAAATAAAAGTTAGAGCCCTTCAACTAGTTATTTGGACCTGGGAAATGAGACTATTAATAGAAGACATGTAAGATGTCAAAAGGAATGTCAAATTGTCATGACTAATACTATTGTAGGAAAATTTTTAACCAAGAGATTTTTTTTTCATTAAATAACCCACTTACATCAAACAGTCAGTTTCATAAAGATTCTAAGCAAATTTATTGTAATGGGATTGAAGGAATTGAATAGAATATTCCAAGAAAGATTGTGGATAATGTTCACCATTGTAACATTCAACAGTGTTTTCTTATCTGCCTTCTTTGGCTAAAGGCCCCTGGAGGAAACCCTTTCAGTTTCCTGCACAGAAGCAAGAAGCAAGAATGTGATCATCTGAAGAGCTAACATTTTGGAGAACTTGCTGTGAGGCTTAGCTACATACAGCACTTAATTCTCTCATTTTAATGCTCAGACTGTTACACAACAGGTTGCTATCATTAGATCCATTTTATAAATAAGTAAACGGACACAGAAAAGTATTACATTACTTTCTCAAGAGACTATCAAAAATAAAGCACACATATGTTGGCTGCTTTTTCCTTCTCTGAGTTCTAAGAGAATAACATTCTGAAAAAAGAATGCCAGTTCAACTTTTTAGCTTTTATATTAAGAGGAAAAATAAGACTGAATTTCCAGGACTGTAATGCCAATGATAATTCCATTGGAGGGATTATTCCATGAGAGTTGAAATTTTAGCTCTAAAAATCAGGAGGACATGCTTTCCTTGGAAGGTCTGTACAGCCCTCACGTCTCTTTTCCTGCTAACACAAAGAAAGGATGTCTTCCTCTGTCGGGAAGCGTCGCGGGGTCCCCGACAGTGTCAGGACAGAGGTTGTCTTCTATCTCCGAGGACGCCGGGAGAACAGATGAAAACTCACGAGTCGGTGCAGTTCCAAAAATGGCTTTTAATAGTACAAAAGCTCTTCCACAGCAATCCAGTATAATGAACAAACTCTAGCTCTGGTCCGAACTTAGACCATACAAAAGAGCCTAAGTCTCCCACCAAAGAGAGAGGATGTCACCCGAGCTGAGTCCTACCCAGAAGGAGCAAAAGGCCAAAGAGCAAAAGGCCAAAGCCAAAAGCCGCAGGAGCCAAAAGCTGAAGGCTGAGGAACCAAAAGGCAAAAGGTGAAGGGGCCTCAAGTCAGCCCCTTATATACACCAAAGTAATCCAATCGGGAGGTTGTCACGCCAACAAAGAACCCTAAACAGAGTATAATGCCACACCCTATTGCAGGTATAAACAAAGGTTACACCAAGGACTAATCCCGAGATTATCTCTTATGTAAAACACTGGAGAGAGAGGGGCTGATATAAAGTAATACATCTTAACTTCATGAGCTTCATGTAACCTAGATGGTGCCCACAAGGTCCTTATTATTATCTGCACCAGTGTGATTCTGAGTATCTTGTTCTCATGTACTGAAAGGGTCATACTCGCCTGCTTAGAGCAAACTAGTATGATCCTTCCTTTAGTCTCAGCGTAGCCAGGGTGGTAGTCTCCTGGTAAATTCTAACTGCCCCACGTTGGGTGCAGTGGGTATAAAGAGGAGCTGTGCCCAATCTAGAAAACATAGAAGTCTTAGTAGATGTATAAGTCAGAAGTTATTCAATCAAGGTGACTTCTGTAACTGCCACACCCTCTAGAAGTGTTTACATAGAAGAGAGATCTCATTAGAATGAACCTTGGCTTAAATAAGATTAAGCTGGGAGTGAGCAAAACAACAAAACTCCCAGATTAGCTAAACATGTCCTCCAACATTTCTCTAAGAGAGAGAGGCTGTCACTGGTGGAGCTGTCCTTGGTCTGAGAGGTCACAGAAGTTGTGGCTGAGGTCTCTGACTTCTTACAAAGTTGTCGCCAGTCTCAGATGATTTGTCAAAATCCATCAATCCAAAATTTTAATTGTGTTTTTTAATTTTTTTTATTGATTCTGGAACCATTAATTTCAGTAATGTCAATGATGATTTCTCATGATCA
Source organism: Cryptotis parvus (assembly GCA_021461705.1). NCBI lineage: Eukaryota > Metazoa > Chordata > Mammalia > Eulipotyphla > Soricidae > Cryptotis > Cryptotis parvus. The sequence goes on from JAJIBD010030536.1 coordinate 274,035, forward strand.
TAATTCCAATACCACTTTCCATCACAAGTGTACCCACCTCCTGCCCCGACTGTTCAATAAGTACAACAAATTGGGAAAATTCTTGGGTGAAACCAAGACATTTCTAAAGAACTTCATTACTGTACCTTTAAAGATTTGTTTTTTGCTTTTTTGGGTCACACCCTGTAATGCTCAGGGTTTCTCCTGGCTCTGCACTTAGGAATTACTCCTGGTGGTGCTCGGGGGACCAGATGAGATGCCAGGGATCAAACCCAGGCCGGCATGGTCCGGCCGCATGCAAGGCAAACGCCCTACCTGCTGGACTATCTCTCCTGCCCCAAAAGATTTTTTTTCTCTTCATAAAAGCTAAGTTTTCCCACCTGAGATCAGGAAAAGTCTAACCTTATGATCACTTGTCAGTAAAATCATATCATTTTGAGTACTTACATTGTGCAGGTATTTTGCTCTAAATGCAAAAAAAGGAAGTTCTGGCTCTCAAATACTTTATATTCCTGAGATGAAATTCTCACACTTAAAAAAGTTCAATAATCAACATCTTGGAAAGATAGATGAGAAACTAACAGAGCATTGTAGATACCAAGAGTTTGAAGTTTAAGGTAGGAAATGGAGAGTTTTTGGATGCCTCCTGTCTACACTAGAGAGAATTTGTTATTTTTTTTTGAATTTTTAAAATGTTTTATTATTTTATAAAATTTAAATTTCATTGTTATGTATTCAAATTTAATTGTTCTGGATATTTTTTAACTGTGTACAAGACCATAAAATTTAATACTCTGTAAGTACATTACTCTAGCTATCATAATTTTTCAAAAACAGTAAAGACATACAAATTACATAGAAAATAGTGTGTAAAATTTAGTAATTTTTAGTATATTCATAGAATTGTGCGATCATCATACTTTAAGACATTTTATTTCCCCAAGAGAAACTTCATACCCATTAACAGTTGCTTGCTAACCCTTGGTTCCTGAAAACCACTAGTACACTTGGTATCCAAGAATTTTTTTTTCTTTTTTTTTTAATTTTATTATTTCTCCCTCCCCCAAATATTATTACACCATTTTAGACATAGACTTGAAAGATGCTCATGTAGAGTTTTGGTTCTACAGTGTTCCAACACCCATCCCTCCACCCAAATCCATCTCCCATCACCAATGTCCCCACCTCCCTCCCCACCTCAACTACTTGGCGGGTTTTGTATGTCATTTCTCTCCTCTTTATCTCTCCTTCCCACCAAACTTTCCTGCTATTCGTGGAATGCAGTGCATTAAAAGACATTACTGTTTCACTATTTTAATGGACCGTGCAGCCACAAGCGGCCGCAACCTGGGCTCAAACTGGTTTTGCTCTGTTAATCTGGTCGTGAGGCAGTTTCCCAGTGTCCGGACAGCGAAAATGGTGGCTAGTGTTATGGGCGAGTCTCATCCAGCTGCTTCCAGGACCCCCCAGAGGCGATGGGCCCCACTCCCAAAACCCATTTGCCCTCCTCGGGGCCCCATAGTCAGCTGGGCCCGGGACGAGCTGAGTTCCAGCCTCCCCAGCCACTTGTGAGGCTCTGCAAGCTATGACTGATGGCCCCAGAGCAGCTCCTGGGCGGGGCCACCAGGCTTGACAAAATCGAGGGGAATGGGCGACCCAGATCCATCTGACAAATTCCCAGTGATTCCCGCTTCTGGGAGCCGCCTATCTGGGCTCGAACTGGTTTTGTTCTGTTAATATGGTCGTGAGGCAGTTTCCCAGTACACTAGAGAGAATTTAATAAAGGATTTGAAGGGGAGGAAGCTAGATATATAACAGAGTATGTTTAAATGTTTAACTCTACTTACCCTCAAATGAAGTAAACAAACTAAATCTATGTGCTTATAAAATATAATATAATTATATATTTATATAGTTAAATGAAAAGGAAAGAGTTGGATGGATCTTTAACATTTGGAAGAGAGGAGAGATATTGACAAGTATGTGGAGGAAAGGCTATAACTGATTAGGACTTTCCACTTTTACCTCCACTATTACTATAAACTCTATTTTAAGACTATTTTCCCAAGAAGGTTGTATCCATGCATTGTTTTGTCCAATTAAAATTAGATTAAATTTACAAAAAGAGTGAGAATTTGGGTTTGAAGAAGCAAAGGAAGAAGTTAATCCAGGTGGGAGGAATAGCTTGAGCCAATGTCTCAGGTAAAAAGGCATAGAGTGTATTTGGGGAACGGGTGAGTGGGGTGAGCAATAAATGGGAGAGTAGAAGTATAAAGTGGGGATGGGGGAGAAAGGCTATGAATGCAAGACTTAAGAGGGGAACCTTTCACCATTGGCCTAAGACAAGAAAGGGTTTGCTTGGTAGTAATTAATTAAATTACACGTGAACAAATTTATTAGTGATCTTCCTGGATATATTCAGGAAGATCACTAATAAATTAATGAAAAAGTCACTAATAAATTAAGGAAAGTCAAATCATGTGACTTCAAATCTACTTATCCTGCCTGCAGAAAAGACCATAGAAATGTCTTCTTTAATAACTGCAGCTCTGACTGATGCCACCATTGGTAGATTTTTCAGGAACCACTGACAAATAAAAATGCTGTCCAGGCAGCTGGGGAGCAGCCACTGATACTGGATCCACAATATTAATTTCACTATCAATCTTTCTGTGATGTTTGACATCTCTGATGAATAATTCAAATGTACAAAAGAGATTTTGATTCTAGTCTATGAGAAATAGTCAAATTTATGAGATCAGATTAAAAATTACTGATTATAAAATTTTTCTGTAACATAGTACTTTTTCCCATTTCTTCTCCCCTTCCTTTGTTGTCATGGTATCTGAGAGCTGTCCACTTGGTTGGGGTGAATGTAGAACAGCTAGGGATTGAACTTGGTGATGGGGCAACAATGGGCATTCAGCTCCTGACCTTGAACTGCTCTTTCCCCTTTAACTCTTTTGTCTGAGCCACTTCCCTACTCCTGTTTTAGTCCTGCCTTTCCTTAGGTGATTAGGAAAAAAAATCAGCATCTTTTTTAAACTTGTGTTTACCCGACAGCCCTAATCCAACATTATGTTTGTGTATATATTGCATTCACATGCATAAAGTTCTACAACAGACATGGTGGAACGAAAATCTAAGCTACCTGCAAGAGCAGAAGTAACTGATCTACAAGCCAGTCTTGTGAGAAACATGCAGTCTACTATGAGGAAAAATACTGCAGCTAGATGAATCTTGAGTCATGCATTGTGACTCATTGTAAGAGAGTGGATTCTGGGTAAGATGGGTTTCTTTATTCACCAGCAAGTGGTGGAAGGACAGAGCACTGTCTCAGAACAGTGATGTGGATTTGGCTTTTGAAAACACACTTTTCATCTGGGGTGAATAATCTTGCAGTCAGACGTGGAGCTGGAGGACCAGACTGACCAGTGGTTTTAGTTTTCAGTTTTCACTTTCCTTTTTTCAAAGACATTTATGCCTCAGCTTTCCCTACCCCTACCCCACGCAGCCTGAACTTCTCCAGAGCGGCAGCTGGAATTTTGAATTGTCCAAAATTGAGCTTGTTAGGCTGTGTGATGAGGGAAAAACAAGGACCAGGGGCCAGTGAAGAGGAGGGGGAAAGCATTACAAATGCCATGCAAAGAAATATTCCTGATTTTATATGTCAGCTTTCCCTTCTGTTATCCTTAATCCTCCTTTATCCTTTGAAAGTACTTTGTGACATCTCTTTCCCTTCACGAGGACGAGGGGCAGCCAGCTTAATGATCTGACCTCCATGTTTGGGAGAAGGCATGGGTGTGCAAAATGATTCTGGGCATTACGTGATTAGCTAATGTCTACAAATTTGGGGAAGGCAATTTTGGGAATGAGAAAAAAAGCGTTCTTAAAAAAAAAATCTCCCAAACAGGGAGAGAAAAAAAACATCAACACAATAACAACCCCCTTTTGCATCATTTTAAAGTGTCCTGAATACCACTTTGATCAATTCAAGCCAGTAAATATGTACTACTGACAAGGCAATTAAAAAAAAAAAAGCCATGTATTTCTGACAGCCATGTGTTCATCCGCTGGGTTACAGAAGTTCCGTTTCTAGGACACTTCAGTCTGAGGATGTCTGAGTCTCGCCTCCCCACACCCCCCACCCCCAGTTGCTTTTGGCGGTGGTCTCTCTCCTGTCTTTCTCTCTGGGAAGAACTAGGCACCCTTTCTGTGTCTTCACTGTGAGGAAAAGATATGGTTTGAATTGTATCAGGTTGGAAACCTACTGCTTCCTAAAATGTGATGCTTTCTTATACAAGAAAAGAAGACTGAGCTCACGGGAATGATACAGCTTAAGCAAAACCTCAGAAAGTCTCTTTATGATGGCCGATGATGGCCAGAAGTCCTTTACAGGCAAGAAGGAACGGAGCTGATTTTTGCAATCACGCACAACTTTTTTGTTGTTGTTGTTGCTTTTTGGGTCACACCCGGCAATGCTCAGGGGTTACTCCTGGCTCTGCACTCAGGAATTACTCCTGGCGGTGCTCAGGGGACCATATGGGATGCCGGAAATCGAACCCGGGTCAGCACAGGTCCGCCGCGAGCAAGGCAAACGCCCTACCTGCTGGGCTAACTTTTTTTAAAATTTTTTTTATTTTTACAATTACAAAGAAATACAATTAAATGATACCAATATGCAAGGTCAAGTGAAACATATATCAGGAGGTCTTGTCAAAGGTGGAAATTATCACGAACGCGTGGGAGTCAGAGGCTAGTAAGACAGAAAATGGAACAGTGTGCTAACAATTGTCGAGGGTACTAACGCCAACCTAGAACTGAGCATTAAATAGAGGCAAAAGATACACATGACAACCCTTTAATGTATGTTCTGGGCTAACTTTTTAAAGGGAGGAAGGAGTAGGGATTAGTGAGGAGTCAATAGACTAAAATAATGCTGAGATAAATTAGCAACAGCTAGAGAGGAAATATTTGGGATCAAACAAGAAAAGCTTCATCCTAGGTTTATCTATGTGCACATCAACATCTTTGATAGGAAACATACGAAAATATGCGAAGGCATAAATATCTTTCTGCTGGTGCTATTTCAAATCACCCAAAGCAAAGAAACAAATACTCCATTCATTGCCTGTGACCTCAGCTAGTTTATCAATGGCTTGTGACCTAAAATGAGTAATAGAACTTACAATTTTCAGTTTATTTCTGCTTTACCTCTTGATCACTTGATCACTTGAATCCGTTACTCATCGATTTGCTCGAGCGGGCGCCAGTAACATTTCCATTGGACCCTATCACGTGCCAATGTAGCCCAATGGCATCTGGTTGATTCAGGAATATGAAGAGCCTCAAACCGTTCCTTCAGGGTCTTAACAAGGAAGTCTGACCATCTTGTAGGTGGGCGGCCACGTGATCTTTTGACATCCCGTGGGATCCAGTCGGTAACGGCTCTAGTCCAGCGGTTGTCTCCAAATCGCATTACATGTCCAGCCCATCTGATTTTCGATGCCTTGGCAAATGAGACAGCGTCCCTGATTCTGGAATAGCGACGGAGGTCAGAACTCCGGATTCCTTCTCTCACTTGAGTGAGACGTGATATTCCAAGCATAGCTCTTTCGATGCCTCTCTGGGAGACCCGAATAGCCTTCTCATCCTGCTTTCGTAGGGCCCAGGTCTCTGAGGCGTATGTTAATGCAGGGAGAACGGTGGAGTCAAAGAGATGTGCCCGGAGCCGGAGGTTCTTTGTCCTTTTAGCTATTTCTTCGATGCCTTTGAAGGCATTCCATGCCGCTCTCTTCCTCCTGCGCAGCTCAGGTTTTAGGTCATTCATCATGTTGACTTCTCGACCTAGGTACACATAACTGCTGCATTCAGAGATGTTTGTTCCATTGAGAGAGAATGGGGCCTCTGGAACTAGTTCATTTCTCATGAACATAGTTTTCTTCAGATTCAGCTGTAGACCTACCTTTCCACATTCTCGGTCAAAGTCAGCCAGCATTTGTGCCGCTTGGCTAATGTTTGGTGTTATTAGAACGATGTCATCAGCGAAGCGGAGGTGGTGTAGTTGCCGACCATCTATCTTCACTCCCATTCCTTCCCATTCTAATTGTCTCATGATGTTCTCGAGGGTGGCACTGAAGAGTTTTGGTGAGATGGTATCACCCTGTCGAACCCCTCTTTTGACATCAATGATCACTTCTTTGTAGAATGGTGAGATCCTGGTGGTGAATCCATAATACAGCTCACGAAGGATCTTGATGTATTGGGTTTGAACACCCTGTTTGACTAGGGCTTCGATGACTGCTTCAGTTTCCACAGAATCAAAGGCTTTCTGTAAATCAATGAACGTGAGACAGAGCGGCATCTTGTACAAGATGCTTTACCTCTAAGTCTTATTTTTAAAATAGATATAACACTTGTGTTAAATTCGAATATAAATTATAAAAATTTTATAGTTAATATTACTATATTTATATTTTATATAGTTAATATATTTATTTTAATATGAACATTTACCATTTAGAATATGTATTGCATATTAAAATTTTATTTATTTAAATAGATTTTCTAAAAATAAAATAAATTTATTAAAATATTGTTAATATAGTTAAATTTTCATATACATTACTATAGTACTTGCTCGTGAAAAATACCTTTTTGTGGGTGGAGGTTGGGCCAGACCCAGCTATGCTCAGAGTTTAATCCTGGAAAATTCTATATTTTAATTTAAAGGCTATTCTAATTTTATAGTCTCTAATTTAAAGACTACAAATAAAATATTACATTTTAATTTAATTTAAAAATAATTAAAAAATTTTTTTGCTTTTTGTAATGCTAGAAAAGGGTTTTTATTTTGTGGGATTTCTTGTGTGTGGGGGGGGGGGATTTATCTGTTTTTTTTTTTTTTTACTCTTAACCAAAAGTTCAACTTTGAAATTCTGCCTTATGCTACAAATAATCCTTATTAGTACCAAAAGTTTGTCTGGGGGTATGTGTGTGTGGAGGGGGATTTTATAAGCCTCTTTGAATTTAAAGCCTTAATTACAGAGTTGTTGTTAATTCTTTCCTAATGTCTCTTGTATGGGCTTTGCTAGCAATAAGCAGAAATAAAGCTGGGACTGTGTCAGAAAAATTCACTGGCCCACATTCACCCTCCTTTAGCAGAGTTTGCTCAGTAGTGCAGCCGTTCAGCTCCTGCGCCAGCCAAGAGACAGCTCGCTGTTGTCTGAAAGGAAGAATACTTGGAAATACCGTGCCTGTTTCTGTTCCTGCAAGTAACAATTTGCCCATTTAACATTCTTCTGGTGCTCTCGAATTCTGGGCCCGACAGCCTGGTGCTCCTTGGCAGAGGCGGCCAGGAGGAGAAACGCGACCTTCTCTCCTGCCTCCACCCCAGTGGCAAGGACACCAGCCAGCCCAGCCCAACACCTGCCCCCAAGTGGGGTCTATGGGGCACTCACACCGTGAGGAGGGCAGAGGACAAGGGCTAGAAAATGTAAGGCTGGGAGAGATGACGGTAAATTATGAAAGATGATAGTTTAGCCTTAAGGATGCCTGCTGTATAGATAAAGAATCCGGATCAGGAGTTGGGAAGTCAGACAGATGTTGCCCAGCGCCGAGGACTAGCCTGGCTGGCTCCAGGTCCTTTCCTTGCCCCACAGCAGGTTCTCATCTTTTATGGGCTTTGTGACTGCTCCATACACACATACAAAGCTTGCAGAATCTCTTTTTCTAAGGTATAAAGCTGTGGGTTTTATAGTATATGTGATACGACACCTAGTGGGGGCCACTCCTGGCAGCACTCAGGGAACCATCTATAATGTCAGGCAGGGGATCAGACTGGGGTTGGCTGCAAGCACCTTAACCTCTGTTCTACCTCTCTGGCCCACCGACTTTATTTTTATAGTTCATTATGTTTTTGCTTTTGACGTTATAGCCTATTGAGTTATGTAAGATAGATGACCACGGAACCCAGAGAGTTAGTGCAAAGGTCTAGAGTACTTAGTAGGGAGTTGGTGCAAAGGTCTAGTTAGTACAAAGGTCTAGCATGCATGAGTTCTTAAATTCAGTCCCTAGCATTGAACCCCCACCCCCCCCCAGAACACTGCTGAGTATGGTCCCTGGTTACTGCCGGTGCTGCCTGATCCAGGCAATGAACTGTCTGGTCCACAGTCAAATCCAGACTCCCTGTTCACCTGAGCCCTACATGGGAGTCCCTCCTTCAGGGATCTATCACTTTTATCCTTTTAGCAAGTTTTGCTAGTCTTCCCAATGGTTTTAATTTTTTTTAATTTGTGCTTTGATATTTAGTGCATAGAAAATGCATTTTTCATGTTTGTGTCTGTACTACAGTAAATTAAGGTGTCTGCATCTAAAATGATCCCCGAATAATAATCACTTAAACAGGGAAGCAAGTCGAAGGCTTTTATGATGATGAGTTTTGGGGCTGTTGTTGGGGCTCTCTGATCATTAGGAATATATATATACTCTGTCTTTATGCTTCCCCACCTCTGTCTGCTTCTTCTGTTCTCTGAGAGATGGTTACAAGATGGCTCCCATAGCTCCAGCCATCGCATCATATCAGGAAGGAGGAAAGCAGAAAGAAGCAGTTGAGTTAGAACTTCAGCAGGTCCCACCTATTTACCTTTGCTTATCGCTTATTGTTTACTGCAATTGTAAAACTACTAAAGCACAATTTTGATTTTTAAAAAAGAATCTGAACTCATTGCTTCTCCTAAATTAAACTGAGATTATATTAGCCAGGGTGAAGAGAAATGGGCCTTGGAGGATCCTAGACATCTCTACCATATTTACTTATTCCATCCTCTTGTTTTTATTGAAATCTTTGGACTTTGAACTTGTTATTAATATTACTACTCCTGGTTTTTGGATTTGCCTGACAAACATCGCCCAGCCATTTATTTCCAAATTCTGTCACTTTATTTGAGGAAAGTTTCTTATACAGGGATAAAAATCTTAAGACAATCAAGAAGTTTGTATTTAGAAAGGCAAATCCAATTGGTTCAAATGTATGATGATCACTGGTGTTTTTTAAATTTATTTTTACTCTTATTTATTTGTTTTTGCTTTTTTTAAGGGGTCACACCGGCGACTCTCGGGGTTACTCCTGGCTCTTTCACCAGGAGTACAGGAATTACTCCTGCTGTGCTCGGGAGACCATATGGGATGCCAGGGATTGAACCTGGGTTGAACCCGTGTAACCCAGTATGCTATCACTCTGGCCCCACATTTATTTTTGTTGACACTACTTATACTTTGTTTCTTTCCCCCAACCTTAGTTTCACTGACTTGCTAATTTGTTTTTGATGTTGTTTTGGGGGCCACACTCACTGAAGCTCAGAGGTTACTCCTGGCTTTGCAGTCAAGAATTACTCCTGGATAAGGAAAGCCTCTTCAACAAGTGGTGTTGGGAAAACTGGGCAGCAACATGTAAAAAATGAATTTGGACCTATGTCTAACACCATGCACAAATATCAGATCAAAATGGATTAAAGATCTCAATATCAGGGCCGGAGCGATAGCCCAGCCGGGTAGGGCGTTTGCCTTTGGCACGCCGCCGCCTATGCCGGCCCGGTTCGATCCCCGCATCCCATATGGTCCCCCCAGCACCGCCAGGAGTAATTCCTGAGTGCAGAGCCAGGAGTAACCCCTGAGCATCGCCAGGTGTGACCCAAAAAGCAAAATAAAAACAAACAAAAAAAGAAACTAAAAAGCTTCTGCACCCCAAAAGAAACAGTGCCTAAGATACAAAGACAGTCCACAGAATGGGAAAGAATATTCACCCAATACCCATCTGATAAGGGTTAATATCCAGGATATATCAGGCACTGACTGGTAGAACTTTTACAAGAAGAAAACAAACAACCCCATCAAAAAATGGGGAGATGAAGTGAACAGAAACTTCAACAAGGAAGACATTCGAATGGCCAATGGATGAAAAAATGCTCATCATCACTAATCATCAGAAAGATGCAAATCAAAACAACAATGAGATATCATTTCACACCACAGAGACTGGCACATATTCAAAAGAGCAAGAACAACAAGTGCTGGCATGGATGTGGGGAAAGGGGGACACTCATCCATTGTTGGTGGGAATGCCAGCTGGTACAGCCTTTCTGGAAAACAATATGGACATTCCTCTAAAGACTAGAAATTGAACTCCCATTTGACCCAGCCATACCACTCCTAGGAATATACTCTGGGAAGCCAAAAATATGCAGCAGAAACACCATCTCTACTTTTATGTTCATAGCAGCATTATTCACAATAGCCAGAATCTGGAAACAACCAGAGTGCCCGAGAATTGATGACTGGGTAAAGAAGCTTTGGTACATCTACACAATGGAATACTATGTAGCTGTTAGGAAAAATGAAGTTATAAAATTTGCCTATAAATGGATGGACATGGAGAAGATTATATTGAGTGGAATTAGCCAGAAGGAGAGAGACAGATACAGAATGACTGCATTTATTTGCATGACATAAATATATATGATACCAATATCCAAGGTCAAGTGAAACATGACCTGTATCAGGAGGTCTTGTCAAAGGTGGAACTTATCACAAATGTGTGGGAGTCACAGGCTAGGTAAGACATAAAATGGAACAGTGTGCTAACAATTGTCGAGGGTACTAATCCCAACCTAGAACTGAGCATTAAATAGAGGCAAAAAAGATACACATGACAACCCCTTTAATGTATGTTCTGCAATCCATAGTCTGGAAGGGAAGGAAGAGAAAGAGAGAGAAAGGGAAAGAAATAAAGAACCTGCCATAGAGGAGGGCTGGGGGGGAGGTGGGGGAGGGACCGGGGACATTGGTGGTGGGAGATGGGCACTGGTGGAGGGAAGGGTGCTGGAACACTGTATGACCAAAACCCAAATATGAACTTTTTAATTGTATATCTTTGTAATTGTATATCTCACAGTGGTATAATAAAATACTTAAAAAATTTTTTTAAAAAGAATTACTCCTGGAGGTGCTACTGGGACCATTTGGGGCTCTGGAGATTAAACCAGGGTCGGCCATGTGCAAGCAAATGCCCTACCCACTGTACTAACACTCTGACCTCTAACTCGTTAATTTTTAAAAAAATGACTTCCCTACCCCTCTGTTAAGTGGAGTTTCCCTTTAAAGCATTTACTGCTCTTCTACAAGATTAATGTGGGTCTTGTTCTGTTTTTTCATTTTGTTTTGTTATTTTTCATATTGAACAAACATATACTTGCATCTCAGGGATTCATTGTGCATGCGCCGAGAAATAAATGTAATTCAGATCTTCAACAGTGAAGTCAGACCAGTGGTGCCATGTAATAATTGAGGAAGTTTATTTTTCTCACTTCCTTCCACCCCCCACACTCAGCAGTGAACCTCTCACCCACTTGCCTCTGCAGAGCCGGAAGTGAGCTCTGTTGGGGCTGTGAGTAGCACTTTCCCCAGCTCTCTCGGAGTCGAGATGCTGAAAATGATTTTCCTACATTCAGAAAGTCCACTGGGTAAGGGTAGAGGGATGAGAATAAGCACTCACCCCCTGCCATTCTCTAAATCATAACTGAATACAAAATAAGCTTTCCTGGAGAATGAAGCAAATACGATAAAAGAATGATGCAGCTTTTCACTCTGACTGGCTGTCACTGTTGCATTTTACAATAGGTGTCAGGGGCTGTTGCACGTTACAATAGGTGCTAGTGGCTGAGAGATCGGGCAGTAGTTAAGGTACATGTCTGGCATGCCCTGGACCTCCGTTTGACATCAGACATTACGTGGTCCTGAATATTGCCTGGTGCATCCCTGAGGCCCCTGAGCATGTGGAAGACCCCAGCACTGAAAAGCTGGCCTGGGTATCCCTTGCACTCCAGGGCCTGAGCAGCAGTGTGTGCTCTAAACCTACTGCCAATTGGCGTAGCCAGGAATGCTAAATAGAGCCCTGACTCTCCTGAGCACGACTTGGGAATGTCCAAGCCTCCTCCTCCTCCTCCTCCTTCAACCAGCAAAGGGACAAGAAAGAGTACAGGGGTTAAGGCACAGGCAAGCCAAGTTCAATCCCACAACAAGGTATGATCCCCTGAGCCTTACCAGGAGTGATCCCTGAGCACAATCAGATGTGACTAAAACTCTGTCCCTTCAAAAGTAATAATAAAATAAGAATTTTAAAAAAGAAGCTTTAAAGTCTGTTTTCCCCCACAGAAGACAAGTTATACAAAGTTTGTTATATTTCCGTAAGACCTTGCATATGAAATTTAGCTTTAGATTACTTGGTGAAATTATTAAGCCCTTTTTTTGATACTTTTTATGCTTTACATGAATATATTATTTCTGAAAAGAGCCTTTTTTTCTCTCATCTGACTCCAAATTATACCTTCCACTTTATGCCACAGCAGTATACTTGTTCCCAAGAACAATCAGGGATCCTAAAATTAAGTCAATGGTACTGGCGTTACCTTCCAGGCAGGACTTTTGTTCTTTTACTATGAGAAACACTATATATTAAAAAAAATCCAAAGTTTTGTTAAAGTCATATCATTTCTACCTGACTATCATTCAAACTTCCTTGGCATTTAAAAAATATAATTTTCAGAGCCAGACAGATAGTAGTACAGTGGGTAGGGTACTTGCCTTGCATGCAGCTGACCCAGGTTCGATCCTTGACACCACATATGGTCCCCCCCAAAACCAGAAGTGATCACTGAGCAGAGTCAGGAGTAAGCCTTGAGCACAGCTGGGTGTGAACCCCAAACCAAAGATTAATTTAGAACTGAGGAAAGCTCAAAGAATTGGAACGCATGTCTTGCATGTAGAAGGCCTTGAGTTAAAGCCCAGATCAACATGCCCCCACTCCAGCACCACCCCAAGTTGTAGACCTGGAGACTCTCAAACACTGTTGAATATGGATCTGTGTGGTAGCCCTCAGCACTGCTGGGCTCAAGCACTGAACCCTATTGACTATTAACAGGAGAAGTCTCTAGTCTCTTGAGCATGGTTGGGAGGGCTCCTCATGAAAGTATTACTTTAGTCACCTCCCGTGTGATGTAGATACAAACTGGTATGTGGGTTTTGATCTTAGAATAATTCTATAGCACAAACTCCTTATGCTCATACATATATGCATATGTATGTGTGTATATTTACTACATACTAGAAACCCCCAGTTTGAGACATTTTGGTATAATATTTATCCCTTTGACTCTCTCCATCTGCAATATCTGGTGTGGAGTGACCCTCTGCACAGTATCTGCTCCTCTCTCCATATATCATTGGGATAAAACCAGTTCCATGGCAGAAAGTGTCTTCCTTCCCACCTCCGCTATTTCTCTGCAACAATAAGAAAATGATAACCGATCATATCAAGAGAATGATTATTTTTCTGTGCATGGTATTGGGGGATCATCAAATCCAGGGCTTCACCCAAGTAACACACTTGAATACTGCAGAGCCACACCCCTGCCCTCTGCTTAACACACTTTAAGGCTACCACTTCCTCCTCTTCTTCAGTTCTTTTAGTACGAAAGGAGCTAGTAAAGGGGTTGGCCTCATTTCAGCTCTAGAAGTTAGGCATGAGAATAAGAGAAATGTCTTGCTGGAAATTCAATTACTGGGGTCACAAAATGAGTACAGGAGAAAAGGTGCTCACCACATATGTTTCCCCAGGCACCGTTAGGTGGTCCTCCCTGAGCACTTCTAGGTGTGGCATCCCCCAAAATATATTTCACATGATTGAAATATGTTGTTCATTGTTGATGCTGGATGGGGACTCACAGGGGTGGAATTGTATATTTACTATGCTTTTTTTTTAATCTGTGGGTGGACTTGAAATGCTCTTAACAAAAAGTTCTTCAAAAACAATATATACAGTTTCATAAAGCTGTTCTAACTGCTTAATTCTGAAAAAAGATACTTATTGTTCACATCTCACAAAAAAATCTTCATAAAAATGTTCCATCAATGGAATTCAATCTAATCTGAATTGAGTACGTCATTCAAACATGTTGTCCCTTAGATAAATAATATGATATATTATCTGTGACTGAAGTTGAAAAAGAAAAATAAGACCTTATATAGTTTTTAATATTTCAATTGAATATACTGAAATGGAATATTTTTAGTAATAAAAAGACAGTTCTTAACAAAAACATGTTATCAGTTTTCTAGTTATTTCTAGAAAATGGTATTTGGACCCAGAGTTTTAGATGAGAAATCCAAAATCTATATATTAATCCCCAGAACATTCAACTTTTTCTTCATTTCTTAGATTCTCCATTATTTATTTATTTATTTATTTATCTATTTATTTATTTATTTATTTATTTATTTATTTTTCCAGTAAAGTGAGAAGAGCTCAGAGAGAGAAGTTTATTCTCTTCCCAAAGAGTTCTGAGGGTATCATCAGATTTGAAAGAGGAATTTTCTAATGCATCATATAGAATTTTGTTGATACAAAGAGACTCTTCTTGGCTAAGAATAAATAGGGGGAAAAGACTGTAATTAAATGAGTCATACTAAAAGTCAGTTTCATAGTATCATATCTTTGTAAAATTTCCCACGGAAGATTCCACGTTATGTTTTGTTTTGTTTCTCCCTCAACTGTCCAGGGATTGGAGCAGGGGTCAGCCTGGCCCCGTATCAAGTATGTGTCAGAATGTCGACATGCATACACTCTTGGCCGTCAGACAAGTCAGGCCTTCTGCTGTTGTACATGAAAGACTCTGAAACTTGAGAGGGCATTGATCTCCCAGAGTCAGTTGTGTATGATGGTGGAACCAGGGCATACCACGTGACTCCGTGGTCAGTTGCTTAGATTTCAATCCGGTTTTACAGTAACTCTGGGGTGAAATGCACCGGGGCGGTTCACACTGTATCAGAGAGATGTGAAATTTCTCTGCCTGTCAGATAAAATGAAATCCTGAGAAATGAAGCCCCTACATGAACTGAAGGCACAGAAGAAAAGAGGAAAAACCAAACCGTGTCCTTAAAAATCAATCAGGCCTGCACAAAGGGGGCCTTTTCTGAAGACTTCTTACATTGCAGTTGCAAGCAAATCTTGGCTTGCAGAATATTCCAAATACATTATCTTTTTGATCCTCTCAACAAACCAGTAAGGTAAGCAGGGTAATCTTAAGATGATGAAATTGCATTGTAGAGAGCCCTAAGCGCTTCTCTGTTCCCTGTGGAAGTGGTGGAGGCAGGATCCCGCCCATACCCACTCCCCTTCAGGCATCCAGGATGTGGCCTCATCTTTCTTTTCTTTGGGAAGTGGGGAATTCCCCCAGAAGTAAAAGACGTGATCCCTGTCCTCAACGAGTTTGTGATCTAGATGGCGAAATGCAGGTTTTATGTAATGAGACCAGCCGGTGGGAATGACTGAGTATTCCATGGCAGGAAATAATCTATGAATACCATCACACTGGGATAATGTTTAAAATGGAAAACGAAGTGCTTTAAGTCCTACCCCCATCCTGAGCAACACATTTGTTTGTGCCCCAGGATTCTGCAGCCTTCCAGCCCAGCAATCGTTTCTGGAGACGTCCTGTGATTCATCCTTGACAGGGAGGAAGTCAGCAGGGGAGTACTGGGAGATGGGATCATCTCGTACCTTACTGTGGATGTGTAGGCACCGTCTTCCTCTGCCTTACATGGCATACGACTGCTCTAAGAGCCGAATGTTGAACCATGGAGCAGTGAGAGGCCCTTTCTCCTGAGAAAGGGAAGTTGGGGAGAAGCCTCTGACATTGGCTTGGTTTGGATTTGGATTTGGGGCCATACCTGGTCATACTCAGGACTTACTCCTGGCTCTAAGCTCAGAGATCACTCCTCTTCAGGTTCAGGGAACCATATAGGCTGATGGGGATTGAACCCAGGTTGGACATGTGCAAGGCAAGCACTTTACCCCTGTACTATTTCTCCAGCCCAACTGGCATATTGTTTTAGGTTAGGTCTTTTGCCAATGGTGGCCACCAAGCATGTAGCCTATTTAAAATATTTTTATATTTATATTGCAATAAACCATTATAAAGCTATTCACGATTGGGTTTCAGTCAGTGTCCAACACCCATCCTTCCACCAGTGCACATTTCCCAACACCAATGTGTCCCTTTTCCCTCCTACTACCCCGAACCTGCCTCTACATCGGGCACTTCTCTCTCTCTCTCTCTCTCTCTCTCTCTCTCTCTCACACACACACACACACACACACACACACAATACTTTCTCCTTTTTGCATGTTGTGTTTTGCAAAACAAGACACTGAAGGGTTTATCATGTATATCTCTTTACTTACTTTCAATACTCAATTCTAGTCTAGCATTACTATTTCCAACTATTATTGTAAAAATAATAAAAACCTTCCACCCTTTGACTATCGCAAAAAGCATTTTTAATGTGCCCTTCTCTATCTTACCTATCTGCTGATCCCCCACATTTTTTTTTGCTTTTTTGGGTCACACCCAGCGATGCTCAGTGGTTACTCCTGGCTCTGCACTCAAGAATCACTCCTGGCGGTGCTCGGGGGACCATATGGGATGCCGGGGATCGAACCCGGCCAGCACAGGCCGGCCGCTGCAAGGCAACGCCCTACCCGCTGGGCTATTGCTCCAGCCCCAAGATCCCCCCACATTTGTAGTAGATTCCAAGCCTTGACAAGTCCTCCTGGCCCATTTCTCCTGGCCTTGGATAGTAGTCTCATACTATTTCTTTTTATATCCCACAATGTGTGCTGTCATTCTATATCTGTCCTTTTCCTTCTGATTGATTTCACTCAGCATCATAATCCCCATGTCTGTCCATTTACAGGCAAATTTCATGACTTCATTTCCCTAACAGCAGCATAGTGTTCCACTGTATAGATGTACCATAGTTTCTTTACCCATTCATCTGTTCTCAGGCACTCAGGCTGTTTCCAGATTCTGACTACTATGAATAGTGCTTCAATGAACATAGAATTGCAGATGATGTTTCTGCTGTATGTTTTTGGACTTCCAGGAATGGTATTGCTGGGTCAACTCAATTTCTAATTTTTGGAGGAATATCCATATTGTTTTCCAAAATGGCTGCACCAGTCGGCATTCCCACCAACAATGGATGAGAGAGTCCCTTTCTCCAAGCATCCGTGCCAGTGCTTGTTGTGCTTGTTCTTTGGGTGTGTGCCAGTCTCTGTGGTGTGAGATGACATCTCATTGTTGTTTTGATTTGCATCTACCTGATGATGTCTTTTCTTATCATGAAGAGCATTTTTCATGTGCCTTTTGGCCATCAGAATTTCTTCTTTGATGAAGTTTCTATTCATTTCTTCTCCCCCCATTTTTGATGGGGTTGGATTTTTTTCTTGTAAAGTTATACCAGTGCCTATATATCTTGGATAGTAACTCCTTGTCAGATATGTACTTAGTAAATATTCTTTCTCAATTTTTGGGCTGTCTTTGTATATTAGTCACCATTTCTTTTTGAGGTACAAGAGATTCTTAGTTTCATATAGTCCTATTTATCTTTACTTCCACTTGATCGATCAGTGATGTTTCATCTTTGAAGATGCCTTTAGCTTCAATGTCGTAGAGGGTTTTGCCTATGTTTTCTTCCATTTATCCTATGAATTCAAGTCTGATACTGAGGTCTGTAGTCCATTTTGATCTGACTCTTGTGTATGGGGTTAGAAAGAGATCGGAGTTCATTTTTTTTTTTGCATATGCCTGTCCAGTTTTCCCTGCACTACTTCTTAAAGAGGCTTTCCTTGATCCACTTTACATTTCTTGCTCCTTTATCAAAAATTAAGTGATAATATATTTGAGGGTATCTGTTAGGATATTCAACTCTATTCCATTGGTCCAAGGGTCTGTCTTTATTCCATTACTATGCTGTTTTAATTCCTCCCACTTTGTAGTACACTTTGAAGTTGGGGAAGGTGATGCCTCCCATTTTCTTTTCCAATGACTGCTTTAGCTATTCATGGAGGTTTATTTTTTCATATGAATTTCTGAATTTTTTTTTATCAATTTCTTTGAAAAATGTCATGGATATCCTTATCGGGACTGCATTGAAAATGTATAATGCATGCAGTCTGTCTTTTTTGTTGTTGTCTGACTGTGAAAGGGTAAAGGGGAAGAACTGATTTGGGGGAGAAGAGCATGGAACAGGCATATTTGTTAGACTCTTAAACAGCTGCCAGCACAAGAGTCCTGATGTCTCAGGGCTCTCACCTGTCAACCTTCCACCCTTTGACTGTCTCAAAAGCCAACTCCTATTGGAGATCTCTTCTTTCTCAGCTGAGCAGGCCTGTCACTGCCCTCCCTACCAAGTGGGATGTTGTGTGGGAGGCCTTTGGGGAACTGCCAAAGCCATCAGAGAATGACTGGCAACAGGATCTAAAAAACTAAACTCAGGGCTGTAGGGTGGGAGATGGCTGCAACTCAAGTGTCTGCCTTGGTAGAGACAGGGTATGAGATTGGTACCTGGTGCAGGGTCCTGGCAACCTGGTAGCTCTGACACTGGTAATTCCTGGAACCACCTGAAATTTCTATCTAGTAGAGACATGGATGAGCACCACCAGACCCTGTAAAGATGTGTGTGAGCACCTCAGCCTGGAGCATGACACCCTGGCAAGCCAATGTGAAAATTGTGACTAAAATGTGTGGCCTCTGGGCCTGGGAGATAGTCCAAAGTGGCAAAGCTCATGTTTGGCATCTGCAGTGCCCTGACTTTGATCCCTGGCACTGCATCCCTGAGTCCCACTGGTACAAACCCCGGTGACTGCAGGTTTGCGAGTATTGCCTCACTGGACCAGAGCACAGGCATGCCAGCTCCTCCCCAGTACTGCCGCTGAGACCCTTATAAAAAACACAAGCATGTGACTCCCTGTGAACCACCACCAGAATATGTATGATACCCCAAGTCAAGGAGGATGACACTCCCTCTACAAATGATGTGACTATTGTATAAACATTACAACCTGATGTACAACCACTGGAGACTATCACAACCAAAGATGCAAGCACAGCACTGGGCTTGTGTATAATCCTTGGTTGTGGCAACAACTAACATAAGTGGAGGGAGGATAGTGAAAATATCCCCTCACAAAAGTTTTCCTAGAGGCACATGGGCCAGTGATGTGGCTCCATGGTAAAGGGTAGACCTTGCTAGTGTGAAGGCTGGGTTCAGTTCACAGAATTGCATAAAACAAATACCAAAACAGAATAAACAAAGCAACAATAAAAAAGTATATGTATGTGAGTGAATATAAAATGTGCATAGTTCCTACTTTGTCTCCCCAAATTATCCACAGATAAATGAACATCATTGGCCAGAGTTATAAATATTAGCCTCTTTACAATGCTCATTTGTTTACATGTCTGCTGGGCTAAACCAACATGGCCGCAACTACTGTGTGATCCTGATATTCATAGGAAGGGTCTGACAGTGGTCCCAGGCTAGCAATGTTCATTGTGGACTCTGTTGGAGCATTGCTGAGAAGTGAGCCTGGCCTTGAGCTAAGGCCTTTAATGTTGTTCTGTATAAAATGTGCCCATACTGTCAGCCTCCTTATGGCCTTGTTCTGCAGGCTGGTCTCCAAGTCTACAGAAGGTGCCCTTTGGAGTCATGGGCACCCTTCCTGGACACTGAAGGGCAAATGTGAACCCAATTGCTTCCCCAGACTACATATATCCTCAAAGGGGTATCCTGTGCCTTACTTCCAAGAAGAGTAGTGAAATTATGCTAAATCATCCTAACTTTCCACTCATCCAGAGGCTGTGAACATGCATTTGAGCCAGGTCTGTCATATAGCAAGGTACGTGACCTCAGGCACATGACTAAAAGCATCATCATGTCTTCCCTTCCCCAGCTGAGAAACAGTGATATAAACTTTACCAGCTATCCCCTGGTGTTGTCTAAATGACTGTAATTCTTTTTTTTTGAAGGGGGGGGGTCACACCCGGCAATGCTCAGGGCTTACTACTGGTTCTGCACTCAGGAATTACTCCCTGGCGGTGCTCAGGGGAACATATGGGATGCTGGGGATCGAACTCGGGTCGGCCGTGTGCAAGGCAAACACCCTACCTGCTGGACTATTGCTCCAGCCCTGTACTTCTAACATGTAAAGAGTTTAACACTCTGCCTGGCATGTGTTATAGAGAGGATTCTTTTTTTTTTTTTCTTTTTGGGTCACACCTGACAATGCTAAGGGTTACTCCTGGTTCTGCACTCAGGAATTACTCCCTGGCAGTGCTTGGGGGACCATCTGGGATGCCAGGGATTGAATCCGGGTTGGCCACATGCAAGGCAAACACCCTCCCCGCTGTGCTATCACTCCGGCCCCTAGAGGATTATTCTTCTTTAGTTTATTCATTCATTCCATTAATCAACAATCTCTGCTCTGGACGCATCAGGGATTTCAAAGGGGAGATAAGTCCTAACCTGTGCCCAGAGTTGACTTATTCTCAATATTCGAAGGTTAGGATTTTTGTTAAAGTATTTTATTATACCACCGTGAGATATAGGTTGGGATTTATTTTGCATATATATATATACATATATATATATGTATACACGGTATATATATAATTTAATTTTTTTTTTTTTGCCTAGCACAACTGTTGGAAAAGACTCTATGGTTGCCTTGAGAAGTGGCAACTAGACCGGTAATTTCAGTTGAAGGACTGCATTTTCATCAGAACCCTGGCATCAAGCACCCTGGCACCCTGTAAACAAGAATTTCCTATGATTCATTTAGTAAAATAGATGCTGAGACCGAGTGTGCTGACTGGAGGTTGAGGGTGAGGAGGTGGAGGTGCACTCAGGGGAAGTCTTCCAAGAGGCAGTATCCTTGAGCTGAGTTTTGATCAACGAGTAGGCGTTAGCCACTAAGAGAAGAGGGCTAAGTGTGTTCCAGGCAGAAGGAACATTGCGTGCAGAACTAGAGAGGCGTGAAATAGCACAATACATTCAGGGAGCTCTGAGGAGGGCAAGTACGACCAGAGCCCCATCCTCATTGTGACATACAGTGCGCATTTGCAAAACGAATGTTTGAGATTAGAGCCTTTGGAATGAAACAAAGCAGATGAGACAACATTATCAGCATGTCGCCTCACTGGCCTAGAGCTCTGAGAACCAGCCACATACTTGCCCATGATTGAGAACTTTCTGGTGGGGGCACAGTCCAAAGGCTAACCCTTCATAGCCCTGCTCCCTACCACTTGCCTTCTACTAGAGAAAGTTCACATAATCCACCTTCTTTTTTTTTTTTTTTTTTGCAGTCATTTGGTATGAGTTACAAACCCAGAGACAGGAAAGATGAAGATGGTTGGTTGTGTGCTTTGCATTGTGTTTTTTTTGTGCTTCACCTGACTCTGCTCAGGGCTTACTGCTGGCTGCACTCAGAGATCTCTCCTGGCAGGGTACAGGGAACATATGTGGTGCTCAGGAATTGAACCCATGCCAGGCAAGCACCTTCCCTGTTGTACTATCACTCTGGCCCTACGAAGATTTTTTTTGCAGAGTATCAAGATTACTCAAACCAGAGGTTCCCCAAACTGAGTTGGCCTACCACCCATTCTCAGAATTAAGTCACCCTCTCAGGACTCCCTTGGAAATCTGCCTTATTTAAACCAACAAACAAATTTCCCTCACCCCTTCCCCTCAATTGTACCTGAGGCCATTAGCACCCCCCTCCCATTAGTCCAGCACCGCCCCCTAGCTATCACCCACTTTGGGAAGCACTTCAAGGGAAGCAAACTGTGGCCTGAGGACTGAATCCTGTAGCCAAAATTCCTGCTGGTTTTTATAATTAAGTTTCTCGGGAAGGCTGCCATGCCTATTTTGTTTACATGTAGTCTAGAACTGCCTTAGCACCACCGCCAGAAGTGACGAGTGTGACAGAGACCATGGTCTGCAGCGCCTAAAAATATTTACTAGCTGGCTTTTTAGAGAAAACATTTGCCAACCCTGCTCTGGATTCATCGCTTCTAGAGAAGCAAAAAAAAAAAAAAAAAACCAAAAAATCAAAAACAACCCCTAAATATTTCAAGCAAAGGACGGAGTTGGCAAACCGCAGGTCATTCAACACTTTTTTAATTCACTATCAAAGAGGATTGCACATTGGTCTGCCTCGGGGCTGGAATAAATGACTGAGCGCAGATTCTGTGCCTGGCTTTCAGGGTGACTCGGGAGCTTCCTGGTAGTCCAGAAAACAATAAAGATGGAACTTAATCACTTGGGTGAGTTACCTATTGCTTCATAACAAACCATCTCAAAACACAGTGGTTTAAAATAGGTACCATTATGCTTTCTCATAAGGGTGTCAGGGGACTGAAGGGTTTTGCTCATTCTGGTGGGGTTGCTCTGACATTTGTGGTTTGCTGCATGCTGGCACTGGCCTGAGAGGGGCTCAGCGGAGGACACAGCTCCTCTCCACTCCCCATATGGGTATCCTCTAGTGGGTGAGCCAACGCTTAGGTACCAGGGGGCAGATGCCTGGGGGAAAGAGCAGAAGCTTTAACTTGGGGCCAGCACTTTAATTTTGGTTACATTCTGGTGGCCAAAATTGCCATTACAAGCCCAACCCACACTCAGAGTCAAGGGTGGAGGAAATCAACTAACTCCTGGGCAGATGAGCTGCCAAGCCATGTTGCAAGAGGTGGGAAAGAACTGGAACCTTGAGGGGAAATAGTTCATCTGCCTTTAAGACATCAGGGTTCCTGTCCTAAGTCATCTGGGAGGGTTGGGACTGTTTGCATATGTGTGAGGGAAATCCTAAGTTTGATCCCCTGGCTTAGGAGACCCTAAGTTTGACCACACACACATGCAAAGTCATCTCTGTGGTGGAAAGTGGAAAGGAACATTCATCTTCCATCGTTCTGTTCAGCCCCACCCACACATCTGAATCATCAGTGTCCAATTAAGTTGCCCCATCTACAGCCCAACAACAGTGGCACTGAGAAGTGGAAGGATCCCTCAGCACGGTGCGACTTCCCAGCACAGGAGACTCGGGCCCAGAGTCAAAAAGCCATCTCGGAGAATTTCACCAGGGACTCTGATTCTATTTAATAGGGTAAAAAGGAACAGTAAAGGCATGACTGATGTAACCAAACATTGCCCTTTGAGACTAAAGTTTAAACAAACAGTTATACACATTCTTGTGAGCCATTTCTCTCTCTGCCTTTCCATGCGCAGGCAGTATTAAAATGATAGCTGGAGGGAGGGCTGGCCGGGAGAAAGAGAGCTCAAAATGATGGCGTACACAGGCATGCGTGAGCCCGGGTGGCCCCCCCATTATCCCTGGCCCCAACACCACACCTCACATTGCTAGATGTGGCCCTTCACAGCCCAGCTGGGAGGTGCAGTGAAGAGATTGGTCAGTACATGCAAAGATGACTTGGCTCTATTTCCATGAAAGGAGTGTGATTGAAGACAGGGAGGCATCCGTGTCTCCCACAGTGGACAATACTGCCCCCTAGAGGGCACCAGAACAATGCGGGGGTGGGGGTGGGGGGTGGGGTGAGGGGTGTATACTAGTAGCCTTGGGTGTTACTGGGAGCCATTTTTTTTTTCTTGGAAGGAAAGTAGATTTCAGAGGGCAAGGGTGCTCAGAGATTCTTTTTTTTTTTTTTTTTTTTACTGAAAAGGGGGCAGTAGGCCAAATAAATTTGGGGCCCTTTGGACTATACAGCCCTTCTTTAAACATTCACTAGTCATATGATTTTCTTTGGGGGGAGGGAGGGGTGAAATTTATAACTGGAATACCTTCATTCTTACCAACTTGCCTCAATAAATAACGGAAGTATAAATAGCCCAGTGATGTCAGCAACCCTCCTTTTTAACTGTTCTTTTCTTGGGACACTGACTGCCAGTAAGAAGAGTGTAAACATAGGTAGCCCTGGCTCCCTGGCATCCTTCAGAACCCCCCACCCACCCAACAAAACAAAAACTGAACTTCCAAACCACCAAGACAAAGCCACATCACCAAAGTTTTGAGTCCTCTGGCCTGAACGTGAGGGTGCTGGGCCTGGATCCCAAGAAAACCTCACCTTTCCTGGAGCTGCCCTCATCAGCCTTCTAGAGTGACCAGCACAGGACAGAGGAGCAACAAGATAGGGATTAGGATCCCATAGTCTCAATGGGGCCAGCCATGAGCGGAAGTATCTTCCCATGTGAATCCAGTGAGAAGAAATAGGGCTGTGGGGCAAAATGGAAGAGACACAGCAGAGGCTGGAGCTCATGCGGAGGAGGGCTCAGTGCTCATCCTGAGCCCTGCGTGGTTGCCTGAATACCAGATACTACTAGGGGTGCCCTGGGTGCACCCCTGAGCTTATTTTGGAAACCTCCATACCTGTGACCACCCTTGCAAAAAAAAAAAAAAGAAAGGATGCTTGTAGATGACTCATTTCTGAAAGGGGTAAGTTTCCCTCAGGCAGACAACTGACGCTTGCAAAACTGGGGTGCAGAAAAATAAAAAGTTAACTTTGGGTCCCATGAAGGTTAAGTGAAATAACATACATAAAATATCTGTTGGCGTCTTTAGAAAAGGCAGATCTCACAAATATTCCTTCTTCTCACTAGATCTCTCACTTAATTTTGGGATTCCTTTAAAAAAAACACCTGTCAGCCAGCTGCATTGAAAAATATGTGTGAGGGCCGGGCGATAGCCCAGCGGGTAGGGCGTTTGCCTTGCGCGGCGGCCTGTGCCGGCCCAGGTTCGATCCCCGGCATCCCATATGGTCCCCCGAGCACCGCCAGGAGTAATTCCTGAGTGCAGAGCCAGGAGAAACCCCTGAGCATTGCCGGGTGCGACCCAAAAAAAAAAAAAAAAAAAAAAGAAAATATGTGTGAGAGGTGGTCACAGTCCGCCCATGGCGCACGCAGGTGAAGAGAGAGAGCTGGCGTGTCACCTCCCCTGCTCTGCTTGTCGTCACAGCTGGGAGGCAGTACAAGACATCCCTGCCTTCCTGCAGAGGGAGGCTGTGTGCTCCAGAGCCTACCTTGGCATTCCTTGATGTCTTAGCCGAGCAGATGACCCCAGCTGAGCACGACAGTCAGCACAACAGCAGCCCTGGATGCTGCAATTGGAAATTTCCATTCTTTGCTCGCAGCTCTGTTAAAAAAAAAAAATCTAAAGAGCCCAGTAGCTGGGAAATTTCCACGATGGAAAAATTTTAACATATTCTTTAGCTCTAAACTATGCAGGTTGATAGAGACTTTTTTTCCCTTCTTTTTGATAATTTCCTTCTTCAACAATGATTTCTGAGCATGGTAACACTCCAGCTGTGGACATAAGGAGGGCTAATGACTTGGAGGCGACTGGGGGGTGGTGTAAATAATGAGTAGCCGGGTTAGAAGCACTTTTGACCACCCGAATCATAGAAATGCAGATCCCTACCAAAACCCACAGGCTGGGAACGCCTCCAAAGCGGAGATAGTTTACCTTGGAGTATTGCAGAGACACGGACTCGAGACTGGAAGTGGAAAATGGATGGAGACAGCTTTAGAGCAGGAGATGGGCTCTGCAAGCTGAGTTGGCTGATGCAGCGGGCTCAGGTGGACCCCTCAGACCAGGGCTTTTAAAACCCTTTAGGTGCATCCAAATCACTCAGGAACTTTGTTAAGATGCAGACCCTGATTCTGTCCACCTGGGGTGGGGTCTGAGCCTGGTTCTCACTGGCTCCCAGGTGATTCGGCTGCTGCCCTTTTGAGAACCCCACCGGAGAATCAAGGTGGGGCCATGCTCCCCATAACTCCCCATTGGCATGAGCTCAGCTTGCCTTCAACGTTCAGAAGGGCTTCTAGAGAAGAGTTCCATGGAGGTGTCTTCTCAAACTACAAACTAGATTTAATATGCAAAGTGAATGTTTTCTGGACAGCTTCCTGATGAGTGACCCTCTTAAAATGTGAGCATGCAGACTGTGACTAGAAGATTGCTCCCTACACCAGCAGTTTCTAGAACTCAGTGCTCTCCTAGAAAACCCTGTATCCGTTTGTGAAGATTTCTGACACTGATCCAAGCTTCAGCATTGTAACATGGGAGTGGGAAGCTTGATGATCTCGTTCCACCACTGAGGGATGACAAGTTGGTCAGAACGTGGAAAGGGATGAATCCCGATATAAATCAATCTCATGCTCGTCAGAGTAGACCTATTACTTTCAGCTCTCTCACAGTTGGGAATTTTTGTTTGTTTTGGACGCATACTGAGGTGCTCTTACGACTTGGTTCCCATGGGACCATGGATAACTAGGAATCAAACTCAGGGTTCCAGCATGCAAAGCATGAACTCCAACTTCTTGAGCTATATCCATGAACCCTCTTTATATGGGAGAGAGGAGAGAAATCATTTTATCTTTTTTTCAGTCATTTTCTCCAATTGATCTCTTATACAGCTTTTGTTGGGGGAAAGGGAATTGGGTCACAAGATTTCTTTCTGTCTCTGCTCAGGAGTGACTCCTAGTAGTGTTCAGGGATTATATGCAGTGCCTGGTATTGAACGGAGGTCAGCTGCATGCAAGCAAGTGCCTTACCCAATGTATTATCTCACTAGCCCTTGTTGAACATATCTTTAGAGCAACATTGGTGTTATTTTTTCCCAATCAGTTAAGTTTTGGATGAATTATTATTACTTTTCAAACTAAAGTCTACAGAGATGTATATGAAAAAATGAGGGAGATTAGTGTCATGAAAATATGTAATTAAAATTGGAAAATAACAAGACTAAAATGAGTTAGAGAGGTATTAAGATATACATAGAAGCTAAACACATCTAGAATCCTAATACCCTCATAGTATTCAGAAATTTTAAATACATTACAGGATTGTCTAAGGACTTGGGCTATGAGAGAATTGTTGATACCTTTCCTTTAAGGTATAGTGTGATATTGAAAGAGGCTTCATAGCTGGGGATGTCAAAGGCCCTGTGTTCAATCCCCTGCACCACATTACAATAAATCAATAAATAGATTTCCTGATTCCTTAAGCAAAATAGAGCAATTTGGTTTTTGGTCTTTCTCTAACTCTAGGTTTTAATGAATCATCTTCCAACATCTAGTCTATGAAATAGAATAGACTAGACTATCAAATAGAAATAGACTATCTATTTCTATAGATAGGCACGGCAAGCCCTAGCAAGCTGCTCGTGTTGTATTTGATATGCCAAATGCCAGTAACAATTATATTAGATCATTCTCATGACCTAATATAATGGTTTGAGGCTCTTTATGTTCCTGTCCCAAGCCGATGCCCTTGGCTCTACAGCATGTGACAGGACATATTGAGATATTACTGGTGCCCGCTCTAGCAAATAGATGATTAACGGGAAGATCGTGATCGTGATCGTGATCGTGATCAAATAGAAGATAGTCCTCTATTTGATAGTCTATTCTATTGATAGAATAGACTATCAAATAGAAGTCACATTTTCTGAATAATAACCATACTACTGATCACAAAATTTAATACTATTAATGCATATGCCAGGTGAGGCATTTAATCCTCTGCTTGTTATGTGGTTACCATTATTAGAGATGAAAAATGACATGGAGAGCTGGAGCCTCCTGTACATTATGGTCGAACAAAACAACCTCTTGGACAAGCCCGACTGACTAGTGCTTTTCCCAAATGTCACAGCAACATCTCAGCTTCATTTTCCTTATCACAGACAGATGGATAGATACTCCTCAAGTTTAACAACCTCACTGAGCTTGATTCAAACACTGAATGTGTTGTTAGTTGCTTACAGCTGCTATTTCTCTAGCAGTGCAGTGAGTCCCGGGCAAACTCTTTTGAAGAGCTCATTAAAACCGCGAAAATAAAGTCTTAGAAGCAGGTGCATTCATTAGCAGAAATGCAGACGATTATGTTAATATCGCGTTCAGGTGACAAATTTAAAGCCATCAAAATCATGGAGGATAAAAGGATTTTTCAAAGCTAAAAGTTAACTTCTTCCTTTGTAAGACTGCCTTGCTCTGTGGGCACGTGACTGCCTCCACAGCTGTCAACACAGGGCCTCCCATGTTACCTCACAAAAAAATAAAGCCGTGTTTGCAGTATTGTGTTTCCCTTACGCTTTCTTGGGTCTCTGTTCAGGGAAATGAAAGGTAAGGAATCACCACAACCTTAGTCATAATTTCTAAAGAGAAAATCTTGGAATTCACTGTCCATTTGGTGCTTGATAGAGATGTATTTATTTACTCTTTAATGGTTCAGTCTGTGGACCATGATTCTAGGTTTGGATCAGACAAACCAATATTCCTTTTGCCTTATCTTTTTTCTTTCCTCAAAACACATTGAGCTGGGGCTGGAGCGATAGCCCAGCGGGTAGGGCGTTGCCTTTCATGCGGCTGGTTTGTGCCAGCCAGGGTTCAATCCCCAGCATCCCATATGGTCCCCCGAGCATTGCCAGGAGTAATTCCTTAGTGCAGAGCCAGGAGAAACCCCTGAGCATTGCCGGGTGTGACCCCAAAAAAGAAAACACACACACACACACACACACACACACACACACACACACACACACACATTGAGCTGGGGAGATAACTCAAGGGGTAGTGCCTGTGTCTTGCAGGGCCTCAATTTGACCCCCAAGAATTGTAAATGTTCTCTACCACAGCACCTGTGACATGGCTCTGATGGTTCCCAAGCCCCTTCAAGTATGGCTCTGGCTGTCCTGAGCATGGCTTGTGATACCTTCAGGCCAGATCTCTTGGACTCAGTAAAGTTTGACTGGGAGTCGCCCTTGGCCTGCATCAGAGACTGGATGGGAACCAACTGAGAAACAATGTTGAGAGTGAAAGATGTATGTGAACATGCATGTTTGTACACCTATACTTCAGACTATTAGCCAAAGTACTGTGTGAGAATAATTTATTTTATTTGTATTTATTTTTGTTATTTCTCTAACTTTCTTTTTGTCCATAAACCTGTTAATTTAAAAATTACTATGGAGGGCCGGAGCGATAGTCCAGCAGGTAGGGCATTTGCCTTGCCTGCGGCCTGTCTGTGCTGGCCCGGTTCGATCCCCGGCATCCCATATGGTTCCCTGAGCACCGCCAGGAGTAATTCCTGAGCACAGAGCCAGGAGTAACCCCTGAGCACTGCCGGGTGTGACCCAAAAAAAAAAAAAAATTACTATGGAGAAAAAATACAATGGAGAGGTCTCTCCACTTTCAGTTGTTTTACCTACACAATTGTGTTACTATTTAATTGCCTAGCAACTGGGAGATGGGTAAGATGGTTCCCCAAAGTCCTTTATTCTCAAATCGAGGATTTCTATGAAAACATTGACTTCTTTCAGGAGAACATATAAGAAAAAGAAAACAAGGTATCCAGCTAGGCATAACAAAAACATGCTTAGGGCCAGAGACATGGTACAGGGGATAGGCACTTGCCTTGCATGGAGCCAACCCAAGTTTAATCACTAGTATCCTGTATGGTCCCTTGAGTACTGCCAGGAGTAATTAAAAAAAATTTTTTTATAATACCGTTGTGAGATATACAATTACAAAACTGTTCCTGATTAGGTTTCAGTCATACAGTGTTCCAGCACCATCCCTCCACCAGTGCACATTTCCCACCACTAATGTCCCCTGATACCCTCCGCCTTCCCTCTCCCCCCTGACTGCCTCTATGGCAGGCACTTTTGCTTCTCTCTCTCTCTCTCTCTCTCTCTCTCTCTCTCTCTCTCTCTCTCTCTCTCTCTCTCTCTCTCCTCCTCCTCCTCCTCCTCCTCCTCCTCCTCCTCCCCTCTTCTTCCTCCTCCTCCTCCTCCTCCCTTCTCTTACACATTGTGGCTTGCATACATCGTTTAGGGTATATCCCTTTGCCAGGACTAATTTCTGAGTGCAGAGCCAGGAGTAAGCCCTGAGTATGGCTGCGTATGTCCCTCTACCCCCCCCAAAAAAAAAAAAATAAAAAAACATGCTTTGTGGGGAAACTGGTGTGCCCGCACAAAATCAGAGCAGGGTCAGGGATCCCCTTCTGCCCCAGGGGATCAGCGGCCAGTGGAAGGAGAAAGATGCAAGAATCCAGCAAAGTTTCAAAATGCTTTACTTACACAGGTTCTGGCATACAAATCAGCAATAGGAAAACCCGAACTTAGGGTTCCTGGCTGGCCCCGCCACGTGTAGGCCAAGATAGCTGACACCACGTGTTAAGGCCCCACAGAGGGGAGACAGTGAAGCGGCAACAAAAGAGAGAGAGAGAGCCCCAAAAGGACCCAGGAAGAAAGCAGGCTACAGTTTTTGTATCCCTGCAACACAGACCGCCCACTCCAAAGGAGAGCAGTCAGGGTAAAATCCCCTTAGGTGATTTCTCCCAGGACTTCACCTAGGCCCTTTGAGATGTTAATGTTGCTGAGCCTAGATCTGCCTTGAAAATGCCCCTGCAGGGAGAGTGAAGGAGGGGCTTCTGAGATGAACTGTATCTCAGAAAGGCATGTATCTGTATCAAAGAATATTCTGTAGCCAGTTATATATTTCTCCAAGCCTTCACAAGAGTCTCATCTTTACTTCATGGTTGTTCTGTGTATTAGCCTTTGATTTATCAGAGAGCCGTGCTCGCTTGCTTGGAGGCAAACTGCATTTCTATCTAGTCTAATTACTTAGAGATCCAACATGGCCAGGCAAATATGCCAGTAAGATCTAGCTAGTCCCATGATGATTGTGGCAGTATGAGAGAAAATTTATACCAGCCAGTATAAAATACATGGTATAGAATACATGGTCAGATGAACTGCCACATTCAAACTGTCCTCCTCCTATCTACAAAGTGACCTGCAGGAGACAACTCCAGGCCAGATGCAGAGGCTCTGGGCAGCAGTGTACTGTAAAATGCTTAAAGATTTTTTGGTAATTTTTCAGAACATCGATTAAGTGGGCACTTATTCAACTCATTGTATCTTCCACTTGCAGAGATAAAAAAAATACTGAGCAACATTTTTTGAGAGTATATTTAATTTATTGGCATATGGAATATGTTGCATGACAATCAGAAGAGATAATGCTTTAAGTTCAAATGTATCTTAGGGATTTCATTAAGTATTTTATTTTTTAATTAAATATTTTATTATACCACCGTGAGATATAGAATTACAACGTTGTTCCTGTTTAGAGGTTTCGGTCACATAGTGTTCCAGCACCCGCCCTCCACCAGCTGAACAACATTTTTTAAGGCCAAATTTGTTCTTCATTTGTTTTTGTTGGGGATCAAAGCCATGCTTGAGAACCTCCCATGCTTGAGACACATGTTCTACCACTGACCACATCCCCATCTTGGTCTCCCATTGCTTTTAGTTATAGTCTCTGGAAATTCTCTTTAAGCTAATACTTGACACTTTTTTAAATAAATGGCTTGTTACAATAACTGTATTAATATTGCAAAATATAAATAATGAAACTGGTATTGATTTGAACTCATAACTTGTAGATTCTGTGTACATATTGGTATGGGGAGGTGCTATGAGTTTGAAATTAACAAGCTGCTAAGACAAGGTAATGGTCTTGTTTTTTTTCCCTGCCTCCTCCTCTACATTTTTTTACCTTATATGTTATTACTCTATTTTCCTATATAATTTTAAAGAATTGACTCCACTCAAAATGAAAAGTGTGCAAAATGCAGGGAAGATCCCCAGGGATGTGGTGGGGTAAGCATGCAAGCCCCTTTCATGGTCCAGCCCTGCCCAGCAGAATCCAAACTGCGTAAGTCTCCTTAGTTGGGTCTTACGTAGAATAAAAGCAATATTTTTCCACTGCTGGACAGCTCCGAGTTTTTTTAGGAATACTTACCACCCACTATATTTCCTATTAAATTCTCAGAGCTACCGCCCTCACAAAAGCTGCAGGTTGGAGACTTAGTGAGAAAGGTGGAAGATCCTCCCGTTTTTCTTGTACGTGAATCTCACCCCTTAGGAGTAGAGAGTAAATTTTAGAACTCCAAATTTAAAGAAGACAGCAGCATGAGCGGTCCCCCTTAGTTTTCTCTAAATGTATTGTTTCTTCTAGACCATTCTTGTGAATTATTCAGCCTGACCTTCAAATTTTCTAATGACGAAACTGTCTACTACTATCATTTCTACTCTCCTCCTGCCTCTTTTCTATTGATAAGGAGATTAAAAAAATAGAGCATTAATAAAGAGCATAAAGAGCATGACAATCAAAATGCCAAAAAGGAAATAATTCTTAATCCTGCACTCCCCCACCCCAGAAACCTGTTTTTGAATTTCTATTAGTGATCCAGAAGACCCCAGTCTTCAGTAAGTGGAATCTGAAAGGTTCATGATGAATATAAAGAGACTGAGTCATATGGTTTAGAGACTTTGGGGATTTTATTAGTGTGATGTCCACTCAAGAGCCATGAGAGTCAGACTCTGTAAAGGAAAGTTGTGTAAAGAATTTATAAGCCTCCTGACAACTGCATTTCTCACATCTCCTCCTCATTGATTCCTTTTCTGTCATTCTGATACTTGCCTAATTTTTTTTTTAATTCTGAGATTACTTTATCAACGAGTTTTCCACATTTACATTTACCAATACTGCCATGTAATGTATAGATCATCCAAAGGAGGTTGGGGAGTTCAGCAATATGTTGTTTCTGCTTTGGGGATTTTCTAGGGAATGGGAGTGGTTTGGGCCCACCTGCAGTGCTTAGGGGCTTAGTCCTGGCTGTGTGCTCAGGAATCAATTTGGTGGTACTTGGGGGATAATATAAGGGGTCTGGAGATCAAATGAGTTGGCCACATGCAGGGGAATCACCTTAGCCATTGTGCTATCTCTTCAGCCCCAATATTCTGAAACAATGGATGTAATAACACACAAAAACCAAAAACAAGAACCATTTAAAAAAGTCTTCAGGGCTGGAGCGATAGCACAGTGGGTAGGGCATTTGCCTTGCATGCAGTCAACCTGGGTTTGATGCCCGGCATCCCATATGGTCCCCGAGCACCACCAGGAGGAATTCCTGAGTGCAGAGCCAGGAGTAACCCCTGAGCATTGTCGGTATGGCCCATAAAAAGCAAAAAATAAATAAATAAAATGTTAGGGTTTTAAAACAAAAATCTTCAAGAAAATGTGCCTTTTTACGTTGGCTAAGTGGGAGATTCATTTCAACAAGCTCTAATGATGAAAGTGCTGTAGAATACTGGGGGAAGCAAATTCAGAAAATGTAATAAACTAAGAGAGAAATTAGAAGATTGTGAACTAAATTTTTATTATTTAATAGGAATGTGTTGTTTTCTTTTTTTTTTTTTTTTTTGGGTCACACCTGGCAATGCTCAGGGGTTTCTCCTGGCTCTACACTCAGGAATTACTCCCTGGCGGTGCTCAGGCGACCATATGGGATGCCAGGAATCGAACCCAGGCCGGCACAGGCTGGCTGTGTGCAAGGCAAATGCCCTACTGCTGGGCTATCACTCCGCCCTGTTGGTTTTCTTTAATTATCAATATTTTAATAAATTATTAAAAACAATTGAAAACATTAAAACAATGCAAAAATATAAACAAGAAACAACTAAACACACCTAAAAGTAACCATCATAACAATTATGGGGTATGGAAATAAGAGATACTGTAGAGTTTTAAAGAATGATGCGCTTTAAGATAATGATTTTATTATGATAATATAAAAGACATTCAAAACCTAACTTAAAATATTTAATTAACATAAGTATCTATTTATTCTTTACTTTTTTTTTGCTTTTTGGGTCACACCTGGTGATTCTCAGGGGGTTACTCCCTGGCTCTTCACTCAGGAGTTACTCCTGGCAGTGCTCGGGGACCATATAAGATGCCAGGGGATCAAACCGGGTCAGCCACATGCAAGGCAAACACCCTACCCACTGTGCTATCACTCCAGCCCCAAATACCTATTTATTCTTATCACAAGAAAAAACAATAAATACTTTTAGTTATCAATATGAACAAAACTTCTTTATTTCACAAAACATACAAATACCAAATTATTATGATACACTCCTAAAATGCTTATAGCTACATATTTTATATTTAATATATATATACATTTATGTTTATATGCTTGGGGGCCATACTCAGTGGTGTTCAGGGATAACTTCTAGCTTCATGCTCAAGAGACCATATGCTGGGCTAGGTATTGACCTGAGTTAGCTGCATGCATTCAAGGCAAACACCTTAACTTCTGTACTCTCTCCAGCCCCTAAAACATAATTGTATATGTCTAGTATATTTCTATTTCAATAACACATTCTACAGGGTGATTCCTTAATGCTTTGTAGTTTACAGATCATCTTTATGCCGACTCTCATAATCACGTCAAATAAGCAGAATTGGTATTTATCTGGTCCGTTTCAGTTCAGCATTTCCAGTTATTCTTGACTAAGTGTTAACTTGGGCTTCTAGTTTCATCAGTCACTGCCAGGATGATAACCAATTACATATTACACGAAGGTCCACATTTTTTCTGAACGTACAAGACATTTCACTCTTAATCTTTGATGTTTCAAAATGTTTGTTTCACTTTTATTTTTTACTTTTGAGTCTCACCTGGCTGTGCTCAGGATATACTCCTGACTCTGTGTTCAGGGTCTCCCTTGGTAGGTGCAGGCGACCATACGGGGTGGCAGAGATAAAACCCAGTTTGGTTGCAAGGAAGGCAAGTGCCCTACCAGCTGTACTGCCATTCCAGCCCCTAAAAATATTTGTGTCATTTTTAATTATCAAACTTATTCCATACAGTTTATTCTTAGAAGCAGAGTAGGGTTTTTTAAATGCATTTGTTTTCTTTGTGAATAGGAAACAGCAAACGCTCCTAATCTAAAATATACTCATTATACTCACATTGAGAAAAGATTTAATTAGAAATTTTCAAACTCAAAGAAATTTCTGTTTTATGCTGCAAAGATCAGGCACATTGTGGTATCCATCATCTGCGTTAAGCTCTGGAAATGATAATTATTATACAAATGGCAGATTTGCCCAGTACTTCCATTTGACATTTATGGTAGCTCTCCCCTCCCACTTACATTTGACTAATGCTAATACAAAATTAGATGTCATTTTCTGACTTACTCACCAATTTACATTGAGAAAATGCAGGTCAAATAGGTGGGAGAAGAAAGCCAATATTTCCTTGGTAACGACATATCACAACGAAAGGTAATTGCTTAATCAAAAATACAGATTTTCAGGCAATCATAACTATGTTTTTCTCATAAATACTGAAATAGTAGACCATCATATTATTTTGCCTAAAATTGTGAATTATTTCAGTAAATCAAATCATATTTTTTCATTGACATGTTCTGATTTAAAGATATAATTTCACCTTAATTGACCCTTATGAAAAGTGGCATTTAACAATTCTTTTTACTGTTGTCACTTAAGTATATAAATCAATAGACCCAAAGTAAGTGCTTCTGCTATTTGTTTTCACTTTGTTGGAAGTTTCAATATAAAGTCATTAAATGTCCATGTCAATTTTTTGATGTTTGAAATTTTACATTTCATGAACATTTAATTAAACCCACTAAGAAAAGGGCCATTTTTAATTTGCAAAGCTTTTTAAATACTGTATTCAAAAATTGCATAGTTCTGTGCCTTTATATTACACTCTGACATTCAAGCAATCTATAGTGAAGTTTCCAAAAGAAAACGCACTGCTAGGAAAGCTTTAATGATAAGAGTCTTCAATATGCTGCATTTTAAAATGAGTGTTGCTAAGTTATCTCAATATGTTCTGTCCACATTCACTGAGCAGTTACTATATGCTTGGCATGCTAGAAAAAAAAATCGTCCTCTTGAGTTAGCAATTCTTTTCTAAATTATCATCCATTTTGCCTAGTAACACTGTCTCATGCTTTATTCAGTACCTGTCTAAATTTACTCATTTATTCAAAAGACATTTAACAGTTCTAATGGGTTAGGCACAGACACAAATTCAGAATGACTGGGGTCTTGGGGTGAAATCATTTACTATGTGGACCAATACCAATTAATCAATCAGCCAACAAAAAGCTTTCCTCTAGGTAAAATAGCTGGAGCAGTGTTTCACAGCCTCAGCACTGGTGATGTTCTGGACCAGATAACCCTGGGAAAGGTGTGAGCTGTAGGATGCTTAGCAGCAAACATCCTTTGCATTAGATGCTAGTAAGCACCCACATGTCTTGTTCTGATGACCAAAAATGCGTCCAGTATTGACAGATGTCCTAGGGTGAGGTGCAGTTGTGCAGGAGAGGGGGAGACGCCTACCCCTATTGAATGCTGTGAGCTAGTACCTGGATTCTACCTTCTTTGCTAGTGAACCAATCTGATTCATTGTTCTACCACCCTCTCTCCAACAAATAAATTCAGTTTTTGGCACAGAAATGCTTCTTGGTGAATGTTCTGAAAAGCGCCAAGTATCTCTGGGTTACTTTGGTTGTTGTGCTGCATCAACCACTAACTCCCCAGTTGAACATGGTATCACTGTATCACTGTATCACTGTCTTCCCGTTCATCATCGATTTGCTCGAGTGGGCACCAGTAACATCTCCATATGGCCTGTCTCGTGCTAGTAGAGCTCAAGGGCACCTGCTTGCTCCAGGAACATAAAGAGCCTCAAACCATTCCATCAGCTCATGGGAAAGAGGTCTATAATTGTTACTGGTATTTGTCATATCAAATACGACACGGGAGGCTTGCCAGGCTCTGCCGTGCAGGTGGCATACTCTTGTAGTCACCTCTAAATCCAGAATTTATTGACGAACTGCGGCCGCAGAGTGGCCACGTGAGCCAGGTTGTAATAGGCTCTTCTGCTGGGTGGAGTTCTGAACATGGTAAATGGAGGAAATCAACTGACCAATTTCAGTGATTTAGATCATTACTTCTTCTTCCTATCATATACCCATATTGATGCCAAATGCTCATGACTGTGTTGGGATTTTAAGTGTATGAGGCCCATTTTACATAAAGGGGTTTGATCCAGGCTGGAAGATAATCTCTTTGACCACCTCTGCCTGCAATTTAAGCTTCCAATTCTCTGAGTCATATTCATAGGCAGATGTGGGAGGTATTTTGATTTCAGTGGCCTTGCCTTTGACAATTAGAAGGAACTCTTAAGATCAGTTTAATGACGTTAAATCTGAAGCTCAGGATTTAAAAAAAATGTTTTTAATTTATTTTGCTGTGTTAGAAGTAGAACGTCTGAAAGGCTCTCCAGTGATCTAAGTGAGTCTGCTTTGCTCAGATTCCTGGAAATTGCCTGAGGGCTTAAGTGGGGGGTGGGTGGGGAGAGACAGAGAGAGAGATCGAGAATGAGAGCAAGAGAGCAAGCAAGAGAGTGAGGGGGAAAGAGAGAGAAAGAGAGAGACTGAGAATGAGAGCAAGAGTGCAAGCAAGAGAGCGAGGGAGAGAGAGAGAGAGAGAATGAGTAAAGGAAATTTTCCCTGTGGGCAACTGGGGAAAACAAAAAATATTTTTGTGCTGTGGCGACTTCTCAGGAAAGGAGGGTTGGCCTGCAGTGGCATCTGCGTGAGGGGAATTTCCACATTTGGGAAAGCATGGTCATAATTAATGACTTAGGAAAGCCAAGAAAATGGACCATGTTGAAAAAATAGTCTTTAGTGGCCAAGTCATTGTCAACTGATTGGGCCATAAAATTGGATTGTTTTAGAAAGAGATTTTTATTTGTGGATATTTGCCTACAGGCTTGTCTTTTGGTGCCTTGTGCCCTAGCTGGAGATCGGGTTCCCAGAGCCAGACCCATTCTTTCTGTCTCTTCCTGCCCTAAGGGAGTATTTGCATTAGACTTCTGGCCTGGACTCTGGCCTGTAGTCCTTTTGCTTTGAACATGATGCTTTGGACTAGCCAGCAGGGCTATTAGCATCCATTAGATTGGGGGTGATTATCCAGGATTCTTGGACAAGGGTAGGAGGATGAGATTGCCCGATTCTAATGCAGTTATCCTTTATTTATTGAGAACTCAGTCCTAGGCCCTCTGCTAAAAACATTGAAAAACTGTGCTGATGTACACATGAAGAAACTGAGGCTCAGAGGATTTAAGTAACGTGCCTAGGACCAGATGGCTTTTAAATACTAGATGATAACATCTTACATCTCTGAATCCCATGTAGATAAAGTCTACATCTTGGGTTAAGATGTTCTTACCCTAACGTCTTTGTAATTTTATATTTCACGGTGGTATAATAAAATATAAAAAGAAAAAAAAGTGTTCAGAAAAGAATTAAAAATAAAAAGAAAATAATGAACAAAATGAGAAGGCAATCACAGAATGTGAAAAAAAAATTTTCTCACCCTGCATGAAAGCTCTCACTTACTTCTACTTCTTGCCCAGACCACTTGTTTAAACTAGATCTGGCCTTGGGGTTGTGCTCATCAGAAAGCTCCATGGTTACTGACCATTTTTTCAAGAGGAGAATTCAGGGTTAGCAGGTTCAGCACCATTTATTCTCTGTTGACTTAGGGGATGATCACTTGTATCACTTGTCTTCCCCGTTCTTCATTGATTTGCTCCATCTGGCACCATTAACATCTCCATATGTCCTGTCACAAGCAAGTGTAGCCTAAGGGCATCTGCTTGCTTCAGGAACAGGAAGAGCCTCAAACCATTCCTTCAGGTCATGGGAATGAGGTCCATAATTGTTACTGTTTTTTGGCATATCAAATAAAATGGGTAGCTTGCCAGGCTCTACTATGTAGGGGATGATTATGTAGTCAAAACATTCTTGCCCTTCTTTCTGACTTTCTTTTTATCTCTGTGATCAACTATATTAAAGCAAGTATGTTCATCTTTTGCCTTGTTCTCATAATCTTCTCAAGTTCTGATTCTAGCTGATTAGATTTTAGCATATTTACCCAGCCAAGTTTTATTTTAGAGGGACCAATTATTACAAAGGTGGTGGAAATCTTTGTATTTTATCTGTAGTTGCGGTACCCGATACAGTAATTGTTCTATGAACTGAAAAATCTACACATGAAATCATGTCCTTCCTGAAGTAATAATTCCATGCTCTAAACCAATATGATGTGACTTCTACAGTGAGCCTATGCTCAACCAGACTAAGCACAAGAAAGTAAACCTAAAAGAGAATTCATGTCTAAATTTCCTGGGTTAAACTTCAGTGGGTAGTATAAGCAAGTGAAAAAAATTGTAACGTCTTGGAATAGTAATATCTTTATTTTATGTTGCACTAAAGAGATACCCATTAAGTCTTTTTCTATTTGTTTTCTGAGTGCTTCTTGAACAGACCTAGACATTCTTTTCTTTCTTCAGGGATATGGCAATGGATGGGATGAATTCATTTTCTGTGGCTTGGAGGTCAGTTACCACAAACATATTGCCTAGAGCATTTTCGGGATGGCTGGGGTCCCCAACAATACCAGGGAAACAAGTTCCCTTCTACCTCCGAAGCCAGCGGGGAATGAATAAAAACTCAGGAATCCGGCACAGTTTTAAAAAGACTTTACTATCACAGGTTCTGATATACAATCCAAGAAGAGGAAGAACCCCCGGACTCTGGGTTCCCAGGTGGGCCCCGGCCACGTGTAGGCCAAGATGGCTGCCACCACATGTTGAAGCCTAACAGAGAATCGGAGAGGGCAGAGAGAGGAAAATGCCAAGGGAAGCCAAAATGGCAAAAAAAAGGGGGGGGCCTTCTTTTCCTAGCTTCTTTTATAGACAGAAGCCCACCAGAATCTTCCAGCCCAGCCCATTGTGGCTTGGGATATCTAGAGATGTAGCCAGGTAAATGACCCTTTTGAAATGTAGATCTTTAGGTGGGCCTTTGACTAAAGTTTCACAAAAGCCACAGCTGATTTCCAGAGGCAAAATCTTCCCATCAGAGAGAGGAGGGGCTCCATCTCTGAACCAGAAAGTAGTTCAGAATGTAATTTGTAGGAAATGATATTAATATATAGCTAGCACATCCCAGACTCTGGATCCCACTAAGGTCCAAAATCCAACAGAATAATACATTTTGGCATTACTTTTAGAGTCAGAGACACGTTAGTTTGCCTGGAGGCACACTGGCTTGTCTCTGAACTAGGAGAATTGATTACGTTATGGTTGATCCAACGTGGCCAAGTACTCTTGGGATATCTACATGTATGTCCCATGCAGGGACCCATGGGAACAGAATATTGATCTAGGGCAAGTGAGATTCATGATAAAAATATTTATGCCATATAAAATTATAAAATTATTCTCTCCCCCTTCCCGCTTCACATAAACCACCTGTGAGGTCCACCTACATCACCTAGAGATCAAGTGGGCATCAGGGGTGGCTTGACGGCCACCTCGCCGGTCTGGTGGGTCTTAGGCCCACACCATGCATGGGCTCATCGCAGACTTTATTAGTTCTTCTGCATGGCAGAGCCTGGAAAGCCATCTGTGTCGTATTTGCTATGCCAAAAACCACAATTATAGACCTCATTCCCATGACCTGAAGGAACGGTTTGAGGCTCTTTGTGTTCCTGGAGTGAGCAGATGCCCTTGGGCTACACTAACAAGTGACAGGATGTATGGAGATGTTACTTGTGCCCACCTGAGCTAATTGATGAACAATGGGAAGACAAGTGACAAGTGAAGTGAAGTGATAAAATTATGAAACCAGTCCATTTCTGCCCAAACTCCCATTGTGTCTGCTCATTGTGTCTGCTCGGAGATTCCCCAAAGGCAGGGACCAGTTCTCCTCATAAACTAAGTGTAGCTGGAGGCTAAGGCTCAGTAGGGTGTGTCACTCAACAGAGCATCATCTCATAGATTAGTTCACAGCTCTCCTTAAGTTCCGGAGTCTGGTGGTTTGGACCGAAGGGTTCTTTTCTTAGAGTCTCACTAGGCAGAAGTCAAGGTATTCATGAGGCAGGACTCATCTGCAGGTCCTGAGGAAGAATCCACTTCCAAACTCATTCCCATTGCTGGCAGAATCCATGGTTCCTTGAAGGCACTCTTCTTTCTTGCTGCCTGCTCCTAAAGACCACATACGTCCTTCCCAAATGGTCTTCTCATCCCAGGATCCCTTAGATCTTTCTCCCCTTTGGAATATTTGCAATGAATAGAGGAAAACCACTCTTTTAAAGGACCCTAATAGTTAAGGTTATCCTCAAACACCATGATACTGAACCCCTCAGCTTCTAGAATGATAAGAAATACATGTTTATTATGAATAACTTAAAAAGTAAAATAAAACAAAGAGCTCATCTGGTTAGGCAAGGCCCATGTAAATAACCTCAATTTCTTAAAATAAACTGTTTTGGGATATGGATGGCAGAGACCAAAAACCCTTCATGGAGATTAGTCTTTGAATGACAAGGGTTGAGAATGTGGGAAATCTGCTTTAGAATTATGCCCACAACAAGGGAAACTTACTCAGTTCACCTGAAATCAGATCTGTAACTAGGCTCCCAACATTATTGAAATAGAGAATTAAATGTTTTATTTTATCTTTTTTAATGGAGGTGGTAAACATAGGCATAAAGTATATATTTTAATACATATTTGGAGAATATATACATATATATATTCCTACAATACATATACATATATATATATATGTTCCTACATATGCATGACGATATACATGTCACAGATGCATGACCAAAAAGGTGACCAAGCTGTGGACATGTTGCTTCCAAGGTCAGTGAATGTCTAAAAATGCTTCCAAGGTCAGTGAATGTCTAAAAACAGCTAAGGTGTGGAGCTAGACTTCCAGGTGTAAAGGGGATTATAGTGACAGATGAAAAAGAACTGACACTGGGCCGGAGCGATAGCCCAGCGGGTAGGACCTTCGCCTTGCACGTGGCTGGCCTGCGCCGGCCAGGGTTCAATCCCGGCATCCCATATGGTCCCCTGAGCACCACCAGGAGTAAATCCTGAGTGCAGAGCCAAGAGTAACCCCTGAGCGTCGCCGGGTGACCCAAAAAAGAAAAAAACAAAAACAAAACGAACTGACACTATGATGAGGACAGAGGGGGACAATTGGTGCCTGATATTTTTAATATATTTACCAAGAATACGGAGTCACTGAATTATTTTCTGTTGACAAATCCAGGTTTAAAGCCTATGTATGCATCGTTTATGAACAGTGTTTGAGAATGTTTTCAAACACAGAGACATTTTGTAGTATGCTGGTTCAGCATCATTAAGGTTCTGTGTCTGATACTGTGGCCAGGAACTTTCCTAAGACTCTCTTGTGTAGTTCATGTGCCATAGCTGACTGGTTGTACACAGGGGACCTGGGATCTGAGACTGTCCCCTGAGCCTAGCAGGTCACTGATCCACAAGTCTGGGCAAAGTGAAACTCATCTAAAGACAGAAGAGATGTGGTTAGAAACTGGGAGGATCATGGATATGGAGATGAAGGAAAATTGCATATTTGTGTTCTATAATTTTAATATTTTAACCAGAAAAAGGCACTATAAAATATGATTCTCTGATAAAGAGAGTAGAAATGGTATTTAGCCTTTAGAAAGGCAAAAATCTCTGAAAAAATGAAGGAAATTTCAGGTGCTCAGTATTTCTCTCTTCTTCTAAGAGCATCTTAGTTTTCTCTTTTTTGAAGCCCTGACCACAAATGGAGTACTATCATGATCAGTTTGCTGGCATCTGGCCAACCATGGTTTGAACACTACCACTGACTGTGTTCCCCAAGCACAGCCAGGAGTAACCCCCTGAGTATAGAACCAGGAATAAGTCCTGAGCATTGCCAGGTATAGCCCCCAAACAAAGACAAAAGAAAGAAGGAAACGAGGGGGATATTCTCTCTTTTTTAAGGCATTGTTACAGACTTACTGAGAATAACAAGAAAATGTAATAATCTTAGTAGGCAAAAGGAAAGAAATTTGTGTAGAAGACATTCAATAACTATTAACAGAACCCTAAAATAAAGAGTCTGGGGCCAGAGCGATATTACAGTGAATTGGCCATATGCCTTACACACAGTCAGCCTGGGTTCCATCCCTGGCATCCCTTATGGTCCCCATAGCTTCCCAGGCGTGTTCCCGGAGTGCAGAACCAGGAGTAAGACCTGAGCAGTGCTAGATGTGGCCAAACCACACCCCTTCCCTAACATTAAAAAAGAGTGCTGTGCTTCATTTTTTGGAAAAGGAGACACAGGAAGAAAGAGATTGGGTGGAAGAAATGCATGCTGCTTATCGTGCCGTCTCTAAAGCACAACACGTCTGTGTTCTTTAACCAAGTGATTTTTGCTCTATAAAGAAAACAGTTATGAAGACTTATAAGGTTATAGAAATTCTTTTTATTGTTTAAGCATTCATTTAGAAATTTTTCAACTTGTTTATTCATTAAATCAGAAATTGTGGATGAGAACTATCTATCTTAATCTAGGTGCTAGGAATACAGCAGTGCACATAACAGGCAAGGTTTCTGCTCTTCCAGAAGGTCATAGACTTTAATGTGGAAGAATTGTTAAATAAAACAATAGTTAAATTTATTATATAATGCACAAAGAGATTAAAAACAAGCTCAAGGTAGGCGGTGAAAGACGTAATACAGA
The DNA here is from genome assembly GCA_021461705.1 of Cryptotis parvus. Lineage (NCBI taxonomy): Eukaryota > Metazoa > Chordata > Mammalia > Eulipotyphla > Soricidae > Cryptotis > Cryptotis parvus. The sequence continues at coordinate 317,477 of JAJIBD010030536.1, forward strand.
AAAATTAAACAAGACAAAGAGGTAGTTGACCAAGTGGCTATTTGGGATTTGGAAGTGAGGGAGGCGCCCTTGAAAGAGATGACACTTGGAGCTGGTCTAAATGAAGCACATTCCAGATGGAGAGCACAAAGGGTCCAAAGAATGGTTCAATGACAAAGAATGTGAGTTTGAAGAAGGGAGAGGAGGCCTATATGGCTGGAACTCAAGGGTAAACAGAAAAATGCAATATGAAATCACAAGTGAGGGACAGAGCCCCTACATTTTAGGCATGGAGGAGCTCAGTAAGCAATTTGGATTTTAGGTGAAAGAGAACATCATTGGGTAGTTTTACATTAAGAAATGGTTTTCCGTGTTGTTAATGGGTAGAATACAGAGATCTTTATGAGGCCATTGCAATAATTCAGGTGAATAGTAGTGACTTGGGATAAGATAGCAGCATCAAAAATGAGAAGAATAGAGCAGAATGGGTGTGTGGGAGGTAGAGACAACAGCTCGTTCTTGTGGTTTGTATGTGGGACCTAACCAAAAAAAAAAAAAAAAAAAGGAATAAAAGATCTCTGTTATTGACTAGGGCATTGGATAGAAAGGGACGTGATTTGGTGGGACAGGTAGGCTGGGAATAAGAAATAAGTAGAACACATGAATTCCCTCCCTGGTAGTCATTTCTCTCTTCCTTCTTGCTAAGGGAGTCCTGACTTTGTTTAGAATGAAAATATATCTAGCTCCAAATGATGAATCATGGTTGGTATATTTCAATCATAATAACCCCATTCTCTTTTGCCAGATATTCAATTTACCCATCCATTTTATAGCTACAGGGGATTCATTTCTAGCTAAGCAGTACTAAATGAAAGTCTTCTCCGCCAATGTGTGGCTATCTTGGACACTGTAAGAATGCCTGGGGTTATGGCAGCCAGCTTTGAAACAAAAGGCATGCTAATCACAGGTCTATGTTCTAAGTATAATGAAGTGTGCATTGGGGTGAGGGTGGGGTTTGGGTAGGGGATGGAGCAAAAGAGAGAATTACTTAGATCCTTCACAGCATAGTTGAGCAGATGGACCAACACCAGCAATTATCTGTTGTTAGATATCTTGTTTATGAAAGACTAAACTTCTTTTGGTCAAACTTATTGTTATTTGATACACTGAAATCAAAAGAGAACAAGAGAGGTTTTTTTTGGGGGTTAAGAATCAAGAATTCTGTCTTTATTCTCAATTTGATAAGACTACTGGGTATTAATGAGAGTTTCTGCATTTCTTCCCTCCCATAATCAATTCTAGTCATTTTCATCTTTTACTGTTACTCTAGTACTAGAAAATGTTACTCTAGTAATAGAAAATGTTAAAAGATAGATTAAAAAAGTGAATGAAATTGCAATGACAATAAGAGTTCAAATCAAAAGTCCATCCTCAATCTATCAAACTCTCCTAGTATGGACAGGTTATCAAAGTTGAAGGGCCTGGGGCAGGAAATCTGGAGCAATGGAGAACGCTCTACTTGAGCTCCAATTGGGTTCTTGCACTTCCAAATATTTTCCATCACTTGGGTGGGGAACTGCTCCTGAAGACTGGGACATCCATTTCTATTTTGATACTTCTTCTCTATAGGGCACTGTGGAAAAAAGCATTGTTTTTTTTTCTCTCTTCTGGCCTACAACAAATGGACTAATGAAAATTCCCCATAACTTACCCAGGGAACCTAAAGTAGGCCAAATGGAGCTTTTAGCACAGTTTCTGGCTGCTGATAAAATCAGCATCTACAACTTGATTGCACCTATTTCCATTTGAGTTGTCACCCGAACTAGATGTCCAATTTTGTACATTAAAAAGTTTGCCAACCCACATCTTTTCCTCAGAAACACCTCATTGCATGCCGGATGGATTGTACCCGTCTATAGAAAACAACAGCAAGTATTTTTTGTCAATGGCCCATCAGAAGCAGGTATTGATTTTGTGTATGTGGACAAGGAAGTCTGCAAAATTGGTTTAATGGGAGTGAGTATCCTTTTCCCTGTTAGTCTATGTTCTCTACATTAATTGGCTCATCATATTCTGCTTTAATATTCCCTGGTTTATCACTATGCCTGAAAATTTTGCCCCTACACCTTTCATTTTTTCCCGTTAATTTATTACAGTCAAACCTTGGGCTTTTTTTTTTTTAACAGTTTTGGATCTGCATTAATTTTTTAAGTCCCCGGAGGAACATTATGTTCTCAAACATTATGTTCTGCACTCTCATGCTCATATCACTGTTTAGTGCCAGACACCTCCTGGGATCTCAAGAAATGCTGTTTCTTTTTTCAAAGATAGGCAATTTCTCTGGGATGCCCATAAAATATCTTTCTCGGTTGAGTTGATTTCACCATTGATTTATTTCCAGTGGCATAGGTAAATACATATATATATATACATGTATATATATATGTGTGTGTGTGTGTATACACGTATACACACACAGACACACACACACACACACACACATATATATATATAAAGGCTAATATAAAGAAGTCAAGTGTTTGGGATTTTTTTTGTTTATCTTCATCTCTGGGAAAACATAAGGGAATGTTGACTGATCTTAAAGGAGTGATAATGGAAAAATTCAAAGAGCATTGGAAACAAGAAAGTCTTTTGTTAAGATATGAAATGCAGGCCAAAGAGATAGCACAATAGGTAGGGCATTTATTTTGCATGCGCTTCACCCAGGTTCCATCCCTGTTACTACATATGGCTACAGAGTCCCCACCAGGAGTGATCCTTCAGCGCAGATTTAGGAGTAAGCCCTCAGAACCACAGGGTGTGACCAAAAGCAAACACAAACATGAAATGCTAGGAATACAGAAGTATCCTTTTTACCAAACATGTCTTGGTGCAAGGAGCTCACTCCACTGATAGATGCCATTTGTTAAATCAAGAACAGCTATCTACCAGGGCTCCCTTCTGCTGGTGGGATCCACTGAATAGATTCAGGAATTCTTTCCAGATATTCAAGACATGCTGTACTCATCGTGTTGCCTTTTCTCTCTGCTTCTCAGCTCTATCTAGAATACCTCAATGCCTTCAGACAGGCAAATCTGAACTCCTCTGAATTCTTCTAAAGCTGCTTGAGGCAGAGGAATAGGACCATGGACAGAGGTATGATCAGCCAATCACTTGTGCAGCCAGAGAACCAACTTTCCCGCCAATCCTTGGAAGAGGGTCTTAAGTGATAAACCCTTATTAACTCAGGGATTACTTTCTTTTCTTTAATTTCCCTTTGGAGAAGTTCCCTATCTTTGGGAAAGACTGGCTCCCTTCCACCAGCAAGATGCTCTTGAGATGCATAAAGAATATTCATTTCTATTCAATTTCTATAAAGAATATTCACTCTTGCAAATGGAGTTCTTAAGCTGTTTACATTATAAAATATTTCAAACAAACATAAATGTAGAAAATAATTGAACAAACATCAATGTAGGAAACAGCAAATCTTGATATTTGACTTATTTGCTTAGGGATTTTTGTTTGTTTGCCTTTTTGGTAAAATGTCTGATAAGTACAGTAGAACACCTTTGGCTTCCCTGAAATTATTTGTTTCTCTGGTTTTCTTGCTTCCTCCATTCCCAAGTGTAATCATTACCTTGTCTTATACATCACTCTCATGCAGGTTTCCATACCTTTATATTTTATATATGCATTTCTAAACAATATGTGCTATTGCTTTGTGTTTGTCAGATGTACATACTACATCATGTTGTATATGAAATTCTAAAATGCTTTTTCATTATCATTAATTTTTAGATTTATCCATGTTGTAACCTGAAAAGTAAAGTCATTAATTAGACCTATTGTGTATTATACATATATGTATATACATGTACAAATCTATATATGTATATATACATTCATATATACATATACACACAGCTACTTATCCGTCCTCATGTATTATAGATGCAAAGTTTGTTTTTTTATCTGAAGACATTTTTGGATTTGATTTTGGGCCTCACCTGGCTGTGCTGAGGACTTACTCCTGGCTCTGTGCTTAGGGCTTACTCCTGGCAGAGCTCCAATGAGTAAATGGAGTGCTGATATTGAACCTGGGTTGGGCACATTCAAATTAAGAGCCTTACCTTTGCACTATCTCTTCAGTCCCTAGGTTGGTTTTTATTTGCTGTGATTTGGTATAACAAAACAATGTTGCAGTTCACATTTAAACACCAGGCTCCACGCAAGCCATGTAAGAGATTTTCTGGGTCAGTTTTGACATTCAGTTGTTCTTGGCACTTTTAACATTTTGGACTGGATAACTCCTCATTGTGGGGTATTCAACCACATAAAATATTCAACCACATCCCTCACCTTCACCACAGCACTTCAGTAACAATCCTGCCTGCCATCCCCAGCTGGAAAACCAGAGTTGTCTTTAAACATTGCCAATAGTTGCCCCAAATTGAAAATTACATCTGGTCCCTATACTTAAGAAGGGAGATACTTGGTCTTAGTTCTGTATTAAAATACATCATCGTGTTGCTTTCTAAGAATACTATTCATCTTTGACTAACTGACTTTTGGAATTTTTTGGATTTAAAAAGTTGCCCATTTCTGATTGTGAAATGGTAACTTCATCTTTCAGTTTTGTTTTCCCTTAATTTCTATTGCAACAAGACATGTTCTCCTATGGTCTATTGACCATTAGGATTCCTTCTGTGTGAATTGACTTGTTCATATCATTTGCCAACTTTCCTTCTAGACATATCTTTTTCCTATTATTTTCTAGGGGCTCTTGATCCAGAAAGATAGAACTGTGGGTAAGGTGCTTGTCTTGCACCAAGGTCACTTGGTTAAATCCCTGGTATTACATATGGCCCCCTAAGCCTGCCAGGAGTGATACCTCAGCCCAGGACCAGGAGTAAGCCCTAAGCTCTGATGGGTGTGATCCCCTGAAAAAAAACAATAAAAAAGGGGTTATTTCCCCTAGGAGTTCTTTGTAATTATTGATTACTAAAATCTTGATAGTTTTATGTCATGGAAAACATCTCATCTCAGCCTAAGCCTACCTATTTGCTGATTATTTTATTTTTAGTTTAAAGTAGTGAAATATATCAACCTTTTCCAATATGTTTTATGTGTTTTATTTAATAAATTCTTCTAACCCTAAAAATAGAAAGATAATATCTTATTTTTTTCCTAGAAGAATAAAATTTGATAGGCCTTTAGACAAACTTATTTTGATGTGAATTAGGAAGTATATGTGATTATTTCAACATATTTATCAAACAGGTTAGCTTTTCATTTTGTTTTCCTTTTTTTGTCTGTTTTTTAGGCTACACCTAGCTGTGCTGCCCAGTATATAGCTGTTGGATGGTGCTCACCTGTGGGGCTTGGGGACCAAATGGTGCTGGGGATTGAACCCCAGTTTTCTATATGCAAAGCAGGCACTACCCCTTCACCCCTTGAGACATTTCTCTGACCCATCATTTTTATTTATTTATTTGCTACATTTAGTTACAAGTTTCATATCTAGGAGGACAACCTCCTAATTGATTCCTTTTCCAGTTTGTCTTGGGTATTTGTGGTTGATGATCCAATCAACAGATATTTATCTCTTTCTCCTTCCTAACTGGATGGGAATGGTTTCAGATGTCCATGAACCTATCCCACATTGCTAAGTCTACACCCTTTGAAGTAATTCCACTGCATTAGCGTTGACTTGGCTAGTAGCATGAGTTGCATTTCTTGCCATTGAGATCTGAATGGAAATGTCCAAGAGTGGAGAAGGGATGGGACAGGTAATTCTACCTCTCATTTAAAAAAGGCAACTAAGAAAAAGACTTGCCCTTCCTCTTTTGTGCAGAGTTGGAGGAAAACAACCTACCTGAAACTGTGGCAGCTATCCTGCCTCTCTGAGGGGAAGCTGGATACCAACACACGAGATGAAAAGGCCCCAGGTCCTTTGATGCCAGTATTGCCGAATTAACCAAAACTGAAACCACCTACTACTGGATATCCTGAAAAGTAAAATGAAAAACTGTTGTTTGAGACACATTAAGCTGTATATTATTTTATTTGCATCCAAAGGCATACCCAATTGGTCTAATAAATTTTGACCCTTTACTCTTTGACATGAATTTTTGTGCTCATTGTTTCCCACTATATCATCAGTTTGCAAATTTTAATTGGGTTTGCATTGAAAGTAAGTGTTAACTTTAGAAGATTCAACTTCCTTGTAATGAGTAGTTTAATTCCTGAATATAGTATATTTTCAATTTATTCTAATCACTTTTCATAAAAATATTTTATGTACACATATTTTTATATAAAAATATTTTGTGTAATATTTTATGTACAAAGTCCATGTCTTATTTATATCTTATTTATACATAAGATCCTTGTTATGTGTATTCAAAGTCACTGTTGTCTTTTATTATTAAGAATACCTTTTTGCTATTAAATATTTTATGTGATAACTTCTGACAAAATTACGTTCAGATTTTGCAAGTTAGTCATATACAAACCCAAGGATTTTACTAAACTGTCTTTCTGGTTCTAATAATTCTGTGGTAGAGTCTTCTTTACTTTCTTTATTGACAATCATATTCAAATGAAGAGTTTTTTTCTCCCACTGTGATCATGGAGATGTCTTAGATTAAGTCATAGAGACTTGTATTTGCTTCGTTTAGTTTCTTATTATGTGCCTTTGTTTGCCCATCTCATCATTAACTCCTGCGACCCATCTAGGAGTGGTCAGCCCCATTAGCCTCTTCAACAAGGCAGTTTGTTTGCTTGGGATTGGTGGTTTCAGTCTCACCCATCATTTCAAGCAGTGACGCTGATTCTACTTCCTCCCCACTTCCCTGATACCAAATTCCAGTGATGTCTTTCCCTTACCCTACACATACCACAATCTGTATTTCAGTACCATTCACTGCTTTGTTTGCATCTCTAACACCTAGAAAAAACTGTTCCGTGGGGGTTCTGTGTTTTAGAATTCTTCGCTTTCGTATTTTATAAACCATTCTCTGTGTTTGGAACTGAGCATGTGTCTCCAAGGCTTCCATACACTCACGCTGCCTTGACAAAGAAGTGTCATTCCACAAGCCCATGTTGTACAGAAGTGACTCCCCCCCCCGGATGATATTCCACATGTTCTCATTATCACAATGCTGCTCAGAAAGTTTGCAGTGTCTTTCAGCTCCTCAGTCTGAGAAACGCATCTGTGTCTGTCGTCTTGACTAAAGGAGAATGGAGGTAAATAATTCTTTGATACTTGCAAAAACTCAGACCTCTTGCTTAATTGCAGCCAAGAACAACCTGGCAGGGCCACAAGATTGTGAGTTCCTCCAGGTGTCAAGTTGCACCTTGTTCATTCTGTGTCTTGTATAAAGTGATTCTCGGTATTTTCTGCTGAGAAAACTCAGCTGTCCTCAGCAGCCAGTCCTGTCAGGAGGAAGTCTTAGTAAGCTCTTCAGCGTCTCTCAGAGCTAAAAGGAAGGGAAGGATAGAGAGGATAAGAGAAGAGATGATTTTTATCAGAAGTGAGTAGGAAGGAATTGTCAATGGCATTTTCTCTAGAATGTGAATTTTGATTGGGTGTTAGACTTTTTTTTGCACTAATTCCCTTATATAAACTAGCTTAGCATGTAAATATAATCAAAATAGCATTCATTAAAATTGCAAAACTTATTTATTAGAATATGTAAAACAGCCAGCTGCAACAGTGGTGTCTAAAGAAGTATAAAAATAAATAATTTTGTCCAACAAGTTTTTATTGAGTCCCTACTATGGACCAACTCTGCCAGTGAAACTGGGACACAGTCTTCTTTACTTCTTTAATATACTTGTTTGAGCTCTTGTGTGTGTATGTGTGTGTGTGTATGCGCACACACACATTCAAATTTCCTAAAGATAGATACTTTCTCTACTTCCCCAAACAGAATTGTGATGAAATTTTTTATTAAATATTTTATTATACCACCATGAGATATACAATTACAACGTTGTTCATGTTTAGAGGTTTCGGTCACACAGTGTTCCAGCACCCGCCCTCCACCAGTGCCCATTTCCCACCACCAATGTCCCAATTCCTTCCCCCACCCATAGCCTGCCTAAATGGCAGGTTCTTTATCTCTTTTCTCTATCCCTCTCTCTCTTTTCTTTCTCTTACACATTGTGGGTTGCACTGCATACACTTAGAGGCCATCATTTGCTTTTTTGCCTGTATTTAATGCTCAGTTCTAGGTTGGTATTAGCCCTTTCGACATTTATCACACATGTTCCCTTCTCTGTCTTACCTAACCTCTGACTCCCCACGCGTTTGCGGTAATTTCCACTTTTGGTAAGACCACCTGATATATTTATGTCATGCAAATATACGCAGTCATTCTATGTCTATCTCTTTCCTTCTGACTAATTTCACTCAACATGATCCTTTCCATGTCCATTCACTTATAGGCAAATTTTATAACTTCATTTTTTCTAACAGCTGCATAGTATTCCATTGTGTAGATGTACCACAGTTTCTCTATACAGTCATCAGTTCTCGGGCATACTGGTTGTTTCCAGGTTCTGGCTATTGTGAATAGTGCTGCTATGAAAATAAAAGTGTGGATTGTATTTCTGCTGTGTGTTTTTGGCTTCCCAGGGTATATTCCCAGGAGTGGTATGGCTGGGCCAAAAGGGAGCTCAATTTCTAGTCTTTGGAGGAATGTCCATATTGTTTTCCAGAAAGGTTGTACAAGTCGACATTCCCACCAACAATGTATGAGAGTCCCCTTTTCCCCACATCCATGCCAGCACTTGTTGCTTTTACCTTTTGGATATGGGCCAGTCTCTGTGGTGTGAGGTGATATCTCATTGTTGTTTTGATTTGCATCTCTCTGATGATTAGTGATGATGAGCATTTTTCATATGCCTTTTGGCCATTCGAATTTCTTCTTTGTCAAAGTTTGTGTTCGTGATGAATTTTTTTAAAGAGGTAAAAAAAACAAAAATGTGGGAATATGTCTATAAAATGGAATAATTTGATCCAGTCCCCATGGCTCATGGGGACATGCTTGTAAAAGCACTGGGCAGGGAGGTCATTAGCATGGATTGCCTTTCTCTGCTTGGTTTCCTGCCTTGATCTGATTCAAATCGCTCTGCTGATTCTCTTGTGTTCTTTGTTTTCTTTTTCTTTTTTTCATTTGGTCAAAAATAGAAAAAAAAAAAAGTTGCCTTGTACTTATTTCAGCTTTTCTACTTATTTTTTTTCCCTGTGTGATTGGTTTCTTCTTGCAATGTGCCTTCTTCCTGTCACCTGCTGAGTTCTCCGTTTTTTTTATCTTCTGTGGGGCTCTTCCTTTTTGCTTTACCTTGGTGTGAGTTTTTTTTTTTTTTGAGGTATTCCTGAAAGACAGGTGAATGCAGTGCTGGTGATTACACATGCCTGGAGCCTACCCAGGGCCTGAGAATTTGCATGGAGGAATCCTCTTTTGTATTCTGGGCACCAGACACTGATCCCTTTTGTTAGTTTTGGCTTCATGGCCTGAACCCTTGCTGTTCTTCACAGTGCAAAAGAAGAGACTTAGAGATTGCTTTTAGGGGAAACCCAAGTAGGATGAGGTAGAGGGTATTGTTCCCTCTGTCTTATTTAGGCAGAGGGTGAGTCCAGAACTCAGCCAACCAAGGCCAGGATTGTTAGTTCCCATAAGGGAACCAACAGAGGTTTCCAGATGATCGCATTACTGTGTAAATGGATCAATAAAATAGTCCTTGCTATGACAGGCACTGTTCTAAGTGCCTTTAAATATTAATTGGCCAGAGCAGTAGTGCAGCGAGTAGGGTTGCACATGGCCAACCCGAAGTTTAATCCCCAGCAGGGTCCCCTGAACTCAGAACTAGGAGCAAGTCTTGAGCATAGCCAGATGTGGCTCAAAATCCAAAACAAAAAAGAAAAAACATTAATTCTTTCAGTCCTCTCCATCTGAACTCACTTAAAACTGACATCAGCCCCATCACTGATGACTGCTACTGTCTGAACTGCATGGAAGAGCCGATGAAGCCCAGAGAGGAAGGAAAGAACAAGTCAAGGTCACACAGGTCATATGTGAGCTATGAGCACTGGGCTGTGAGCCCACATAGCCCGGGCACCTTCATCTATACTTTTCGATATTTTAACTTAGAGGCATTTTAGCTCCATCCCACAGAACAGCAGGAACTGTTCCTGGCTCTGTGGCAAGGCTCGGGAACATTTGCGGTGCTGGGATCCAAACCACAATCAGGCACATTCGAGGCAGAGCCTTCCCTTTTGTACTCCCCCTGGCCCCCTGCTTTTAACCACTATGTGCTACTACCTCTTTAGCTTAAGTGCAGTCCCCTAGGATTTCCTTTGGAGAACTATGCCTTCTTTTACGAACTATCTTCTTTAGCAGTGACACTTTCTGTTAGGGTCTGGGCAGTTTGAACCACCCTCTGAAATTTCAGTGCCACTCTGGGGATAGTAGCTCAGAGTCCTGTGCAGATCCCTCCGCAGCTGGCTGAGGGGTCTACCAAAGACTTCACAATGCTCTAGGCCTGTTGAAGAGATTGTCCATGATGCTCTGTTGAGAGGGTGGGTTGGCCTGGAGCGAGCCGTTCACCACCATAATGCAGATCTTCCAGTGAGAGTGGCAGATGGAGCTGGAGGAAAGCCCATGCATGACTGTAGTCTCCTTGCCCTGGAAGGCCAGGGTCCTGGACTGGAACGTTATCAAGTCCTCTGACCTTCCCTATTTTTTTTCTGGCTGTGTCCCAAATGGCTTTTCTTAGTTAGAGCTGATGATTTAGCAGAGAAGGTTTCACAGGCAGTTAGAGTGACCTCGGCCCTCGGTTTTCCTATGCACCCAACTTAAATGGAGATTTGTTCTACTCTGTACTCCGTAGACTGTCTACCTGTTCTCCACAAGAAATGAGTTGGGCCCAGAGCGATAGTGCGGCGGGCGGGGCCTTTGCCTTGGATGCGGCAGACCCGGGTTCAATCTCAGCAGCCCATATGGTCCTCCAAAGCACCGCCAGGAGTAATGCCTGAGTGCAGAGCCAGGAGTAACCCTGAGCATCACTGGGTGTGACCAAAAAAGAAAAAAAAAAGAAAAAAAGAAAGAAGTGAGCTGACACTATTGGAGGGGGTGCTGGGCTCTCCTCATAGAACATTTGCATTGAAATAAGGACATTCAAAAATCCCAAAGCAAAATAAAAACCCAAACACCCAAAACTAGCTGCCGTGGGTAGATCTCTCCATGTTTGGACGTGTGTGTCACACAGCAGAGTTTAGTGTCACCATCAGGCTCGCTGCAGCCCTCATTGTCTAGAGGGGTTTTGCCTGTGCTGTCACAGGGCTGCTCACCAAGCTCGGAGGTGGGCCTTTGCCAGGAAAGCTAAATAGAAGAGGAGGGTTGTCCTTCAGGGAAAGGGTCTGTGTCCTGGCAGGCCAGGCCGTGTGAGCTCAATTCCTGGGTTATGCACTTTTGACCCAAGAGGGGAAAAGGTGTAAACAGCTGAGCTCTTCCTGGCATGGCACTGTGACCCAATGGTCTGAGAAAAACTTCAGTCCCTCCTGCCCACCAAGCTCCCCCCTATTCCGCCTCCTTCCCCACTTCCCGCCTGTTTCTCCTGAAGGCCAGCTGCCAAGGTGACACCTTCTTCTGCTTCCAGAACCTTCCTTTGTTGTTCTTTCTTGACTTTTTTTCTCTCAAAATATTCTCTTTCTTCCGTCAGTTCCAGACTGTTGGCATCTGTCTCCCTGTCTTGTGCACGCTACCATCCCTGGCTCGCCCGGGGTTTTATAATTGCCTCTGGTTAAAGTTTAAATAGATGGGTTTCAGCCCGAGAGAAAAATGTAAACAAGCCCTTTCTGCAGTCTTTGAGAACTGCTGACTTCCAGCGCTTCTGAATTCTCTGCTAGGAAATTCATGCCACTCCTCCCTTCCCGGGAACCGAGGCTGCCGCTGGCTTTCAGAGATTTGAGAGCCACTCCGGAACCATGGAGAGGCTTTTAGAAGATCTGCGCCTTTCCTTTTAACTCAATTAAGCCATCAGAACCCAGTTCCCGTTCTGGCATTTGTCTAGTGCATGGAGGTGAGAGAACAGTTAAGCAAGCTGCAGGGACCGGCTTCTTTACAGGAAGTGGAGGCACCTCACCTCCCTGCTGGGATGTTCTCAGCATGGGAAGAGGAGGTTGTGTGACAGCCCAAGTTGTGGAGGTCAGAGGTGGTCTTAGGAGTGGGGGAGAAAGGGACAGGTCCTGACCGATGCCTAGGGAAGGGAGCAGGTTGGATAGCATCGGTGGGTTAGCATATCCCCACTAGGTTTGCCAAGGCTCTTCAGAGCGAAGCAGGTCTATCTTTTTGCTTCTTGATGAAGAAGATGCATGCCCTACCTTGTGTCTGATTTGTGAGCCTTTTTTTTTTTTTTTTTGAAGACGTGTGATCTGGGGCAGGATGAATTCAGCAATGACTTGGGATATTTTTGTCCTCAAATGAACAAATGGAGATTTGTCCTACCCTGGAATCTCCCAGAGTCTCTGCCTGTTCTTCAAATCTAAGAAATATGCTAACACTTTGGGGGGTTGGTGAAAGAAGGGTGGTGCTGGGCTCTCAGAGCATTTGCATTTAAACAGGGACTTTCAAAATCCTAAAGTGAAATAAAACCCAAAAACCCAAAGGGCAGCTGCCATTGGTAGATCTCTTTGCCGCCTGTTTGTAGATCTCTCCACATTTAGACATGCATGTCTATGTGGTGTTGAGGTTTCAAATGTGTAATTGGATTGGGTCCTTGCCTGCCCCCCCACACGGATTTTCGGTTTTGAAGACCAGGTTCCCTTCAAAGCCTTCTGTGGTCTGGCACCAATTCACCTGAGCCTTCCACCACCACGGCCCCACACTGAACTTTCTACCCAACTTCTGTTATATGTTTACCCCTTATTTATTTGGCAGGGTCTCAAGGACTCAGACCCTCTCAAGGCCTTATCAGAGTCTGTCTCCCCTTATCCTGCAAGGCTTCCTTGCATCACCATAATCTTACTTCCCTCAGTTTTTACTGACCGTTCTTCATGGAACAGAGTCCATATCGCATGGACTGTTGCTCAGACTGTAGAGCTAAGGAGACTTAGCTCCTTAAGTGGAGGGCAGTTCAGCCCTCTATGATTTCTGGTTTCATGTGTGAACTATGGCCTTTGCATAATAGATGTCCAGTCTTCTTCATTTTGCCACCTCTGAAAAGCTGGTATTACTCTTTTTATTTTTAAAAAATTGGCTTTGGGGTCACACCTGGTGGTACTCAGTGCTTACTCCTGATTCTGTGCTCAGGGATCACTCCTGACTGTGCCTGGGGAACCATTTGCTGTGCTAGGGATTGAGCCTATGTCCTCTGCATGCAAGACTAGAGCCGAAACCTCTATACTCTCTCTCCAGCTTGATATTTCTATGTTCTTTTTTTATTTTGTTTTTTGGGCCACACAGAACAGTTCAGAGTTCATAGCTCTGAACTGAAGAATCGCTTCTGGTGATGCTTGGGGGGAAACCATAAGGGATGCCAGAGATCAAACCTGGATCACCCAAATGCAAGGCAAATGCCCTACCTGCTGCATTATCACTCTGGCCCCTGATATCTCTATTTTGAAAAAGCAAAGGAACAAACAATAACATCAAACCTTAAGAGGAGAGGGAGAGAGAATTTAAGGGTCAGACAGCAAAGCATTCTCTTCAAAACTCTACTGGTCATCAGCACAGAGCTGGTTTCCCTAATTTCTATCTTGTACAAGCTACTCTTTCTTCTTTGTTCAAATAAATACAAGATCTGTGTTGTGGGGATGAACATGTGGCTCAGGGGAATTTTTTCTTTCCAATACTACACATACCCTGAAGCCCTGAAAGGTTCACCTCCTGCCATGATCATCACTGGGTGCTAACTGGAGGGTCCTCAAGGTCCCTAGGCATGATCAAAAGTGGGTCAAAGAAATCTCTTTTGGTGAGTCTGGGAGGGGAGGGCAGTGTGGCTCAACCACACCCATGGTTCTCAGGCTTACTCCTCATGCTGTGTTCAGGGATCACTCCTGGCCGTGTTCGAGGGTCCATATATGGTATTGATGATTCAAATCCCCATACTATTTCTTCACACTCCACCCCCAAATCTCTTCACTGTGTTTTGTGAAAAGAGTTATCCTTACTTTCTTTGGTATTAAAATGTTTGAAATGTTAAAACATGGAACATAAAACTCTGGAACACGAACGGTTTTTGTCAACTGAATACCTCCATGCCACCTGTCCCCAGGGCTAGCTAATCTATCCTTCCTCCAGGTAAGTTAATTCTCACTCATGCTTGGAGTTTTGCAGAGGATTGTAAGCTAGAGAGGATGTAGCTATGGGTCACCTGAAGAAATCCTGTGCTCAAGGTGCGAGTGAGGCAGATGCTCTGAGTGTGGCTTGTTTTCACTTCGGGACAGTTGTCCTCACAGCATCATTCTAGCCCCTTTGCTTCCAGCATCAACTTTATAGAGGAAATGAGACACTCCCTTTTATCCCTCCATCAGAAGTCAGTTGCTGCTCTTCCCCGTGGAGGGAAGAGATTGCCTCCATCCATCCAACATGTATGGAATGCCCGCTATGTGGCAGGTGCAAAGACAAAGAAAGAATGAGTCAGCCAAGGTTCTGTGACTTTTAAAATCCCAAGGGAAAGGGTTGTGGGAGGAGAGGGGGGAAATAGCCTTGAACTAAACATGGATCAGATGAAGATAGAGGAAGGCACAGTCAGTGTGTCTTGAAACAATTTGGAAACGGTGACATCCGAGCTGAGCCTTGCAGTCAGTGTGTGCTTATCAACAGGAACTGGGGCACAGCTCTGAAGGGTGGCAGAGGTGGGGTGGTACCCCAATTCTTTTTCTCTTCCCCACTGCTCACTACACAGTTTGAACATCTGGCTCGATTGTCTTTACCCTGAAGGCAGCGTCTTCTCTTCGGCCTAGGCAATATCACTTCTTCCTTAGCTGCAGCCACATTATTTGGGTTGGTGCCAATCAGACAACGGACAGGGGAAGCTCTGCTGCTGCTTTTGTTGCCAAAGCTGTGGAACAGCTGGAGCCCCATGCCATCCTGAGCATGTGTTCCTACATGCCTCTGAGTTGGAGGGTGGGGACCAACCTGGCCAATTGAGCTTCGGTTGGAAGTTTACTGCTGGTGTTGCCACGAAATGCAGAAGTGGATATTCAGAAAACGCAGCCATTGCTAGGATTCTCAGGCACAGTCACGCTGAAGAGACCTTTCTGAGAAGAGGGAAGCTGAAAGAGCCTCAATCCAGACAGAACACCAGGCAGGAGGAAGTTGACTCAGAAGAGGAAGAATGCCAATGTCATGCTGAACTGCCACAAAAGGCACAAAACGAAAGTAAAATCCTTCTTTTACTGAGCCAAATATGATGACAAGATTTTCTTCTTTACAGCATTAATAGGCTTGTTTAGATAATACTATTTAATGCAGAAAACACAGACAACCTGGAAATCAAAGGACAAAAGAACTACATTTCGGGGGTTGTGGGGGATCAGGGTTTAACCCTGGTTTTCTGCTGAGGGGCCTTTTACTGGTGGTGCTTGGGAGCCCCAGGGATCAAGACAACTACGCTTTCTGCCATAACTGTTAGCATCTACATTTACTATTACTATTTTAGTTTGTTGGGGGTCGGGGTCACTACCAGTAGTGTTCAGGGGACCACACAGAGCCAGGGATCAAATCCAAGGCATCCACATGCAAAACATGTGCCAGACCTTTGTACTATCTTTCAAGCCCTATTATTATTATCATTATTATTATTGGTATTGTTGTTGTTGGTACTGTCTTTCAAGTCCTGTTATTATTATTGTTATTATCATTACCACTACTACTACTACTAGTATACTAGTAGTAGTGCTACTACTACTAGCAGCAGCAGCAGTAGCGGTAGTAGTAGTAGTAGTAGTAGTAGTAGTAGTAGTAGTAGTAGTAGTAGTAGTAGTAGCAGTAGCTGTTGTAGTAGTATATGAGGCACTGGGGATGGAGCAATAGCCCAGCGGGTAGGGCGTTTGCCTTGCACGCGGCCGGTCCATGCAGGCCCAGGTTCGATCCCGGCATCCCATATGGTCCCCGAGCACCGCCAGGAGTAATTCCTGAGTGCAGAGCCAGGAGAAACCCCTGAGCATTGCCGGGTGTGACCCAAAAAGCAAAAAAAAAAAAAGTAGTATATGAGGTACTAAGGATCAAACCCCAAACCACATACATTTGAGACATGTTCTATAGCACATGTCCTTTCTCCTACAGTTTTATAAAGGTAGAGAATTCACTTTATTTCTGAGATCAGCCATTGATTATAACTCTGTTATCAACATAAATTTTTTCTTTAGCACTTAAAATACTAAAAACAGTCTCAAGTTCTAAAATTAACTTTCTAAGGAACATTTTTAAAAGACATCATTATTAGTAATACACAGTGAGGAATTTTAATAGATACTTTAATACTAATGAAATGATTGACAATGTCAGAGCAAATAATAAAGATCCTAGGAGTGTTTCAGACTCTTTTCTTCATTTATTATAGAATTACTAGTCTTTTTTACTTAAAAGAAGTGAAATATTGGGGCCGGAGCGATAGCACAGCAGGTAGGGCGTTTGCCTTGCATCCAGCTGGCCAATGCCGCCCAGGTTCCATCCGCTGGCATCCCATATGGTCCCCTGAGCACCGCCAGGAGTAATTCCTGAGTGCAGATCCAGGAGTAACCCCTGAGCATCGCGGGTGTGACCCAAAAAGCAAAAAAAAAAAAAAAAAAAAAGAAGAAGAAGAAAGAAAAAAAGAAGTGAAATAATAGTTTTCGTTCGTTTTATTTATTTATTTTTATGTTGGGTTTTTGCCACATCTGAAAATGGTCAGGACTTACTCCTGGCTCTGGACTCAGAGATCACTCCTGGCAAGGCTTCGGGGACCCTGTGTAGTAATGAAATCGAATCCTGGTCAGCTGTATGTAAGGCAAGTGCCCTTCCCACAGTGCTAACATTCTGGCCCAGCACAGTTTTCATTTTAATTAGAATCTTTTTTTTTTTAAGCGAGGAAGGCTTCCTATCACTGCTTAAAGGGCCCCAGAGTACCTTCTGAATTTTGGCCTGGTTTGTTTTGTTAGTTAAGTGCAAAGGCTCAGGGGTATGCTCCTGGTTGGGCCTGGCAATGTTTAGGATTACTCAGGCCACTGGTAGTATTTGGGGGTCTCCAGGCTCACACACTGAGTGGGAGGGACTCTGGGGAACTATGCCATACTGGGGTGAGAATCAGGGTTGGCTACATTCAAGGTATGCACCTTAACTCCTGTACCATCTGTCTGGTCTCTGTTGGAATATATTTTTTGGAGCAGGGACCTCCCAAGCAATTCACAGGAGCCCAGAGTCAAATCCAAGTGATACTTGGTCCCATTCAGTGCTCAAACTGGGCAACATGGTGCATGCTGCTAGTGTCTGGAAGTTCTAGAGTCCACCATGGCTATGCCTGGTAGTGCACAGGGAAATCCACGATACCAGGCATCAAATCTGGGGGGCTTCTGCACTCCAGTCCTTTGAGCTATCTCCTCAGCCTTTTGTTAGATTCTTATTCACAAATGAAACATTTATAGGACTGGCTTTGGGTGAGGGAGATTTATAGTACTAGATCAAGCTTTGCATCAGTCTGAGACTTCTTATTTTGATTGCTTAATAAATCTGATCATAAAAAATGACTTTCCATCGTCTTTTTAGAATGATTATCAACTGATTCGTTGATCTCACAAACAGTTAAAAGCATTTTGACTTTGGGCAGTGAACTCAAAATTTTGTTTTTCTTCCTTTTTTTTTATTTTTCACCAGTAATACTCAGGGGTAACTCTTGGCTCTGCGCTCAGGAATTACTCCTGGCGGTGCTCAGGGGACCATATGGGATATCGGGATTGAATCCAGGTTGGCCATATACAAGGCAAATGCCCAACCTATAGTATTATCACTTCGGCCCCTGAACTCAAAGTTTGGTGTGTTTTGGTTAAAGTGCAAAATAACACTTCCCAGCTGAAGACATTGTTTATTCATATGCTGGTTTACCAAGTAACTAGTGAATGGGGTAAAGGTGGACATAGTGGGGGAGGAACTGACTAGAACAGAAAAGCACTTGGCAATGGAGAAGGGGAAAATTCAGGCTGATGGTGCCTTTGCTTGATGTCATAAGAATATAGTAAAGGACTGTTGGAAAAGGAGAGAAAAGACAAAACGATAAATTATTGATACATATATTATAAACTACTAGCATTTTAATATAAACAAGATATTATAATTTTATAATAATATACAGTATTAAAGCATTTTTTGTGAAAAGTTTGCAAAACCTAATTCAAAATGAAGCTTAAATACTGCCTCAAAACAGAGATATACCA
Source organism: Cryptotis parvus (assembly GCA_021461705.1). Classification (NCBI taxonomy): domain Eukaryota; kingdom Metazoa; phylum Chordata; class Mammalia; order Eulipotyphla; family Soricidae; genus Cryptotis; species Cryptotis parvus. The sequence goes on from JAJIBD010030536.1 coordinate 335,880, forward strand.
TGCTGTTCCTTCATGCTCTTGGAATTGGTTATATACAAGGATGCAAAATTTTCAGAAATGAGGAGATCTTTGGAAAAGAAAATATCCAATAAGTCATTCTGGGAGGGGGAATGGAAACCCACATAAATATAAATTTTTAGATTTTTTCTGGAAGAAAGACTTTACAAGCCTAAATTCAGTATTGGCAAATACAATACTGAATTTAGGCTTGTAAAATCTTTCTTCCAGAATAATCTAAAAAAAATATTCCTGCCCCTCGAGGTATTGTAGGTATGGCTGAGGTGCCCGACTGTGTTGGCAGGTGACAGACAGGAGACAGGCTTGTCTACACTCGGGGCTCTGCCCTGTGGGCCCTGAATGGTTGATGGTCTGACATAGAAAAGACTGGGTCCTCTGGGATGAACCCAGAGGCATGGCAGAGCCTGACAAGCTACTCATGGTGTATTTGATATGCCAAAAACAGTAACAATAATGGACCTCATTCCCAACGAATGGAGACATTACTGGTGCCCACTCGAGCAAATCGATGAACCACAGGAAGTCAAGTAACAAATTCAGTATTACTTTAGGAACATAAAAATGGCTTGGGTGACGGGGCCGGGCGATAGCCCAGCGGGTAGGGCATTTGCCTTGCACGGCTGGCCTGTGCCGGCCTTGGTTCAATCCCGGCATCCCATATGGTCCCCCGAGCATCGCCAGGAGTAATTCCTGAGTGCAGAGCCAGGAGTAACCCCTGAGCATTGCCGGGTATGGCCCAAAAAGCAAAAAAAAAAAAAAATGGCTTGGGTGTAATTTGGTGTACTCAGGTGACCATTTTATGTGTTATTTTATTACTTTTGTTTGTTTTTGGTCACATGCAGCAGAATTTAGGGCTGACTCTTGGTTCTGTGCTCAAAGATCACTCCTGGTGGGGATTAAGGGACCATATGGAGTACCAAGGTTTGAACCCAGGTCGGTTACTTGGAAGATAAACGCTCTACCTGCTGTGCTGTATATTTTAATTTATCTAAATAATATACATTTATTGGGCCAGAGTGATAGTCCAGTGGGTAGGACATTTGCCTTGCATGCAGCCGACCCAGGTTCGATCCCCGGCATCCCATATGGTCCCCTGAGCACTGCCAGGAGTAATTCCTGAGTGAAGAGCCAAGAGTAACCCCTGAGCATTGCCAGGTGTGACCCAAAAAGCAAAAAATAATATATAATATATATTATAATTAATATATATTAATATATAATATATATATATTATAGGCAGAGCCTGACAAGCTACCCGTGTCGTATTTGACATACCAAATACCAGTAACAATTATAGACTTCATTCCCATGACTTGATGGAATGGTTTGAGGATCTTTATGTTTGAGGATCTTTATATTATACACACACACACACACACACACACACACACATTTTATCACTGTTGGTTTTCTTTTGGACATTATTGGGGTTGCAAGATGAATCCAACTATCAGTTGACTTTTGTCAATGACAAGAAGCCAAGCAAAGTTACAAAAATAAAGGAGACATAACATTACAGGCAGTTTTATCGTTATTTTTTTTTCTGGACTTCTAGCTTTTCCTAAGGTGTTTATTTTCAGAAAGTAATCAGGGTTGATGGAAGAGGGAGGCAAAGCTTGTTTGACTCCAGCTTGTTTCCAGCATCCACATATTATTTCATGACTGGCTGCCCCCAGCTTGCCAGCTTCTCTGCTTTGGGGGCTTCCACTTCTCTGGGAACCCTCCATCTGGACACATCATCTGACTCAGAACTTTCAGAGAATCTCCCATCCCTACTCCCAAGGAGACTCATCCACCCTCCAACCCAGCTCATTTTCCGTGAAGCGTGTCTTATCTGGTGGTGTTCCCAGTCCTCTGCATTCCCCCAAACACAGCGGGAAGGGGAGAGAGAAGGATAGGTGTGCATGCCTAGGGAATGAAGTTCTGTTTGAAATCTGTAGCTCTTTCTCTCCAAGTGTGGCAGGCCACACTCGATTCCCTGCTCTTTCCTACTGAAGCTCTGAGCTGCACTTCACCTGGCAAATCCAAGGAACTTTGCTGCTCACCCAAAATACCTTTCTCCCCAAGCAACTTCCCGCCTCTGAGAAATGCTGCCATGTCAGGCTTCACCGCCCTTGAACCAGGCAACTTTCTCTGCTTGTCTTTATTGTCTAAATAAAGCTAACCTACATTGGCTGTCTAAATCATTCGGATGCTGGCTGATGCTATTTAAAGCATCCCTCAAGGCTGTGTGGAAAACAAGATGCATTATCTTCAGTGGGGAACCTTTAGGTTCTTTGGTCATTTAAGGAATTTAAGATTTTGAAAAATCTATTCCATTCAGTAGGTTCAGAAAGGGGAGAAAGTGTTCTAGGTGGCAGTCCAGGAAGGCAGGCTTCGCTGGGATCAGCAGATAGCAAAAGAAGTCTCTCTTTCTCTGTCTCCCCAGGGTGTGTGTGTGTGTGTGTGTGTGTGTGTGTGTGTGTGTGTGTGTGTGTGTGTGTGAGCGGCATGAAATCCCATTTTTCCTCATGATTCACTGCCCAAGAAGAATGTAATCTTCCTTCTGGCTTGGATTCGTATTTTCCCCTTTCAAAAAAACAAAGGTGAGACTTCAAACGGGCTGTCACCTGGTAAACAGGCTTCAAGTGAGTTTGGGGCTTGTCTTAACTCTCTTCCACTCTCCAGCCCCATTTCTAGCTTCCATTTTGTATTTCATTAGAGGATCCTGGTATCTCCACATCTTTTAAAGGAAAGTGGGGGTGAGGTAGAAAACAAGGATAACTTTTAATCAGGGGAAGAAGCAGAATATTGGGGCTATAGCTGGGCATGTGGTTCAAGTTATGGGGTACATGCTTTGCATGCAAAGTCCTGAATTCAATCCGCAGTACTGCATGGCCCCTGAGCACAGCCCTTCAGGAGTGGTCCTAATCCTACAACCCCCACAACCTGATACATAACAGTGCTGCCCAGAGTGATCCTGGAGATCCTTGAGATGACGACAACAACAACAACAACAACAACAACAACAACAACAACAACAATAACAGCAACTCTCCACTCTGCTCTTCCCCCATGACCAGGAGTGAGTGAGGTTTCAAATCTGTTGCTTGCTTTGTCAGATCTGTTATTTAATGACTGTCCTTTGCCTGGCTTGGTGGGAGGCAGAGCTGTGACAATAGGGTGATTTTAACCATTAGTGCCCTGCTGCTCCCTTAAGCACACGCTTTTATCAGCATCCACTTGTTCAGCCACGATTCTGTGACGTCCATTGCAGTGAGTGAGTCAGAAGCCACCAGCTAACAGGTCTATTCCTTTCTGCCGTCACCTAGGAAACCAATGCATCATCCACAGGAAATGCAGGCCCCAATGGGGGAGTGTGCCCAGATCGGGTAATAAAGCTGGCAATGATTTTTTTCCAAAAGAGGTCAAATATTAATGCTGCCTAGGATCTCGGTCTAGGCTGGAAAGACGGTCCAGCTTTGTAGGCGTGGATGGAGCATTGTCAGGCAGAAATACTTGGGAGAAATTCATCAGCTAAAATGTCTGCTTTTTAGATGTCTGCTTCAGAAGAAACTGGCTGAGGGAAAGGGCCACGGAGACGTGGTCTAACTCCTCCACCAGCACATTTATTTGTAATTGGCTCAGGGCTTTGGGGTGTTTTTTGCTTGGTACATTTGGATGGTTTGTGAAATGAGATGAGGAAATTGACAGCCCATCAAGCCAGGCTTCCTGCAGAGTGATATGTATGCTGCGTTCACTCCCTCACCCCACCCTGCCTCCACTTTTCAGGGTTATTCTACCCCCTGGGTTAAAAAAAGTGATGTAAGAGTTCCTTCAGAAAACCACACCCAGATTCCCCTCATGTATGCACAATTTTTCATGGCTTGTACTTTATCTTCTCAGTTAACCACTATACGCAGTACACACGTTTGGCCTTTGTGGGTATATACCATTGACCACACTCTCTGGGTAACTGAGAGCAACACACAGCTGAGACATTACCTGTACGGTTTCATGTTGCTAGGAGATATTTTGATGCTGTTAGAGCGTCTACATAAATGTAAAAGGAGAACTCTCTGAGAACTTCCTGTTTTAGACCCAAAAGAATACTAGAACGTCGGCACTCCCACCAGCAGTGGATGAGAGTCCCTTTTTCCCCACATTCACGCCAGCACCGGTTGTTCTTGCTGTTTTGGATGTGTGCCAGTCTCTGTGGGGTGAGATGGTACCTCATTGTTGTTTTGATTTGCATCTCCCTGATGATTAAAGATGAAGAGCACTTTTTCATATGCCTTTTGGCCATTCGAATTTCTTCTTTTTGGAAGCTTCTGTTCATTTCTTCTCCTCATTTTTTGATGGGGTTGGCTGTTTACTTCTTGTGGAGTGCTACCAGTGCCTGATATATCCTGGATATTAACCCCTTGTCAGATGGGTATTGGGTGAATATCCTTTCCCACTCTGTGGATTGTCTTTGTATCTTGGTCACCGTTTCTTTTGAGGTGCAGAAGTTTTTCAATTTTATATAATCCCATTTGTTTATCTTTGCTTCCATTTGCTTGGTCAGTGGTGTGTCGTCTTTAAAGATACTTTTCGTTTCGATGTCGTAGAGCGTTTCTCCTATGTTTTCTTCGATGTACCTTATAGATTCATGTCTGATATCGAGATCTAGAATCCATTTTGATCTGACTTTTGTGCATGGCGTTAGAAGGAGGTCTAAGTTCATTTTTTACACGTAGCTGCCCAGTTTTCCCAGCACCATTTGTTGAAGAGGCTTTCTTTGCTCCACTTAATATTTTTTGCTCCTTTATCGAAGATTAAGTGGTGTATATTTGTGAGTGCATTTCAGGATACTCAGTTCTATTCCATAGGTCTACAGGTCTGTCTCTATACCAATACCACACTGTTTTAATTACACCTGCTCTGTAGTAGAGCTTGAGGTTGGGGAAAGTGATACCTCCCATCTTCTTTTTCTCAAGGATTGCTTTAGCTATTCGTGGGGTTTTATTATTCCATACAAATTTCAGGAGTGTTTGTTCAATTTCTTTGAAGGACATCATGGGTATCTTTATAGGGACCGCATTGAATCTGTATAAAGCTCTAGGGAGTATTACCATTTTGATAATGTTAATCCTTCCAATCCATGAGCAGGGAATGTGTCTCCATTTCCTCAGGTCTTCTTTATTTCCTGAAGTAACGTTTTGTAGTTTTCTTTGTAGAGATCCTTTACATTCTTTGTCAAACTGATTCCTAGGTATTTGATTTTCTGCGGTGCAATTGTGAATGGGATAGTTTCTTTAATGTCCCTTTCTTCTCTTTCGCTGTTTGCATATAGGAAGGTCATTGACTTTTGGGTATTGATTTTGTACCCTGCTACTCTATTATAAGAATATATTATTTCTAGGAGCCTCTTGGTAGAGAGTTTTGGGTTTTCCAGGTATAATATCATGTCATCTGCAAATAGTGATAACTTGGCTTCTTCCCTTCCTATCTGGATGCCCTTAATGTCTTTTTTCTTCCCTGATTGCTATGGCAAGTACTTCCAGTACTATATTGAATAGAAGTGGTGAGAGCGGGCAGCCTTGTCTTGTCCCTGATCTTAAGGGGAAGGCTTTCAGTTTTTCCCCATTGAGAATGATGCTCACTGTGGGCTTGTAGTAGATGGCCTGGATTATCTTGAGGAAGGTTCCTCCAATCCCCATTTTACGGAGAGCTTTTATCATGAACAGGTGTTGAATCTTGTCAAATGCCTTCTCTGCATCTATTGATATGATCATATGGTTTTTATTTTTCTTTTTGTTGATATGATGTATTATGTTGATTGACTTGCGGATGTTGAACCATCCTTGCATTCCCGGGAAGAATCCCACTTGGTCATGGGAAAACAATATGGGCATTCCTCTGAAAGCTAGATATTGAGCTCCCATTTGATCCAGCAACAGCACTCCTGGAAATATACCCTAGAGACCGAAAAACACATAGCAGAAACACTATCTGTACTTCTTTATTCATCTCTGCGCTATTCACTATAGCTAGAATCTGGAAACAACCTAAATGCCCGAGAACAGAGGACTGGCTAAAGAAACTGTGGTTCATCTACACTATGGAATACTATGCGGCTGTCAGAAAGGATGAAATTATGAAATTTACCTGCAAATGGATGGACATGGAGTCTATCATGCTGAGTGAAATTAGTCAGAAGGAAAAGGACAGATATAGAATGACTGCATTCATTAATAGGATATAAATAGATACCAGTGTTTTAATAAATATGGGAAATGGTAATGGCAGATTAAAACTCACCACTGAATATACACAAAGAGACTTAAGTGATAAACTCTAAATATCTGCAGGGCTAGCCACAATGTGTAAAATAAGAGGGAGAGAGATGCAGAGACAGAGAGAGATAGAGAAAGAGAGGAAACTGGGGTACCTGCTATTAAGGCAGCCTGGGGGGTGGGAGGGGAGGGGTACATTGGTGGTGGAAATGGGGCACTGGTGGAGGGATGGGTGCTGGAATACTGTATTACCAAGAACCAATTATGAACACCTTTATAATTGTATGTTTCACGGTGGTATAATAAAAAAAATTAAAAAAAGAATACTAGAACGTGTGAGTGTGTGTGTGTGTGTGTGTGTGTGTGTGTGTGTGTGTAAGGGTTGGGGGGGAACCTCAGAAATTATCTGGTTCCACCACCTCATTTTTTTTCATTTGAGAAATGAACCAAGAGAACAAGGTGATTTTTCTAAGGCCATGTGGAGAATGTGCGTGATGTTGTAGGTAGGAGAGAAGGAGAGAGAGAAAAGAGGTAAAAAACTTGAACACAAGCTCAAAATGAGTCAACTACTCATATGGCTATTAAAATATTGTTAAAATATAAAAATACTAAATGGCATTAATGGAAGTAATCGGAATTCTATGAAGAGGGACAGCTGGTAGTCATGGGCTGCTCGGTGCTGGCGAAGAGTTTGACTTTCTGTCCTGAGTACCCACCGAACGGGGCATAACGAGAAACCAAACATGTACAGAGGAGGAAAAACATGGTAATACATATAGTGACTATAGCCCAAGAACAATAAGTAAATAACTCTGGGTTATTTATCTTGGAAACCAGATTTGTTGCAGAGATGATCGGAAGAAGTATTGCAGTAATAATAACAACAACAACAATAACAATAATAATGATAAATGGAAAGGCTGGGCCAGCTCAAAGAATACAAAATTGATGCTTAGCTCTACATTGTCATTTTCTTCTCACCCTCACTCAGTACTATTGGATATGCCTCTGGTGGTGCCAGCGCACCAGGTCACCAGACTGAGTAATGAACCATCAGGGCCACTCTGACAGACCAAGTGTTACAGGTAATGGACCCCAGCATCTTCTTTGACACTGCTGAGAGATCCCTCCAAAACATTGGGAAGCTGTTTTGAAGTAAGTCACACTTACTTTGTATGACTGCGAAGGCAGAAGAAAGTGGTTAAAAAGTTAGAGTGTAGTTTTCAGCTCCATTTAAATAGTTTTCCAAATGTTTAATAGAGAGCTCTGATAGATTAAAACATAAACTGACTAGTAGGGTAATAAATTAATAAGGTGGATTTTTTCTCTCCAGAGGTAGTACTGGTTTACTCACACAAACATATTTATTGAACATCTGACATGTGCCAGTTGTTGGACTAGAGGCTCTTTGGTATGTTGTCTGTGTTAAGTAGACAACAGTAGCTACCATCAAACCATCAATATGTCTAATGACTCAGACATAATAGAAAGTTCATTTCTCACTCATACAATATCCAGAATATGTATTTCTGATGATCAGTAGCCTTTGTATTTTTCCTCTCCTCCTCCTTCTCCTCCTCCTCCTCCATCTATCCTACTACTTCTTCAGTACTTCTTCTTCCACCTTTCTTCCACCTTCTTCTGTCCCTCTTCCTCCTTCTAGGAGGAAACCTAAATTAGAAACTAGAGACAGAGCCTGTAATGAAGCTGCTGCTGTGTCGTCGTCTTCGTCTTCTTCTTCTTCTTCTTCTTCTTCTTCTTCTTCTTCTTCTTCTTCTTCTTCTTCTTCTTCTTCTTCCTCTTCCTCTTCCTCTTCCTCTTCCTCTTCCTCTTCCTCTTCCTCTTCCTCTTCTTCTTCTTCTTCTTCTTCTTCTTCTTCTTCTTCTTCTTCGTCTTCGTCTTCTTCTTCGTCTTCGTCTTCGTCTTCGTCTTCTTCGTCTTCGTCTTCTTCTTCTTCTTCGTCTTCTTCTTCATCTTCGCTCTTCTTCGTCTTCGTCTTCGTCTTCGTCTTCGTCTTCGTCTTTGTCTTCGTCTTGTCTTCTTCTTCTCCTTCTCCTTCTCCTTCTTCTCCTTCTCCTTCTCCTTCTCCTTCTCCTTCTTATCCTTCTCCTCCTTCTTCTCCTTCTCCTCCTCCTTCTCCTCCACCTCTTCCTCATTCTCCTTATCCTCCTTCTTCTTTCTTCTTCTTCATCTTCTTCATCATCTTCTTCTTCTTCTCCTCTTCCTCCTCCTCTTCCTCCTCCACCTCCCTTCTCCTCCTTCTTCTTGATCTTCCTAGGCCAGAGAGATAGTACATTTCACCCAGCAGGAATACTGGTTTGATGGACTGTCAATTTCCTTATCTCATTTCACAAACTAATCAAATATAACAAGCAAAAAACACTTGCATTGCACCTGGCTGGACTTGGCACCCCTGGAACCCTACTCAGTCCCCAAGCACCACCCCAGGAGTGATCCCCTGAGTCTAGAGTATTTCCAGGTATGGCCCAAAACAAACAAGCATCAATGACAATAACAAATGCCTTCTAGCTGTGGGCCCGGGAAAAAGAGGAATCAGGTTTGGTGGCTGATGAACAAGTACTTTACCAACCCTCCAACAGTGAACATCTATATGGCATAAAATTATATTGAATTCCAATACCATCATGTCATGTTTACATCAGAAATCTCCCTCCTATTAGTGATATCTTGTTACATTTGTTTAAAGGAAAAAGAGAACAGTGCCTTTGCTACTTTTGTGAATGGCAAGAGAAACGATAGTAATATCAGTTATTTGGTTTTGTTTGCAAAGGACTGAAGAAACATGATGTAGGCATACAACGAATCACAGTGAGGAGGGCTGGGGCCGAGGAAGAGTGGAGCCGTCTCGATGGATGCCTTCAAATCTTGTTATCTATTGTTTAAATTATGTAACTGGACACTTCTTTGGAGAAGAGTGTTTCACAGACTGGTCACTTTCTGTTTTCAAGTAAATGAAGATTTGAGGCAAGGCCTGTTTAAGGTGAACAGAGCCTAACTTAGGAACCTGGGACAAGCCTGTGATGAACATGGTGCCTTTCATGTCAGGAGAAACCGCAACAGTCTGAGTCAGGATTTTCCAAGCAAAGCAGATGAGTATAATGACTGATTTCTCTCTGGACTCATCTAAGATCTCAGGGAGCTTTTGTATCTGAAGTATTTATTTTCATAATATTACTAATAAGTATGATACAGAGTTTGAATTAATCTCTTGAATTGTAAGGTACTGTCAGAGCCAAGAAGGGAGATTTTGTCTGCAGATTAACTTGTAATTTATGTAAAATTATGCTAGATAGTTTATGCTAAACTTGCTGGATATGTTCTTGATTGCTGAGTAACATGGTATTGGAAGTACATGATTAAAAATATCTTTGTTTTGTGGCATTTTTTACAAATATTCTCTTCTTCAGTTTTCCCATAAGTCAGTGAAATAATTGGCGCTGATGTTATCTTGGACACACAAAACAATGTGGTCACTAAAATAAAGTTAAAGACAAGTGAAAATTTGGAGGACAGGGGACTCTCTTCAATATATAATGATCGATGGCAATTGCGAGGTAAATACTCCAACAGAAAAATTGACAATATTTTTTCTCCTCAAAATGTGTAGAGGTGAAAGAAATATAATTTTTGGAACTTTCAGTGGTACCTGTAAATGGTAGACTGGTACTTTTCTGCTAAAATATTAGTTGGAAAAACTGTTTTAGAGGAAATTTGGAAATATATTTAAGCTTTAGAAATTTTCATAAAACTATACCCTAGTAACTTTATTTTACATATTTATACAAATGGAATGTTCATATATACTTTTGCAATCTTATCCTAATGAAATATTCATGAATTTCACAATTATGGCAAATGGTAATACTATCAGTAGCCTTATGAGTTCAACACAGTGGATAAAATACATGGTAATGGAGAAGAATACCAAGTTATTGGTAAGGCCAGAGAGTTAGTACAGTGGTTTTTAAAAAAATTTAAGGCCAAAGAGTTAGTACAGCAGTTAAGGCTCTGCCTTGCATGTGACAGACCTTGGTTCTATGACTGGAATTACTTATGGTCTTCTGAGCACTGCACGGAGTGACTGCTGAACTTAGAGCCAAGTAAGCCCTGAGCACTGGTGGGTGTTATCCCCCAAAAAATATACATAAATAAAATTTGTAAATGTTTTAATTAAGGAAAAAGAAATAAAACTCCCACTACTTGATGTTAAATTTAAAGACATAATAAAAAATACACAGATAAATTCTTAAAGACTGTTAATGAGCTAAAACAAAGAATAATTTATGCTTAGACATTTTTCCAACAAGTTTTGATGGTCCTTTAAAGCTTATAAACAAGGCATCATTCTCATCTTTTACCTGAAAACTGGTCTACTATCCCCTTTTTTCCCAAACAGATCTCTTGTTCATAAACAGTGAGAATTAGTTCAGGCAGCCTGTGGTGGGCTTACAGCTGTCATAAGAGCTCCTTAGCAGCTTCCAGTAGGATGTTCATTTCTTTTCTTTTCACAGGGGCCATACCCAGCGCATATACACACACTAGGTATGTGCTTTACTAATGGTGCTATTTCAGTGTTCTTAGATCTAATAGGTCCTGAATCTTGAAACTATCACTAGTTTTCTTCAGAGGTTTCAAAATGAAAATTTAAGAAAACAGGGCCGGGAGCGATAGCCCAGTGGGTAGGGCGTTTGCCTTGCACTCTCATGCTGGCCCGGGTTCGATCCCCGGCATCCCATATGGTCCCCTGAGCACCGCCAGGAGTAATTCCCTGAGTGCAGAGCCAGGAGTAACCCCTGAGCATCACCGGGTGTGACCCAAAAAGAAAAAAAAGGAAACATTCCTGGCTTTTTAAATGCTTTGATATACTGTTAGCCTTTGCCCAAATTAATAGTAGAATTATAGGTATTCCGTGTTGATACTAGTACCCTAGTTACACACTCCAAGTTGTCCCATAATGCATTATTTCTCAACATATTTTATTGATTGTTCTTCATTGCATAGAGCTCTTCAGCATTCTTCGCAGGTTTTTAATCTGTCTTTCAGTTTACCCCTACTGATGAAGGGATCTATCTCTTGGTCACAAGCAATGCTGGTGTTTTTCTTCCACCTTTAGTTTGATCATCTCTTTTAATCACCATCATAATCATAAGTCTCTTTTCAATGACACACTCAACATCCTTATTGCTTTCTGCAATGATCAGACATATTGAGGCTAATAGTGTTACAAAGCACCCCAAATTAAAGACAGAATATCTGCTGGTTACAGAAAACTTGTCCAAGGCTAAAACCACTACATCTTAACTGTGACAGTTTCGGTGGGCTGCAGGCAACGTTAAAACACCTTAGCTTTAGATGCAGTTTCTCATCTCAGTGAACGTTCATTGCATGCTGAACTGCCAAGCTTTTGTCCACTGCTGTGGTCCCATTCTTGTGAAGCATATTTGTGTGGATACTCAACCAATCATGTATCAATATGTAATTACAATACAACCAATGTAATCAAAATCGATACGCTTTAGATAGCACAGTTGGTTTGCATTATCTTCATGAGGCCTAAGGTTATGGGCTTGATCTCTGCGTGGGTTATTCAGTACACACAAAATCACTGCATGCTGTGGGTTGTGATATCCAACCATCTCACCAATACATGTTCTTAAATAGCACTGATATTCTTTCAACATGATCCATAAAGGACAATGCTGATATAGTACTCTGGAACAATCAGTATGTGACCTTGAATTCTTCAAACTGAAAGCCTTGGTGAATCATGATTCTAGGAGAAGATGCCTTAGTCATAGGTTTAAATTCAGGGAGAATAAAGAGCAATAAGCCCAGGTCCCATCATAATACTTGCCCAGTATAAGGTACTAAAGAAAGTCAAGAGAAGCTCATTTTTCTAATTGATATCATTAGAAAAAAATAGAGGGTGGTACCTGTTGTACCTCTCTCTTTGCCTGGGGACCTGATGATAATTGAGTTCATATTCTGAGATTTGTCAAAGAGCAGGTCAATGTCACTAGAGAATGTCACCCATTTGTCAAAGCACAGAAAACTACAGATTCACAACTCAGTTTCTGGTCTCAAATGCAATTTTCTCCCTCTGTTTTCAGAATCCGCTCCTCCCTCCGCCAGAGCTGCAGGCAGTTCTCTAAATAACACCGTGTCCCTGGCCTCCCAGCTCCCATTTGTGCGTTTCTGCAGGGCTCCTTTGAGCTCAGCACATGCTCCCCCCCACCCCCCCACTGCCTCCCATCTCCCCTGCTCATAGTCTTCTTTCGTCTGAGTCAACTATGAGTCACCTCACTCATTAGTGGAACTCAAAATTGCCTCTCCATCCTCTGGATCCTTTTTGTCTCTTTTCTTATATCTGGTTTTCTGGCAGCCTACAAGGGACAAATTTCTAGCTAGGGGCTGTCATTCCCAAGATGATCCCTTCAGTAAAGAGGTTGGCAGACAACGAATTAAATTAAAAGAATGGTAACACTGATGAGAATGTTGACAGTGTTGTACCAGGCGTTGCATCAGAAGCATTTTAATAGCCATATTTAGTTATTTAGTCTCTGCTTGTGTTGTCAGGTTATGGAACAGCACAGGGGCCTTCAGCCACTGTCCCTTCTTTTATTTCCTTGTCTCTTCTTTCCTTCCTCACCAGCAGATCCTACACAAATGTGTACTTGTACAGGCGCACCCACACATCTGGGATAAGAGGAGAAAGCTGGCAGAGTCCAAACTCTGTGGAAAGGCAGAAACAAGAGGGATGCCCTTTCATTGGTGGACAGTCCAGACTTGATTGGTTCATTGTTCTCGTATCTACTACCTTAAAATTAAAATTATAGCCCCAGAACTTTGTATGTAGTTAGTGGTGGATCAGAAAGGACAAAAAATTAAAGAATCTAGGCAGAAGTCAGTCTTCCTGGGCATATAAAAAGCCTGGTCTAATAATTCTAATAAGAAGCTCAGAGATGCAGAGGAAACACAGGGACCAGATCTATGTGTGATACCCAGCACTGCAGGCCCTCCATCCCCAACACTTCCCCACCCCAGCATCCCTGGGTGCAGCTCTGGAGGCCCTAGGCACCACTGAGTGTGACCCTAGTGTTTCCGCACTGAACTATCCAGTCAGACTGCCCAAGTACTACTTGGGAGGACCCTTCAAAAACCAAACAAGAAACGCCACATTTGTTGTAGACTGTATCAATCTCCAAACAATGCAATTCATTCTTTACTTTTACTGAGAACCTTTCATAGAAACAGGACAGTGACAGTTTTGGGTCCAGCAGAGGATATTGTTTGGAAAGGACCCCATCCTGGCCATAGACAATGTGCAAATGCTGAGCCGAATCTCCTCATGGAAGTTACTCACTGTCCATGCTTGCTACCCAGGAAACTCCTAAAGTCCAAATCCTGGAGTGGGAGGTTGCAGGACCTGCATTTCTGTAATCGCCCCAAAACACCCACACAGGAACCCTACTTGGGTGGCCAGACCCATAGGCGCCTGAACAGAACTGGGAAAGACTTGATCCCATCCCAGCACTTGACGGCATCCTCTGAGGTCTTCCTCTCTGGTTGCTTATGCTTACTTAGGAGGCCCAAAGAATGCTGACCTAGTCCACTCCAAGTGCTTGACTTTCTAATGTCTTCAATTGAGCATTTAGCATCTTATTTGAGGGTGTGAAAATGGTATGATTCAGGCTTGGAATTTGGACAAGAATAAAGGCCCATTTATCTTCAACCCCATCTATGCAATTTCTTGGAGGCTGTCTTAAAAATCTACTTTTATGATTTATCACTTATAATGTGCCCTTTGCCAATATTTCTATTGAAGTTTTTGCCTTTGAATTGTTGCATTATGATTACTCCAATTAAATGTCTGTCTTTTAATTTTACGTATTAATTTATAGAAAATGATAAGGAGATTGATTTTTAAAAAAAGGATGGAAATCGTTCGGGGCCCTGGCCAGTAGCCCCTGGCACATATGAGGGAGACCTAGATCTTGCCAGTCTTCATCCCTATGAAAAAGGAGAGGGATGGACTTGGGAAAAACTCTGCCTTGCCACTGCTGAGAAAGGAAAGAAAGACACCAACTGAGCGGGGTGTTCTGGCGTTTACTTAGCATAGCTTAGGCTTTTTATACATTTCTGGGTAGAGGGGATACAAAGCACAAATAGCATCCTGAGCCATTGCAACAAAGTAGTCAAAAGGCCAGGCACTTCCTGTATACTCAGGTGTTGTTCTCTTGTGGATGTAAGTAACCATTTAGGCTTTAGGAAGTTTTATTACCTTGAAAACAGCCCACTTCTGAGTCCCGCCTAAAGGGCCTTACGGTGGGGAAGAATCAGGCCCCAAGACTAGCTGCTTAGTGCCCAATAGAAACTTATAATCCAACAATATCATAACTAGACATCTATCTAAAGCATCTGAAAACACTAATTTGAAATGATGTATGCACCCCTGTGTTCTGAGTTGGCATGACTGATAGACGCTAAATCATGGACTCCACCAAATGCCCATCAACAGGTGACGGAACACTGGTCTAGGTCCTCAGTGGAATACTGCTCTGCCACTAGAAAAAAAAAAAACTTTTCCTGCCCTTTAGAACAAAATGAATGCGTTTTGAGGTGATTGTGTTTTGTGAAAGACTACTATCTTATAGAAAGTTTTACTATATATGGAATATAAATAATGAAAGCAAAGTAAAAACCTGGAAAAACACAACAAAACAAATTCAAAGTCTCACTTAAGAACTGTGGAGGTGGGACAGAGCATTGTACAGCGGGTAGGGCATTGACTTTGCATGCAGCTGACCTGGGTTCGATCCTCTTCATCCCATATGATCCTCCAAGCACTGCCAGAAGTAATTCCTGAGTGGAGAGAGGAGATCCCTGAGCATCTCAGGGTGTGCCTGCCCCCAAAAAGAACTGTGAAGGTTCCCAGGGGGAAAGGGGTGAGCAAGAGAATAAGCAAAATGTCTTTGTTATAGAGAAGTGGAACAATCACACACAGAGAAAATTGGGGCTGGAGCGATAGCACAGCAGGTAGGGAGTTTGCCTTGCATGCAGCTGGTCTGCGCCGGCCCGGGTTCCATCCCCGGCATCCCATATGGTCCCCCAAGCACCGCCAGGAGTAATTCCTGAGTGCAGAGCCAGGGAGAAACCCCTGAGCGTCGCCAGGTATGACCCCAAAAAAAGGAAAAAAAATTGAAGTTAACCCCCAAAAACCCTAAATATTATAAATTAATGATAAATCAACAAAAAAGTTTGAAAATAAAATTTTAATTTCAGGATAATGTTAAATTTTCTTGCTAATCTAAACAGATCCCTTTACCTATTCTTGTATGGCTCCTTGACTCATAAATGGAGGTAGAAAAAAAAATGACATATCTCCGGGTACTATTGGCTATAGAAAGAAAATCCACATGGGGTACATGAGTACCACTCTGTGGTACATGAGTACTTTGTTTCCAGAGTGAGCTTATATGACTCATAATTTTATTAAACCTAGTTGGAAACCTAGCTGACTGGTATTGACAAATGCCAGTTTTGTTTTCAGATATGTATTTTTTTTTATTTTTAGTTTGCTTCTGGGAAAACAAACATTTATTGCATTCTTACAAGTATTATAAGTAGTATTCTGGTTTTAGTGATGTTAAATATTTATTTAGGGCTAGGTATATAGCTCAGTATCAGAGCAATACTTCATATGTATGAGTCTCTGGGTTCAATCCCCAGTACCACACACACAAAGAAACTAATAAAAAATAAGCATAAATTGAAATTACCTGTTATAAATTTGTGAATGTACCTATGATTTTTGTTTGTTTTCCTTCCCTTCTCAACTACCTCTTTCTAAGTTATCTGAAGACAAAAATCTACTTTCACTCCTAACAACCAATTAAGAAACCACCTCAGTACTGAAACAAAGAATTCATTTGGTTTCTGCATTTGCTATCTCATTTCTAGGATGACCTTATGCTTGTCAAAATCAAATAGTAGACATTGTAAGTCAAAAAATATTCCTATTGATTTAAAAAAATTTTCACCCCATAATCCGTGTTTAGGAGCTATTCCTGATTCTGTACCAGCGGTCTTTCCTGGTGGTGCTTGGGGAATCATATACTATGGTTCCTGCTGATGCTTGGGGGACCTGGAATGCAAAACAGGATCAGCTACATGCAAGGCAAACACTTTAACCTCTGTACTCTCTTCAGACCTAATATTCCAATTTAGACTCATAGTTTTTCTGTCTAGCTTTGAGACAGATAAAATGTGTACTCTTTCCCTGCACCAAATATGGTATTTACTGCTTTTAGGTGCTTTAACTCCTGCCTATTTTTTTTCTTTAAAATGACTGCACTTAACCATCAAGAGTACAATCGAATGCTTAAAGACAGTATGTTTTGCCTCTCATTAGTAGTTGTATTTTTAATACAGTCAAGGGACAGATCCGTTTAAGGCAAAATATTCACCTTCATCCAAGCACAAAGGGTCTCCCCCTCCACTGTCCTACTGGTTCCCCTATCCCCTCATCACTTTCCTACACACAAAAAATGCCTTATGATGCCCCACACTGAGCATAGATAAAGTAAACCAAGCCTCAAAGTCAATAATATTGAATCCCAACCATTTGCCAAGCACTGTGCTAAGTGCTTTCACATACATTTTCTCATCTAATGGATCTTTCGTTTTCCACTGCAGGGAGACAGGAAGATTGTGCCTTGGTTTGCTGCCTCCGTGACCTGGAATGCTTATTCCTCCCCCATCAAACTGAACCCAATGCGGGATGTGAGGGAACTCAGTTTGAGGCAAAATCCACCCCTTTTTTCATCTCATCCAGGTTCCGAGAAAACTGTTCACTGCTTTCTCATTTCTGGAAAATAAGAGCAATTTATTGACAGGAGAAAAGCGAATGGTCAGGTTTGAGGGGCTCTTTAACCCACAGACTTCCTCACTGAGGATGAGGGTGGGGGGAAAGCGAAAAAGACTCTCTGGACCTCTTTTTACAGTATTCATTAGGCTTTTAATTTTAGATTTATTTTTGTTTGGGGGCCACACCCAGCAGTTAGGATCCTCTTCTGGCTCTGTGCTCAAAGACATACATGACTCTATGCTTGCGTGTCCCTATGTGAAGCCAGTATTTGAACCAGGATCACAGCCACAACCACATGTTAGGCAAGAGCCTTAACCTTTGTACTATCTCTCTGGCCCAAACCCATTGACCTTCTTAGGGAACAAGGTACATTCAATTCTTTCTGTGCTCCCTGACTATTTCCCTTGTGAAAATAGTTACCCTGGAGAAAATGGGACAGATCCGATCTCTTCCTGATTATCTGCCATTTACTCTTCCTACCATGAACCTCAAATTTGGATTCCACTAAGGAAAACTTCATGAAGCTTGAGTGAAGTTGCATAACGAGTGAGAAAGGAATCTTCCTTGGGCACTGGAAGGAGGGCTGACTCACCATCTCAGCTCTTAGGAATGGCTCTCCAGCTGCTGACAGAGGCCACACGAGTTCAGGCACCAGCCCTGCAGGGACCTCCCAGTAACTCACAAAAAAGGAGGAAACCAATAACTGGTCAGAGCTGGGGTGGGGCAACCGACCCATGACAGCGGCCTGCAATGGAGGGGTCACTGCGGCCCAGTGGTGTTGCAAGCCTATAACTGGTCCAGTCTGGTGGATAAATGGTGCCCGATAACAGAATATCATGGGAAAAGATGTCTTTATTATTTTTTAACTATTTTATTTTTAATATTTTATTATACCACCATGAAATATACAATTACAAAGATGTTCATGTTTGGGTTTTGGTCATACAGTGTTCCAGCACCCATCCCTCCACCAGTGCCCATTTCCCACCACCAATGTCCCCAAACCCCTCTCCCCCCCCCCCCTCCCCTAGCCTGACTCTATGGCAGGTTCTACATCTCTTCTCTCTCTCTCTCTCTCTCTCTCTCTCTCTCTCTCTCTCTCTCTCTCTCTCTCTCTCAAGGATGTCTTTATAATCAGTACGCAACAAAGTTTCTAATCCGGCAGCTTATTATTTATTCTTTCACTTGTATATCAGATATTTGGGTGACTATTTCTGCCACTCAGCTAGAGCTAGAGGATAAAGCACAGACTTTATCCTCAAAGAGCTGACTATTCATCAAAAAAGACAAAAAGACAATAGACATGGAAACTCATGGAAAAGAGGTGCTCAGGCCTTGAGAGTGTGCTCAGCCAGGAGGGATGATACTCCAGGTGGGGGAAGCGGTGGTCAAGCTTACAGAGACCAGAGAACTGTCCCATTAGAGAAGCCAGTGGAGTGATGTGGTTGAGGTTTGCAGGGGAAGAAGTCAAAGATGATGGTGGTGTCATGAGCAGGAGTTGGATTATACAGATATAATTTGCATGTTCTGGGGAATGAAACTCATCCTGTGAGTAATGGATTTCTGCAGGGAAAGGACAGATCTGCTTTTATTGTTTTTACTTGGGAGGAACTTGAGGGTCATACTGGGTGCTATCCAGACTCCATAGTTCCTCAGAGCTCCATCCAAGAGAAAACCTGATTTTTAATTTTTTTTTATTTTTACAATTACAAAGATATACAATTAAAAAGTTCATATTTGGGTTTTGGTCATACAGTGTTCCAGCACCCATCCCGCCACCAGTGCCCATCTCCCACCACCAACGTCCCGGTTCCCTCCCCCTCCCCAGCCCCTCCTCCATGGCAGGTTCTTTATTTCTTTCCCTTTCTCTCTCTT
Organism: Cryptotis parvus; assembly: GCA_021461705.1. Taxonomy (NCBI): domain Eukaryota; kingdom Metazoa; phylum Chordata; class Mammalia; order Eulipotyphla; family Soricidae; genus Cryptotis; species Cryptotis parvus. The sequence continues at coordinate 354,918 of JAJIBD010030536.1, forward strand.
TCTCCCTTTCCTTCCCCTCCAGACTATGGATTACAGAACACACATTAAAGGGCTATCATGTGTATCCTTTTGCCTCTATTTAATGCTCAGTTCTAGGTTGGCATTAGTACCCTCGACAATTGTTAGCACACTGTTCCATTTTCTGTCTTACCTAGCCTCTGACTCCCACACGTTTGTGATAATTTCCACCTTTGACAAGACCTCCTGATATATGTTTCACTTGACCTTGGATATTGGTATCATAATATGTACATATATATTTATGTTATGCAAATAAATGCAGTCATTCTGTATCTGTCTCTCTCCTTCTGGCTAATTTCGCTCAACATAATCTTCTCCATGTCCATCCATTTATAGGCAAATTTTATAACTTCATTTTTTCCTAACAGCTGCATAGTATTCCATTGTGTAGATGTACCAAAGCTTCTTTATCCAGTCATCGATTTTCGGGCACTCTGGTTGCTTCCAGATTCTGGCTATTGTGAATAATGCTGCTATGAACATAAAAGTAGGGATGGTGTTTCCGTTGCATATTTTTTGGAGAAAACCTGATCTTTCCCCTATAAGTTTCATCAGTAAGTGCTCGAGATGAGAACCTTCTACTGAGACTATACCACCTACACTGCAGAGCCTGGAAAGCTACCTGTTTTTTATTTGTTATGCCAAAAACTAGTAACAATTATGGCCTCAATTCCATGACCTGAAAAAATCGTTTGAGGCTTTTCCTGTCCCTGGAGCAAGCAGATGCCCTTGGGCTACACTTACTTGTGACAGGACGTATGGAGATGTTACTGGTACCTACTCAAGCAAATCCATGAACCGGAGGACAGTGATACAGTGACAGACAGTGATTCAAGCCTACTCCTGAATCTGTGCTCAGAGATCACTCCTAGAGGGCTCAGGGGAATTCATTGCTGGGGATTGAACCAGGATGGTCCATGTGTAAGGCAAGTGCCTTACCTCCTGTCCTGTTTCTCTGCCCCACATCTGCTTTTGAAGGAAGTTTTCTCCCTAATTGTAATGTAGAGTTTGGAGGCAGGAACACAGGCATGGACATAGGAGAACTAAGATGGAGGATTGTGCTGTGAACCTAGGAAGGGAATAATCTGAATCTTGGAGTCAGAACTAGTTTGCTCTCAGACCACAATCACTGTCATCACTGTCTTCCCATTGTTCATCGATTTGCTCAAGTGGGCACTAGTAACATCTCCATTAGTCCTGTCACAAGCAAGTGTAACCCAAGAGCATCTGCTTGCTCCAGGGACAGGAGGAGACCGAAACCATTCTTCAGGTCATGGAACTGAGGTTCATAATTGCTACTAGTTTTTGCCATAACAAGTAAATAAAGCACGGGTAGCTTGCCAGGCTCTGCCGAGTAGGTGGTATAGTCTCATCTCAAGCATTTACTGATGAAACTTAAAGGGGAAGATCAGGTTTTCTCTTGGATGGAGCTCTGAGGAACTATGGAGTCTGGATGTTGAGAATGACTGACTGCATGATGTGTGGTTTGCTCTGGCTTCTTGCTAGGCTTACTGGTATCAGTTAGAACCTGTCTAGAACTGTATACAATGTATAAATGTGAAAGATCTTTGGAAGGACCTTATCCTAAAATCAGCATTCTCTAAGAATATTGCTATATATTGCCACACACTGCTTTGAATCTTGACAACACATATGGTCCACTGAGCACTTTGAGGTGTGCCCCTGAAAACAGTTATGTTTAAAGGCCAGCGAGACAGTGCAACATGTAAGGAACTCACGGTTGGATCCCTGGTACCTCGTATGTTCCTCTGAGCATGCCAGGAGTGACCCCTCAATATAAAGGCAGGATTAAGCACTGAGCATTGCTAGGTGTGTCTCAAAACAAAACTAAAACCAAAAATTAAAAATTTAAGTTATTCTTTTACTCTATGATAGTCAATTAAGAGTGCAGTGCTATCATAGTAAAAAAAAATCCTGTGTACCTTAATTTTAAAACATTTTATTGCTGGAAAATGCTAAGAATCATCTGAGCTGTTGGGGAAATGGTTCGAAAGACTTTTACAGCTTAAGGTTTCCAGAAACTTACAATTTACATCAAGTGCAATTTCTATGAAGCCCAATAAGGTGAAGTGCAATAAACTGAGGTGTGCCTGTAACTTGGGCCCTAAAGCTGGGGCAATAGGGTGCAGAGAAAAAACAAACTTGAGAGACATAAAAGTGACTGCACCAATTGTGTCTGGTGATGAGCCGCAGGTTGAAGAGATCAGAAAGGCTATGGTGGGTGCAAGTAGAGAATGGGAGGAGAAGCTTTCTGGAAGAGGATGAATTCAGGTTGAAGTGGAATGCCGTGCAGAAATCCTGCCGTTGACCTGAATAGCAACAGAAGAAGGTCTGAGCAACTCATAGGCTTTCCAGGTACACAGCAAAGGAGGCTTACAAACAATCCCCCAAAGCCAGAGAGGCCGAGAGCCCTAACACAAGCTCCTACTAAGAAACCTGACTGATTCCGACTGAGGACCGAGGCTGCAGACGAGAGGTCTTCAGAACTTGCAGCCAAGGCCTGACAAGCTGTTTCCATGGAGACGCAGTGTGCGCAGGAGGGAGTGAGTAGGAGGGCTGATCCATTCCAGAGCCTTGGGTCACAAGGCTGTGGCGGGCTAACAGATAAACAGGAAAAAAGACACAGTCAGTCAGAAAAAGGATGTTCAAAACTATTGGCAGCTAATTGCGGTTGTATCGTCATAATTCTAGATTAAACCTAACAATTTAGAAGGATTAGGGTAAGCCACTTAATGACCCTGCTAGTTATTTAAGGTACCACTTAATGAGGACACAGGGAAGTCGATGCCAACTACGACTAATTCAACATGTAGCTATGCCCATCTTAAGCCCTTTTGAATCTGCGAACTCTAAATAACTTCAGATCACTTCCAAGATCTGGAGGAACAGGCAGAGTGACTGGATTATTTTTTATTTTTTATTTTTTGTCATGATGATTGCAGAATATTTAGGAAAATTTGGGCGCTCTCTGGAAAACTAAGGTACCAACTCAACTCCACATCAGATACTATTATAAACTATTTCAGGAGATTCAATAGCAGTGGAGTCCTGGCAAGGTGCTGTGGAATGGGGTGTGTTGTTTGGTTGGTTAATTGGTTTCATGTTATGTGTGTGCTAAAATATTCATAATATGAACTTGACCATTTTGACCAATTTTAAATGTACAATTTAATGGCGTGTCATATATTTATACTCTGGTATCTTATATCACCACTATTTCGAAAACTTTGCTATAGTCCAAAAAGAAGAAAGTCTCACCATATGATTCAGCAATTTTATTATTCAATATCTATCTGAAGAACACAAAAACACTGATTTAATTAGATGCATGCATGCCTATGTTCATGGCAGCACTATTTACAATAGCTAATAGAAAGAGAGAGACAAGTACTGGACTATCTCACTCATATACAAGACAGAAAAAAAGCAAAGCAAGGGAAGAGGCCAAGCCAAATGAAAACAAACCCTTCTGCTCTGAGTGCGTAACTGAGGTTAAAAAAACAGAATGGGGAAGACTGTCTGAAGAGTGTGGGAAACCCAGTGGATTGTGGTAGAGAGATATTGATTCTTGGGTCCTGAGTGTGGTAAAATGCATTATGGAAGGGCCTGAGTGATAGTACAGGGATTAGGTACCTTCCTGGCATGTAGTCAAGCTTAGTTCAATCCATGGCATCACCTATGAGTCCCTCCAGGGAAGTCTGAGCACCAACGGAGTGGCTCCCACACCAAAACAAATAAATAAAAAAATACATTTGGATAGATCTAAAGCTGTATTATTAAAACATACATACATATCTCAGAAATCAATGTTATCTCAATTAAAAAAAAGCAGGAAGAAACCCTCTAAAACCAGTAAGCAATGACTCACCATTAGGCACCAGTATTTTAAAAAACTTTTATTGTGTTCTGAAAACTCTGCCTGCCAGGCATGGTGTCCGATTAGCAGCTTCAAGGAATGAGGCACTGGTGGAGGGATGGGTGCTGGAACACTGTATGACTGAAACCCAATTATGAACATCTTTGCAATTGTATATCTCACAGTGGTAGAATATAAATAAATAAACAAATAGATAAATAGATAAACAGTTAAATGAATGAATGAATGAATGAATGAATGAATTGAACTTAAAGAAAAAGAAAACCGAGTTGATCAGTTGCACTTATTCAGAACTGGGATTTCTTTTTTTCCTTCCTTCCTTCCTTCCTTCTATCCTTCCTTCCTTCCTTCCTTCCTTCCTTCCTTCCTTCCTTCCTTCCTTCCTTCCTTCCTTCCTTCCTTCCTTCCTTCCTTCCTTCCTTCCTTCCTTCCTTCCTTCCTTCCTTCCTTCCTTCCTTCCTTCCTTCCTTCCTTCCTTCCTTCCTTCCTTCCTTCCTTCCGTCTTTCCTTTCTTTCTTTCTCCAAAGAGTTCTTGTCCTGTGGGTGAACTTGTTAAAACTCATCTCTGAAGAGAGACTGGTTTTAACCACCTTAATCACTGATGGGACTTATTGACCTTGATCTCTAAGGTATTCAAATGGCTTGTGGCAATGCTTATTAGAAAGTCAGTAAAAATTAAGTCAGTACCACATTTTCTAGTAAAGATCCTACATTCTGGAGGCAACTTTTGTTTAAGAACAGTATATAAAAAATGGGAGGTGAACATTACAGGAACCAGCATGATTTTATGAACCCCCAAAACAATAGTCCTTGAAGAAAATGAGACATGGTTCTGGCTTAGAACAGTAAATGACGACTTCTTCCAAGAAGATTGGGACTGGAAATTCCAAGTTCGGTACTTCCTTTTCTTACACAATGAAATGTTTCATGAGTGTGGTATCAGTCTTTGAAATATTGTTTCCTCATCCTCCAAGTTCAAGGTGTTTAGAACATGGGGCTTCAAGGCCAAAACACAGCCTGAACCTCACAGATTCAAAGCAGTGATAACTCACTCCCAGACAGATCTCTCCCAGAGAGACAAATAGTTCCAGAAGGAGGGAAAAGGAATAGGGAGGCAGAGAGTGGGGGTGAAGGTGTGGGGTGACAGCATATCTATCCCACTAGAAACATCATCTGAACCTTGGTTTGGGGCTCCAGTAGTGAGACAAATACTTTAAGCACCACAGAATGTTCCAAAAACCAGTAGCAATTATGGACCTCATTCCCATGACCTGATGGAATGGTTTGAGGCTCTTCCTTCCTGTCCCTGGAATGAGCAGATGCCCTTGGGCTACACTTGCTTTCGATAGGACAGGACATATGGAGATGTTACTGGTGCCTGCTCGAGCAAATGGATGAACAACAGGAAGACAAGTGACAAGTGATACAAGAGAATATTTAACATATTTTCCTTGTCAGGGTTGAGAGATAAGAATTGGTACCTTTTGTTAGAGGACAGGTTTAGCTAACCTGGGAGCTTTGTTGTTTTGCCCACTCCCAGCTTAATCTTATTTAAGCCAAGGTTCATTCTAATGAGACCTCTCTTCTATGTAAACACTGCTAGAGGGTGTGGCAGTTACAGAAGTCACCTTGATTGAATAACTTCCGACTTATACATCTACTAAGACTTCTATGTTTTCTAGATTGGGCACAGCTCTTCTTTATACCCACTGCACCCAGCGTGGGACAGTTAGAATTTACCAGGAGACTACCACCCTGGCTACGTTGAGACTATAGGAAGACTATAGGAAGGATCATACTAGTTTGCTCTAAGCAGGCGAGTGTGACCCTTTCAGTACACAAGAACAAGATACTCAGAATCACCCTGGTGCAGATAATAATAAGAAGGACCTTGTGGGTACCATCTAGATTACATGAAGCTAATGAAATTAAGATGTATTACTTTATATCAGCCCTCTCTCTCTCTCTCCAGTGTTTTACATAAGAGATAATCTCGGGATTAGTCCTTGGCATAACCTTTGTTTATACCTGCAATAGGGTGTGGCACTACACTCTGTTTAGAGTTCTTTGTTGACATGACCCTCCCGGTTGGATTACTTTGGTGTATATAAGGGGCTGACTTGAGGCCCCTTCACCTTTTGGGCCTTTAGCTTTCGGCTTTTTGGCTCCTGTGGCTTTTGGCTCCTCGGCCTTTTGCTTTTTGACTTTTAGCTTTTTGTTGTTTGGCCTTTTGCTCCTTCTTCTAGGTAGGACTCAGCTCGGGTGAGATCCTCTCTCTTTGGTGGGAGACTTAGGCTCTTTTGTATGGTCTAAGTTCGGAACAGAGCTAAAGTTTGTTCATTATATTGGAGTGCTGTGGAAGAGCTTTTGTACTATTAAAAGCCTTTTTGGAACTGCACCGGAGTTTTCATCTATTCTCCCAGTGTCCTTGAAGGTAGAAGAGAACTTCTGTCCTGACACTGTCAGGGACCCCGGCAGGCGTTCCCTGACAACTTTTATTTTATCATACCTATTTTAGTGGTTGACTTTGAATAGTAACTGCTGATATTTTTGTGTTTGGGGCGTCAAAATGAAATACTTCCCAGGGCCTCTCTATAAAGTTTTCATTTTGTCAGAGGTGATTTCCGGTACCTTTATCTCTAAGTGAATCTTCTCATACTGCACTTAGGTTGAGTACAACACCAATCCTGAATGAAGATTTCAGAAAATGTTGTTAAAAGTCAAGAAACATTTTGCATGACTAGAGAGATAGTACAGTGGATACAGTACTTATTTTGCACATGGCTGACACAGGTCCTGGGTTTGATCTCTGGTTTCCCATATGATCCCCTGAGCTGTACAGGAATAATCCCTGAACTCATAGAAAAGAGTAATAATCTTAAGAACCCCCTTGGTGTGACCCAAATCCCACCCCTTAAACACTAAAAAAGAAAAACTAAAGTGTTGCTATCATTTTTTAATTATTTTTAATTAATTAATTATTTTCTAGCTATGCTTAGGGATTACTTCTGGCTTTTCAGTCAGGAAGTACTCCTGGTGGTGCTTGGAGACCATATGGGATCCCGAGGATTGAACCTAGGTCGACCATGTGCAAGGCAAATGCCCTACCAATTGTGCTATCGCTCTGGCCCCTCTCTTTTTTTAAATTTTATTTCAACACTGTGATTTGCAAAGTTGTTCACAGTACAGTTGTTTCGAGTATTCAATATTCCAGCACCAGTTCCACACCAATGTGCCCTTACCACCACCAAAGACCCTTGTTACCCATCCCCAAGACTGCTCTCTTAGCTGAGACTAATTAATTTAGTTTATGTTGCTTATTACAACATATACCTCGTAATGGTATTGCTAAAGTCTTTTTACTGAGCTGTTACATGCAAACTGGGCCATCTGTGTTATTGCTTTCACTTACTGAACTTGGTGGACTTCAACTCATTTTTAGCACATTTTTGTTTTAATTTGTTAACAGACATTCAATATATAACCCCAATCCCACCACCACTGCCACTTCCCACCACCATTATCTCCAATCTTTCCAATCATCCCCAAGCCTATCCCTATAGCAAACCCTCAACAATTTATTTTATATTGCTTGTTATAGATAATTTGCTAAAAATGATCAAGAAATATTTTCTTAGAAGAAAGTGAAGATTGTTCAATTGCACTATGGAGCCATTAAGCCCTTGTATAAGAAATCACTGATATGTTGTTACAGGATGAGCATTGGGAGTATGTGTTTTGTTATTGGTTGCCTTATACTTTATATTAAATGTGATGTGTTACTCTGTATATCAGTACAGCAGTGTTTGAGATTCACAAGATTTGTGTCTGTGCTCTTCAGGAATTCCAAAATTTTTAATGGGGTGATAAAATTGGAGTTAAATTTTTAACTGGGTGGTATCTTTGGGTGCGAGAGTGACTGCCTGGCAGTCTGGAAGAACAGGGAAAAATGTTCTTCTGGAAAAGGGGGGAGGTAGCCCATGCCCCACTCCATGAAATCCTGGAGATTTTAGGCACAAAGCCCACATACCTGAGGTTTTCAATGGATTAATTTCTGAGGGGAGCTCATCAGAGCAGTGGAGTCTGACCTTGAACATGGAAGTGTTTGTGGAGTATGGAGACGTTTGGCTGCTGGAGCTCTGTTGGAAGGGGCCAGACCGTCACCAGTCACTCTCCAGGGTGCCCCAGTTGACTCAGCCTGGTGCAGGGATAGGAAGCATCTCTGCCCAAATGTTCCTATCATTAAGATTCTCTTTTGGAGGCAGAGTCAGGTGTGTACCTCCCATTCCTGCACTGTAGGACATCACATGCTCCCCCCACCCCCCGCTCCCAGCACCACAAGGTATAATCCTGGTGGTGCTGCATCATCACAAGATCTGAGCAGCATACTCAGGCCCAAAAGTGATGAACCATCAGGCCCAGTTGGCTAATACTGTAGGAGTGTCACTGTGGCCCACTAAGCACTCTTGAGAGTCACCAGCCCCCTTAAAGCACTGTGATGGGACACTTTCCAGAACGGTATGAAAGGAGTTCCACAGATTCACTTCTTAAAGAAACAATTTAAAAACCATTAGTTTAAAAATATGCTTACGTGTATGAGAACTGCATTAAAACCCTGGCACCCTACATAAATAAATACATAAAAAAGAAATACAGTGTGATTTCACAAAAGGAGAGGAAATCTAAGGTCAGAACCCCTGCCTTCACCTCCTGTCCCGCTTGGAAAGCAGAGGCCTTGCTCCAAGAGAAGTGGGTCATTGTTCCTGCCCCACCCCCATTTCAGAACAGAACCTCAGAAAGTTTTCCCAAAGGAAGAGACAGACAAATTTCTCTTGCTCTGCGTAAGGGAACTGACTTTATTTGGAACAGAATATGGGAAAGTTCAAGCCAAAGGGAGTTTTGGCCAATAGCGGAGATTTTAATGATAAGCTCCATAAGGCAACAAGCTACTTTATCAGACAGATCAAAGTCACTAAGCTATTTTATCAGCAAGAAAGGAGTAGGGCTGTGTGTCTGTGTGTGTGGGGGAGGTTGGGGGGGTGACACCTAAAAAGAGTGCTTCGGGGGTCAGGAAGAAATTGCAAACTTTGGCTTCAATAACCATGTCCCCACCATATTTCAGTTGAACTGGATCTGACTCTGGGGCATTTTACTCTTCAGGGCATTGTTGAAAATAATAAAGTGCTTATTTGCAACTAATGGAGCTTAACAGCTGGAGCTAATATCAACAAATGCCTATGACTTAACTGAGATCTGGATGGAGATAGTGAAAGAGAACTATACTCAAGTTCCTGTCATCCCAGGATGACCAAACAAACCTGAGGCTCTGAGGTATATCAGAGATTCCATACTTCAGGGAAGTCAATTTTACTAAAATAATCTAGCTAAGTCAATAAAGCTATCAAAAAGTAAACTAATAATACACTCGTCAGTCCAGAAAATAATGAGTTTGGGGAAGGATCAGAGCCCAGTGTTGTTACAATAGGCTATCTGAAATGTCTAATTTTCAACAAAAAAATATTATGATACAGGAAAAGAAAAGTGAAGTATGATGTGACCCACACACAAAAGAAAAATGTGTTGAAAAATAAAGCTGAAAATTTCTAAAACCTGTCGTCCCAGGAGTTCTACTAACTCCAACAGTGATAAATAGATACCCACAAACTGACGTAGCAGAAATGCTGAGTGGGAAAAATACTGAAACAAAATCTTATCACATCCTAGAGAGCCCAAGTGGTGGGTGATGGGCCTCCAGAAACAGTGGAGCCGGCAGGTAGTGAGATAGTGTATTCAAAATGTTAGCATGAAAGGAGGAATACTGTCAAGGAAGAATTTTAATAACCAAGAAATAGCTTAGAAATGTATAACTTTTCACAAAGAAAACTGCAGACCCAGATGATTTTTTCTCTGTTGAATTTTACCAAAATTTAAGATTTAAGTAAAATTCTTCACTAACTCAAGAAATAGAAATAAATACATTATAACTCATTCTGTGAGACCGTATAACCCTGATCCCAACACCAGGCATCTTAACAATATCTCTCATGAAGATAGGCACAAAAATTTATCAGGGACCGGAGCGATAGTACAGCAGGTAGTACATTTGCCTTGCATACGGCCGACCCGGGTTCGATCTCTGGCATCCCAGTTGGTCCCCTGAGCACCACCAGGAGTAATTCCTGAGTGCAGAACCAGGAGTAACCCCTGAGCATTGCCAGTGGGACCCAAAAAAGCAAAAAAAAATTATCAAAAGTATACTAGCAAACTAAATCTAATAGCATAAAAAGTAACACACATTATCAGAAAAAAACCCCACATAGGTACAAAGTTTCACAACATTAGATTTGACAATGATATCTTGAATCTGATACCAAAGGCATCTTGGATCTAATGACAAAGGTAATCCTAGACAAAAACTATATAAACCATGAAAACTAAAGAGGTTTTAAGGTATGTTGTATTATTATTAAGTCTTCAAAAGAAAAATTTCCTACAATAAGCTATAATCTGGATGAACTTTGAGGCAATTAGAATATTCTAAGTATTTTCACTCATGCTAGTACTTTCACTTATGCTTAGCACTTAGTAAAATACGCTTAGTAAAATATAATATGCCTAGTAAAATACATTAGTACATCTACAAAATGGAATATTATGCAACCACCAGGAAAACTGAAGTAACGAAATTTGCCTATAAATGGAAGGACATGGAAAGTATCATGCTGAGTAAAATGAGTTAGAAGGAGAGGGACAGACATAGAGTGACTGCTCTATGTGATATAAAATAATGTAGTATAACACCTAAGTTCACTAGAAACAAGGGCCAGAGGACTGGTCTGTGGTTAGAAACTTGCCACAAGTGTGTGTGAGGGGTGGGGATCAGAGGAGGGCAGTTAGGATAGAGAAGGAACCACTATGATGACAATAGTTGGGAATGTAACTCTGGACAAGAACCAAATGTTGAAAGTAGGTACACGATAACCTTCCAGGATCTGTATTGCAAACCATAATGCCCAAAAAGGAGAGGAAAGGGAGGGGAGGGAGAGGAGAGAGAGAGAAAGAGAGAGAGAGAGAGAGAGACAGAGGCACAGAGTCAGAGAGAGAGACAGAGAGAGTGACAGAGAGAGAGACAGAGAGAGAGAGAGACAGAGAGAGAAGTGCCTGCCATAGAGGCAGATTGGGGTTGGGAGGTTGGGAGGGAAACTGGGACATTGGTGACAGGAAATGTACCCTGAAGAGATGGGTGTTGGAACACTCTATGGCTGAAACCCAATCATGAACAACTTTGTGACTGTGTATTATCTTGCAATGATTCAATCAAAATAAGAAGTGAAAAGAGAAAGAAATATATATGTATATGTAGCAAAAACAACAACAAAACTGTATAATTCTACCTATAAGAGGTACCTACATTGGTCAAAATCATAGTTTCAGGAATGCTGATTAATAAAGTATGGGGCAGGAGAAACATAGATTTATTATTTAGTAGCTATAGAGTTTCAATTTTATAAAACAAAAGATACTTATGGAAATGATGGTCCTGCTTAAAACTACGTATTTAAAGAAGTTTAAGATGGTATGTTTTTGTTATATGTGTCTTATCATTCTTTTAAGTTAGAAAATATTGATTATATTTAATGATAAAGTAGGAATCATATTAGAAATGAAAGATTTTGCCTTTATAGACAAAATTAATTAACATAATCTCTCAAGATTAGTAGAACAAAGATAAAATACACATGATCATCTCCATAGATAAAGAAAAATAGCATCTGGAAAAATTAGCATCCAATAGTCAGCATACTGGGAACAGAATAGAACTTCTTTATCCAATTTAAGTGCAAATGCACAGCTAGTATCATATTTAACAGGGGAAGACCATGTGTTTTCACCAGAAATAAGATAAAAATGCCCGTTCTTGCCACTTCTATTCAACATTTTACTAGATTTTTATAAAGATAATTAGGTGAGTATTAAAAAGCATCCACATTGGAAAGGAAGAAAAATATTTCTCTATGAGAACATGGTATCATCATGTTTATAAAAATATTCCAAGAAATATACTAAAAATACTAATAGGGTTAATTTTTAAAAAGTTAACAAAGGTTTTAAGTTACAAGATCAATATGTAAACATTAATTGTAGTTCTATTTACTAACTATGAACAATCTTCCTTAAAATTTAGAAGATAATTCCATTTATAATAACATCAGAAGGAATAATAAACTAATAAAGAAAATTACTAAAACTGAGTGTAGAAATTGAAACTCTAATGATTGTTGAAAGAAATTAAAGACCTAAATAAATAAAGACTTTTCACATTCATGGATCAGAAGACAATATTTTTAAAGATGGCATTATTACCAAAACTGATTAACAGATTCAACACAGTTCTTACCAAATCTCACATGGGTTGACATAAATTTTTAAAAAAGTTTCTGCATATATGGAAATGCAATAAAAATGACTTTAAAAGAACAAATTTGGGAGACATATGGTCTCCCAAATGGTATCACACAGATGGTATCACAGATAGTGGGATACCATCATAAAGACTAGGTATGTGATACTATTATAAAAGACGTATGACTTTACTAGCATAAAGACATATGTATGGATCAGTAAGATGACACAGAGAGTCACATTCATGGTCAATTGAGTTTT
>JAJIBD010030536.1:372500-435488 GCA_021461705.1 Cryptotis parvus
CTCTTGAACTTTTTTCTTGTTATGTTGAAATATATATGATGTAAATATATATTGTATATTCATATATAAATAAATATAAGTTTGTTATTTTATATTTACATTTTATATATTATATCTTATATATTTATAATATATTTAACAGTATATTACTAAATATATATTCAATAACAAATATTATTAATAATATTACAATATAATAAATAAATATTATTAAATATATTTAATAATATGATTTATTAAATATTATATAGTATTTATATATACTATGAATATATAGTATTTAGTATATATACTATAAGACAAGTGATACAAGTGATGCAAGTAATAGTTTTATTTATATATTATATATTTGTTTATTTATATATTAAATAAATATATGTTTATATATATAAAGAAAGAAATATATATAAATATATATGTATGTATATATATAGTTTTTCCTCCTCTTGTGCCGCTCTCTTCTTACCACTAGAATATACTACAGGGAGCACAGTCTCAGTGTAACTCCTGCTTCCAGTTTAGGAATGCAGGAGTTTTCCTAAAATGCCATGGCATTTTACAGAGAGAAGTGGATTATGTCCTTAGTTCATCTCTCCTTTTCAAAATTTGGGTCTACACAGCAAAGAAGTAAAAGTAATATAACGATCATCCAACATTTTTATTTTGAAAATGACTTAAATTTTGCCGTATATTCTTCGTCTTTCCCCCTTTCTTACTTGGCTAAAGAAATTTAAAAGAAAGTTATGGAGATACATATATAGAGATAGATAAATAATAGCTATATCACACCTGAGTACATCAACCTTTTTTTTCTTTTTTGGGTCACACCCGGCAAAGCCCAGGGGTTTCTCCTGGCTCTGCACTCAGGAATTACTTCTGGCAGTGCTCGGGGGACCATATGGGATGCCGGGATCGAACCCGGGCCAGCACAGGCCGCCACGTGCAAGGCAAACGTCCTACCCACTGGGCTATCACTCTGGCCCCAGCTTTTATTTCTAAATATAAGCACACATTTTTAGTTAACACAGTTTTTCATAGTCTTTAAAAACAGTTTTTTGGATAGTATTTAATACCAGTGACATAAAAATTCTCTATTTGCTTCCAAATTAGGATAGAAATAAAAATTAGATGCCATGACTTACAATACTGTTAATGATAGGGTTTCACGCATAACCCAGTTCAGCATCACACTACCCCAGAGGGTCCACTTCTCCGCCATTGTCCCAGAGTGCCCCCAATCCTAGTCCCTGTCCCCCGCCCTTTCCCTGTGGTACGCTTCTACTAAAGACCTGCTATTGATTTCTGTTGCATTTGGACTTTGTTATACCCCTACTTTGTTTCTCTCACATATATGAGAGATCGCTCTGTGTCTGTCGCTCTCCTTCTGATAATTTTTGCTGAGCATGATACCCTCCAGATCCATCCATGTAGTGGTAAATCACATGATACTATCTTTTCTTATAGCCCACTAAGTACATATGGCCCACAGTTTCTTATTCTAGTCACCTGTTCTTAGACACTGGGGTTGTTTGCACATTTGAGCTATGTTTTTAGTGCTATAATAAACATGAGTGCAAATGTCTTCTCTGGATAAACTTTGTTTGAGCTTTAAGGTAGATGACAAGAAGTGGAGTTAGCAGGCCATATGAAAACTCAATTTCTATTCTTTGAGGATTATTCATTTTGTCTTCCCAAAAAGGCCAGACAGGTAGACATTCCCTCCAGCAGCAAATGAGGGTCTCTTTTCCACCTCATCCACACCATCACAGGTTGTTTTTGTTCATTGTTAATGTTTCAGTCTCACTGGTTTGAGATATTTCATTGTTGCTTGAATTTGCATTTTTCTGATAAGAGAGGTAGAGCACTTTTTCATACACCTTTAATTATTCACTTACGCCGCGTTATAAGTTACCTGCCTCCCTCCCTCCCTCCCTCCCTCCCTCCCTCCCTCCCTCCCTCCCTCCCTCCTCCCTCCCCCCCTCCCTCCCTTCCTTCCTTCCTTCCTTCCTTCCTTCCTTCCTTCCTTCCTTCCTTCCTTCCTTCCTTCTTTTCTTCCTTCTTTGCTAGCCATCACGAGTTTATTATTTACACAATGGGAAGGACACAGGCCAGACCTGAGCCCCACACTTAGGCTGTGCCTGGCGGATCCAACACAGCGTGCTGCTGCCCGCAGGATAGTGGAGGAGACTGGCCTAGCGGGACCTGAGCACCACGGAGGAGCACCCGTGTGAGGCCAGCATCTCTGACTGTCCGGTGGGAAGCCTCCCTCGGGGGTAGGGGGGGGGTCACGTCATGGGGAAGGCTCCAACACCGCCGTGACCACCCCAGGCCCTGCTGTTTCAGGGTGCAGCCCCGTCCCTCCCCCACAGCCAACGCCTTCCTGAGTGCGCACACACCGGTCAGTATTTTGTTTAAGATCTTATAAGCTAGTAATTTTTAGCAAAATTATCTGTAGGTCTTTAAGGAAGTTTCTGTTCATCACTCTCACCACCTTTTTTTTATGAAGTTGTTTGTTTTTACTTGTAAAGTTCCAACAGTGCTTTATATATCTTGGATATTATCCTTCATCATATGAGTGCTGGGCAAATATCCTCTTCCAGTCTTTGGAGGTTTCTTTTATGCTGATCCTTGTTTTGTTTTTGAGGTGTAGAAGCTCCCATTTACAGTGTAGCACATTTATTTATCTTTGCTTTCATTTGCTTGGTCAATGGTATTGAATCGTTGAAGTATCTCCATTGTCATGGAGTGTTTTTGCCTAAGATTTCCTTGATATAATTTATTGATTCAGGTTTGATTTTTAGGTATTTAATCCAGTTTGATTTCATTTTTTTGTTCATGGTGTTAGAAAAGGGTCTGCATTAATGGGTTTTTTGGTACGTGAACAACCAATTGTCTTTTTAATTTCAGGAAAAATTCATCATTTTTTTCCTATAATGTGGTGACATTGAGTACCTTTAAAATGCTCTTTGCTATCACCACTATTTCCAGAATAGTGGAACTATTTCATTATCCCAAACAATTTGGGGGATAATTTTATCCCAGACTACTTTATCCCTGAAACAATTTTATCCAGACTATTTCATTATCCCAAACAATTTTTGTACCATTTTGGAATAATTTTGGTCTTCCTTTCCTCCTACAATGATTTTGAAAAGAGAGCTAATTCAAACAAGATATATATTTTCCTTTTTATTATTAATCTTCTAATCTAGAATGTATTAGTCTTCTAATATAAAATGTTCTCTTTTAAATGGGGGAACCTGCCATGGAGGTGGGCTGGGGGAGGAGAGGGAACTGGGTAGTTGGTGGTGGGAGATGGGCACTGGTGGAGGGATGGGTGCTGGAACACTGTATGACCAAAACCCAGGTATGAACTTTTTAATTGTGTATCTTTGTGATTGTGTATCTCACGGTGGTATAATAAAATACTTAAAAAATAAATTAATTAAAGGAAACTGAAAAAAAATAAAATGTTCTCCTTTTACAGCCATTTCTATTTTGTCCTCATGACATTGATTCTTGATGGTTCTGGTCTGAAGATGGCAGAATATTCCTTTTTTCTTATCTGAAAGGTGAGAGAATATTCCACCTTTCAGATTTGCTTTGTTGCTTTCTCATGATGCTGTTAAACTATCTCTTCTATTCTCTATCTTTCTTTTTGGACTCAAAGTTAGATCAAAAGGCTTGATAGAATCCGGTTAAAAAGTCTACTTAGAAGGCTTCATAGGCAAAAACCGTACATTTCGTATTAAATTGTATTAAACTACAGTAGGTTACGACTAAACTAATATTGATCATTCTGTTTAGGTGATGACAGCCTATTAAAACATGTTTGTTTCTTTCTAAACCAGGCCTTTATGACTTAGGCTTTTAGAGAAATGATTATCCCTGCGTTAAATGTTCAGATAAAAGAGGCTCTGAGTTGTTGCCTGGCATCTAGCATACAGGCCTTTACCCTATATAGAAGATAAGAGGATCAGGAGTGAGGCTTTATCCTCTTTATAGAGGAGATGCAGTCGTTTAGGCTTATCTCTGAGGGTTGTCAATCAGACCAGAAATTTCTGGAATATTAAGACCAGGCCATACTACTTTTTTTCTGGACCCAGATGTAGGGAATAGGGAAGAGAGAACCCTGGAATGTCCATTTGCTGGACTGTAACCATGAATAGCTCTTTTTGCTAACACATCTTAAAGAAAAATGGCCATAGAAATTCAGATACATAAGACTCTTGCATGGCATTTAAAAATGACTCCAGCTCTACCTTTAACTACCATAACCACCAATCACTTTAGTTAGTGAGTATGTTCATTTTTAGTTTTCAGTAGGGCCCAGTTAGGAGCTGCTCGGGTGCTAATTCCAGCTGTGTGCTTAGGGGTTGTTCCTGGTGAAGCTCAGGGAGATTGTGAAGGGTGGGATTGAACCCACTGATTTCTCTCTCTCTGGTCCACCACAAATCACTTTAGACTCTAGAATTGAAACTTAAAAGCATTTTCTGAGTTCAAAATAAAAATGAAAACTTTCTTAGATGTTTCTAGAGCACTGCTTAAATTTTGATTGAGGAAAAGGCATGCATCTATCGCCTCTTTTTCTTTCATTTACTATAAACTGATCTATTTAAAATAAAAGCAACTAGGTTCAATTATTTAGCTAACCTTATTCCCCATGTGATGGAGAGATGGTACTTGGGAAAGGCTGCTTTGCCTTGCAAGCAATCAAACAAGTTCAATCCCCAGCCTCCCGTATGGTCCCCTCAGCACCTCAGAGTAATCCTTGAGTGCAGAGCCAAGAGTAAACCATGAACACAGCTTGGTGTAACAAACACAAAGCCAGAAGAAATTAAAAATGTCTTTATCATGAAAGCTAAGAATTTGGGTTTCTAGGAAAATTACTTATTTCCAAATAATAACATTTTTTCCATAACAATTATACACCCAAAGTTAGTCAAATTCTTTCCAAAGCATCTCTATTTCAAGATCCCTGCCGGGGTGAGAGGTGGGGATGGAGAATGATTACCAGTGCTTGTTCGATTTAATTACTTTGTTTTACAACTAACACAGAATTTCTTGCATAGCACTACAGAATTTAATTCTAGGATGCTGGACTAGCAATTTTCATTTTACAGCTAACATTATTAATATCTCTTTCATCCATTTACTCTATAACTTCTAAAGATTCCGGCCTCAAAGCACCAGTTGGGTATGTAGTGACAAAGTTTCCTTGGAGGGAAATTAAGTCTCCCAAGCACTTCCAGGAATGACTCCTGAGCACTGAGCCAGATGTAATCTTGAGCACCACTGAGTATGGCTCCTAACCACCTACCCTCTCAAAACCCGAATAGAAAATAAGGACTCATTCATCCCTTTCCTTTTCTCTTCTTATCTTTCTCCTCTTAACACATCTTGGTCTCTTGTTCTTTTTTCTTATCCCTTCTGCTTCTGTCCTGTTCTTTCCCACTTAATTTTTTTTGACCACTTACTATTATAGACTTGCTGGCTTAGCTGATTCCTCCATTCCTATTTTTCTGTGCCTCAAAGGTTCCCTGCCTCCCCTCAGTCCATGGCAGGTCACAAATACTCAGTGGAATGAAGAATGATAGAATTCCAAAAAATGTCTGTGTCTGGGTCTGTGTTCTGAATTTCCTCTGATAGGCTTCCACTGTTTTAAAACATTTGATCCTAGTTTACAGTCTGGGAACTCTATAAGGATAGTAATGGAATGACTTCAATCATGTTCAAAATTTCAAAGAAGTCTATGGGATACTCATGACGAAGCTCTAAATAGATTGGCTATTATAAAACAAATCATTGTTCCTTTTTGTGGGGGGATTAGAAAGATTGGAAGATGGGAGTGATTTTGTCACACCAGGTCATTGTGAAAACTGCATCTTTGTACAAAGAAGTTCTGGTTGGACTTGTCTGTTGTCTGTAAGGTAGAGGGAGTCACTTTCACTGACACTGTCTTCCCGTTCATCATCGATTTGCTTGAGTGGGCACCAGTAACATCTCCATATGTCCTGTCTCATGCTAGTAGAGCCCAAGGGCATCTGCTTGCTCCAGGAACATAAAGAGCCTCAACCATTACATCAAGTCATGGGAATGAGGTCTATAATTGATACTGGTATTTGGCATATCAAATACGACACGGGAGGCTTGCCAGGCTCTGCCATGCGGGTGGCATACTCTTGTAGTCACCTATAAATCCAGCATTTATTGATGAACCCCAAGGCCCAAACGGCTGTGTGAGCCGGGTTGTGATAGGCTCTTCTGCTGGGTGGAGTTCTGACAAGAGAGAAGTCCGGATGTGGAAAATGGCGGCCCTGGAAATAATTTGGATAGGGTGGTAAAGCCAACCAGAATTCAATTTTTAGCCAAAATTAGTGGGAAATTTGCATAGCAAACATGTTTACTCAAATGTATAATGGGACTAATAATTTGCATTTTTTCAGCAACTAAAATAATTTTACATAATATCAATATAAAGCACTCATTATTTGGAGAAGTGTCTGTGACAGAGACATGCTTGGATATGGGCTCACGCAGCACCTCTTGGCCATTACCCTTATAACCATAGTATAAATACACAATGCTGGGCTGGAGAGATTGTACACAAGCTCCATAGAAATACAGGTATCACATGTAGGGCACTTGTCTTACTCATGGCCAACCTGAGTTCAATCCTTGGTATCCCATATGGTCTCCCTGAGCTCTGCCAGGAGTAATCCTGAACTCAAACTGGAATAAACTCTACCTGGAGTGGCCCCAAAACAAAACAACACTCCCCACCCCACAAAAAAAATCCCCACAATGCTTAGTGCCTATTAAGTATTTAATATGTTTTCTCCATACATGTAACTTAGTAAATATATATCTTTCAAAGTACATAGATCCTGGGGTAAAAACAAATCTGATCATTGCAAGAATTGACTGAAAATTATTCACATAAATCCTGGGTTCTACATGCACACAAAGAACCCCTTAAGAGCTGCCAAGTCCTGAGGGCTCTATCTAGGGTACACAAAGGAAGTACCTTGACTTCTGTGTTGATGATGAGATCCTACCTTAAGAGGGATACTCAGTTCCCTAGCCAATCTTGGCAACATTTTAAGTTCACCCACTCTTCTCCTAGATTCCTGCAGGATATTTCTGTTTTGATAATGAGCCTCAAGAAGTGAGCATATCTGCTTTTGTTGCCTGTTTATGAAAATTTGGAATTTTAGATAGGAAGTAAAAGGAATGGAATGTCTTAGGAAAAGGGGTGGGGAAGAAGATGAAATTTGTAGTAAGATTAGAAAGTTAGAGGATTATCATACCTTAGTTTGTGCCCCTGGTGAAATAGGGCATTAGAATTTATTTCCCAAAGGGGGTAAAAAGTACTGTTACAAGTTAACCAATTGCATCTCAGCAATGATTTAAGACAAGACAACAGACATTTCCTTAATGTCTTGGCTCTGCCTCCTCCTGGGCCCTAATTAGCTCCAAGTTAATAGGGAAGTTAATAGGGAAGATAGGGAGATCAACTGTCCCTGCTCAGGAGTGGTTTCAGATTTACAAACTAACAGTAGGAAGTGATTTAGCATTTTCTAGAGCTTGTGGCTCATTTTTTTTGTTAAACTTCATATGGTGGAATGTTTTCAGACAGACTGTACAATCTCAGCTTTTTTAAATGTAGTATTTCTATTGGGCAGGCCAAATGAATTTGGAATATTCTGCTTCAAGCTGAATTTATCCCTTGTTATTTTAAGTGCTGTAACAAGTTGTTTTTAAAATGTTTTCGATCAACATGTCCTTATTTATTGTCCTTAAGACCCAGAGGCTACTTTTAAAAGGATTTAATTTTCAAAGTCTGGTAAGTAAACAAAAGTTTCCCAATAGCATCTTCAGGCGAGCACCCAAAGACCTCATTCTTGCCACACTGCTTAGCTGCCTCACAATAGTCCATTAGTACTGTGCTCAACGAAACCTTGTATAGTCATTTAAAACTTTAACCTTCGAGCACAAAATTACCCACCAATTAATTTCTTCTTCTTAATCACCATGTAAAAAAAAAACAAAGCAAAGCAAAAAGCAAGGCAGTTTTAATACGGGATTATCTGACTAGAACCTAAGCATATCGAACAAAAACTGGTTATGCTGGGGGTTCCTATGAGAATGTTTAGAAATATTTATTTACTATTCCTCCCAAAAGTATGGAAATGTCCAGAGGGGACTAGTTAGATAAGTGGAGGCTAGACTGTCTGACTTTAGTTCTGTGGGGTTTTTTTTAAAACTTTAAAATTAACTCCAGAACCCATTATTGTGTGGTTGTGTTACCTACTTTTCTATTCATCCTCTGTAAGGATCTATCCTAGGGACAGTAACCAGATATTCATCCTCATTTTTCTTCCCAGTGGCAACCAGGAAGAAAGTTGGGAAATACAGTTCTATGAATCAAGACATGCTCATTGTTAATACAAATGGCTTCAATATCTCAATGGCGAGATGTGGCTTAGTGGCAGATTGCCTGCCTGGCATATAAGAGGCCTATAGTCCCTGAACCACCCCCACTGCTGAGTGCAAACACCAGTCCTGCTGTTGTGATCCATGATACTAGAAAAGCATGATTTCCTGCACTCCACAAACATGTATATGACCCCAGATATAGTGAAAACGATAGATCTTGGGGGTCAGGACACAAACAGCATTGCTTAGAGTCTTCTTTCTGCTCTGAGGAGCTAAATTCTAGCCTCTTTCATGCAAAGCAGGCTCCAGCCTAGTTCTCTCTCTCTCTCTCTCTCTCTCTCTCTCTCTCTCTCTCTCTCTCTCTCTCTCTCTTTCTCTCTGTCTCTCTGTCTCTCTGTCTCTCTCTCTTTCCATCTTCAGCAACACAACAATCAAAGGATGGTGGGAGATATAGTAAAGTGGGTAGGGCATTTGTCTTGCACGTGGCTAAGCTGGAATTTGATCCCCAGTACCCCATATGGTCCCTCAAGGACCATCAGGAGTGATCCCCTGGGTACAGAGCCATTTGTAAATCCTGAGCACCACTGGGTGTGCTCCCCCTTAAAAAAACCCAAATAAGCAAACATAAAAAGATGAAGAGGGGTACCATTGGTGGAATGTAGAATGTATAGTGTGATAATGTAGTATAATTATTTTTTTTAAATCTAAAAAAAAATGGTTTGATCCAATTAAAATGTTATTCTGGTCATTCTTATATATGGATTGGTAGAGGTATGAGGTGATAAATCTCCTTTACCATCATTCAGGGACACATAGTTCTTCATACTTGTGTCTCTCATTCCCCTAGTTTCTCAAAATCTTCTCCATTCAGCCAACAGTTAAAGTCCTGCACAGGAAGTGCTTCTCCATCAGTGCTCAGGGGTCACAGGGTGCCACCTGCTGGTGTTGGGAGCAGAGGGGAGCGTGTAGAGCTGGTGATGGGACTCAGAGCCTCACACAAAATGAGCATGCGCTCCTTGAACCACATTCATGCCTTCCTGCACCGGAAGTGTTTTAACTGGCTAAACCTAGAGCTGGCACACATCACTCCAAGTCATACTCTGTTGGCCAAACTTTATGTAAACTGGCTCTGTCCAACTTAAAGAGAACTTAGAAAGAAGAGTTAAGTTGTGTGTTCAGATCACGACAATTTTCTGCCACAAAGGAAGATTGTGAAGTCCTTAGGGAGCTTCTAGATCTACTTTTGTGTATCAGGAAGGCAGGCAAAATAAATATATAGTTCTATTTTCAGGTCACTTAATGCCTAGCCCTCCCATCACATCTGGGTCAGTTCCTGGAAGAAGTCATCTATCAGCATAAGCATAAACCAGTATAGACTGTGAATATGCTAGTTTATATTTAAGATTTTGCATTTCAAAACACCTAGACCACATTCATACAGAGGTTCAGTTTGGAATCTACTTGCACTTTGCCCTTAATCACATTTCTGCATCATAGTCAAGCAAGTAATCCACTGGAAGCTATACATAATATTAAACCAAGTTGGTCACCTAAGACCTCTGAGGATGGAAAATATGTCATAAACATTTAAAAAACTGTCTCTATACCTCTTCAAAGACTATGAAAATATGGTTTTTGTCTTTTCTCAATTGATGTATTTTCACAGTTGTCATGACTCTCTAATTATCTGCGTTCTTACTTCCTGCATCTCTCATTAACCAATTTACAAAAGCTATTTCATAGTGCAGCCATTTCAGAGACATCCATTTGTCCTCATTTACTTACAGAGTGAGGTTCTCACTGAGATTTTTAACTTCCCCAGTAATGTTTGTTCATCTTCTTACATAAGGAGGATGAAGACATGAATGGTACATGTAAGGACAATAAGGTCCTACTTAAACATGTTCTGTTTTCTAGCTGTAGAAGTAAGTTTTCACTACCCCCATATACATTTTTCTTTGTTATCCAAATAACACATTTATTACATGTTTTATGGGCTCAAGATATAATATTCACTCATGTGTTTATTAATTTTTCTGTCCATTCATTTCATCAAAAGTACTTGTTGAGTACCTTATATGTGCCTCACAGTGTGATGGGTGCTAGAATCAGAAAAAAAAGAATACATATAAGGTCCCTCCTTCATGGAATTATGAAAAAGACAGATTCTAAATGTATAGTAATGATTAAATAATCACACTTTCAACATTTATATGAAAAAGCTTTTTGTTATTTGAAATAAACTTGAATGACTGGTAAATTTTTTTAAGTTGAGATCTTTTCCTTTTCCAAATTAGTCTCTTTAGGGAAATCACTCATTCTAAGAAAATCATTTCACTCACTGATAGTATTCATCAATCCATTAAATATAATTGTATAACTATTAGACATCACACAAAACTTTCCAAATACACAGACAATTCCTTTGGGGAGGCACACCTGGAAGAGCTCAGAACTTACTACAGGCTCTGTGCTCAGGGATCATTCCTGGCGATCATATGGAGTACCAGGGATTAAACCACATATAAGGAAAGCACTATCTCTCTGGCCCCTATAAAATTGAAAATAAATAATTTCCCATCTTTACATGCCATGGTCCCATTTTGCAGACCAGAAAGCAAACTGCTCTTTCAACCCAATGATCAGAGGGCCACGGAAGGAGGCGCAATGCGTAGGGCATATGCTTCACACGTGTAAGGCACTGGGTTCATTCCTGGCACCATGTGACCCTAGTTACTCCCACAGGGAATGACTTCCACAAAAAACATACAAACATTGAAACTGTCAGAATGGAAAAATATGCAGAGTGCTCTGAGGTATAGGGAGAGGAGGCTCTAAATCAACAGGACAAAGAAGACTCCACAAGGCAGATGAACTGAGACTGAGATGAGAAGAGTGAATAAGACTGTGCTGAGATGGCAAGTCAAGAAGAC
This sequence comes from Cryptotis parvus, assembly GCA_021461705.1. Classification (NCBI taxonomy): domain Eukaryota; kingdom Metazoa; phylum Chordata; class Mammalia; order Eulipotyphla; family Soricidae; genus Cryptotis; species Cryptotis parvus. Next base: position 383,873 of record JAJIBD010030536.1, read on the forward strand.
ATGAGATGGTTGGCTGACCATAAGATTTCTACAGTGTGAGACTTTTCTGTGAAGTGGACCAGCCAGTTTCAATTCCATATGCATCTATGTAGAGCCAAGCAACCAGTTCCATCAATGAACTGTGAGCAGAAGTAATGTGCATCATTTCTAGGCAAGGTTAAGAAGTATATGAACCTTTTCTTCTTTCTTTTTTTCCCATTTTGTTAGCTTTGGAAGTAAAGGACTCTGAAGCTAGATAAAAAACTGAAAAATAGAAAACTCTGGGTATATTCTGCTTGCTATGATCAACTGTTTCTTGACTGAGAAATAATGACTTGTTTTATTTGTCTACTATATTTCATGCCTTTCACAAGAGTGAGCCCCTAACTATACAAGACTGACAAGCAAAGTGAATAGTATGTGCAAAGGCATACCAATGTGAATGTCCCGCAAAAGGGTACATGCTCCATAGATAATAGACATTGCAGTGAGAGTGTTAAGGGGGAATACAAATAGGTCAGTATTTGCAGAGTATAACATACATGAGTGATGGGAATGAGGGGATGTGGCTGAATAAATAAGCCTGGACTAATGAAAAGGAATCTTGAATGCTATGCTAAAGAATTTAGGCTTAATCTTGTGGAAGAAGGGCAGCCAAGGAAGAATGCTGAAAAGACTGGAAACATGATCATGGTAACAAAGGTATATATGAAAAATGCAATACACAAGACTCTTAATTTTTCTCCAATTTAAGATACTGACCCAAAGATCAAAGAGAAGTTCAAGATCAGATGACAACATGCTCTAAGCAAACCTCATTTAGCGAATGTGGAACATGGGGTCCAGAGAAGTTAAGTACTTTTTCCAAGGTCACCCAGCTAAGTCTAGGCAGGACAGATGAACTAAATGGCTAGTCTCTTCCAGTCAGTCCTCTAGCATTGCTCTTTCCACTGTATGGCAGTGCTTCAAAGCAGTTGAGACCAGCTGGGTGTGCCTGTTTTCAGTTCCCTTATGAAGACATTGGGAATTTAGAGGGAGGGTATTTTCCATAAAAGACTGTCTTCTCTGTAATTTTTCATCTGACTTAAACCACTATTTTGGAAAGGGTCCATTTCTCAGCATCAGATTTCCCTGGAGGATGATTGGGAATGTGCTCAATGGCCTATGGGGTGCCCTTGCACTTTCAGAACTTTTGTTAGGAAGATGAGAAGAAAGCAGCATTGGTTTGCGCTCCTGGAAATGCTGCCTGCTCACTTGGCATCTGGGGAGCTGTTGGCTCTTTCCACGACTGGGGTTTGGTCAGCCAGTGGATTGTCCTTCAGGGGTCAGAGCTAAACAACACGTTCAGCTTGTCTGTTTAAAAGGTCAAACGCCTATGCCTGGCATTTTAATACTACTTTCCATTTGCTGCCAGTTCACTACTTCTGGTTTTCATATATTGTTAAACTGATTCATTGTCCGTTATAACTATTTTTGCTCTATGTACTACCTAAGGCAAAAGGACACATATTTATTTATTTAATTTTGGCTTTGGGGCCATACCCAGCAGTACTTAGAATTTATGCCTGGCTCTGTGCTCGAGGTTCAGTGGACCGTAGCGGTTGTCAGTGCTGAAATTGAAGATTGGTCCGCCACATGCAAGACAAATGCCCTACCTGCTGTCCTATCTTAATGCCTAGTGGTTTCTTGACTTGGGGATTGGGGGGATGGGAGAAGCATGACATGTAGAATGCTTGGGGAATACCTGGAAACTGAACTGGGACTGAAAGGGCAGAGAAAGTCATTTGCCCTGACGTTTCCCGAGAATGCTAGGGGAAAGAAATTTCTTGGCAATTTTGCCCTCGCTTTTAGAATCACCTTGCTTCTTGATCATTCTTTGCTTGTATTCTTTGGTGATTCTTTACCTCCCTTGCATGTTGCTAGGTTGATAGGTCAGTAGGTCCAGGTGAAATATGAATGAAGAAGAGAGTATTGCCCCAATCCCTGAGGAGTGTCTTGGTGCACACAAAGGTTTCTTATGGAGCGGGAGGGTGTGGTTTTTTACGACAAACAGCATTTGGCACTCACAAGCTGTGAGATGTTGGACTAGTTTCTTAAATTCTCTGAGTCATCTTTTTTCTTTTATGTGAAATGGGAGAATAATGGAAGCTATCAGTGTTGTCCTAGGGATAAAATTAACAAAGCTCTTCTCTTTGTACTAGGCTAAAAGTTGGCTCTTGACCAGTGTTATTTCCTTTTCAGGTCTCCAGGAAGGTCCCATTAATAGCCTGCTGAATTTTTTTACTTTAGAAGTATATAGTCAGTTTCCCACTGTCATTAAAAGCTTTCATGAATCAACTATTATTTAAGCATTTAAGGTTTACGCGCACCTGGTTCCATTTTTTCCAATCTATGAAAGAGTCATCAGCCTAGATAGATTTTCTAAGCATTGCCCTTCTCTCAGGTTGGTAACCCCGAAGGTATTTCCAAAAGCCAGAACTCTTCAGGGCTATTACTAATGTGGTAGCATGGTGGCAACTACATGGAACTTTATCTGCTGAAGAGTTCTCACATTTCTTACAATTTATGTTAGAAGTGATAAGAAGATGCCACTCTACAAAATGCAGTAATTGAAAACACAGACAGGCCTTTCATTCACTCACTTCACTATTACATATTCAGAAGAACTTTTCTACTACTTTTCTATAGCTGCCATAACAAAATCCATGGACCAGATTCTTTTTTTTTTTATTAATTTTTTTTATTTTTACAATTACAAAGATATACAATTAAAAAGTTCATATTTGGGTTTTGGTCGTACAGTGTAGCAGCACCCATCCCGCCACCAGTGCCCATCTCCCACCACCAACGTCCCCGGTTCCCTCCCCCTCCCCCAGCCCTCCTCCATGGCAGGTTCTTTATTTCTTTCCATTTCTCTATCTTTCTCTTTTCCTTCCTCTCCAGACTATGGATTACAAAACATACATTAAAGGGTTGTCATGTGTATCCTTTTGCCTCTATTTAATGCTCAGTTCTAGGTTGGCATTAGTACCCTCACAATTGTTAGCACACTGTTCCATTTTCTGTCTTACCTAGCCTCTGACTCCCACACGTTTGTGATAATTACCACCTTTGACAGAACCTCCTGATGTATGTTTCACTTGACCTTGGATATTGGTATCATAATATGTACCTATATATTTATGTTATGCAGATAAATGCAGTCATTCTGTAACTGTCTCTCTCCTTCTGGCTAATTTCGCTCCAACATAATCTTCTCCATGTCCATCCATTTGTAGGCAAATTTTATAACTTCATTTTTCCTAACAGCTGCATAGTATTCCATTGTGTAGATGTACCAAAGCTTTTTTATCCAGTCATCTATTTTCGGGCACTCGGGTTGCTTCCAGATTCTGGCTATTGTGAATAATGCTGCTATGAACATAAAAGTAGGGATGGTGTTTCCGCTGCGTATTTTTGGTTTCCCAGAGTAGATTCCCAGGAGTGGTATGGCTGGGTCAAATGGGAGTTCAATTTCTAGTCTTTGGAGGAATGTCCATATTGTTTTCCAGAAAGGCTGTACCAGCCGGCATTCCCACCAACAATGGATGAGTGTCCCCTTTTCCCCACACCCACGATGGACCAGATTCTTTACCCATAAAAATTTATTTTCTCACAGTGTTGGAGACTACAAGTCCAAGATCAAGGTGTCATCAGATCTGGTTTCTTAGGTCTTTTTCTTTGGCTAGTACCTAGACTCCTTGCTCTGGCCACACACACTTTTTCTGTGTATCAGAACCCTGATTCTTCTCTTTGTATCCAAATGTCCATCTGCAAAGACACCAGTCATACCAGATTAGGGCTCACTTTAAAGGAACCATATTAATGCAGTGACCCTTTAAAGAATTTATTTAAGTGCTCGAGAACAGAAGATTGGATAAAGAAACTATGGTACTTCTATACAATGGAATACTATGCAGCTGTCAGAAAAGACAAAATCATGAAATTTACCTGCAAATGAATGGACATGGAGATTACCATGCCAAGTGAAATTAGTCAGAAGGAAAAAGACAGATATAGAATGACTGCATTTATTAATGCTATATAAATATATACCATTGTTCTACTAACTGTGGGAAATAGTAATGCCAGAGTTGAACTCAGCATTGAATATACACAAAAAGAGAGAGAGAAATACAGAGACAGAGAGACGAGAGAGAGAGAGAGAGGAAAATAAAAAAGTGCTATAGAGGCAGGCTGGCGGTGGGTGGGAGGGAATGTGGTGTCGTTGGTGGTGGGAATGGGGCACTGGTGGAGGGCTGGGTGCTAGAACACTGTATGACTAAGACCCAATTATGAACATCCTTGTAATTGTATATCTCATGTTGTTATAATATAAATAAATAAACAGATAGATAAATAAATATAAATAAATAGATAGATAGATAAATAAATAAATAAAAATAGTTTACTTATAGTTGATGCTATTTTATGAATAGTCCCTTTCACCTAAAACAATGATTGCAGGCTTAATCTATGTTGTAGCATGTTTTGGCACTTTATTCATTTTTATGGTTGAAATATTCTGTTGCATAGAAACACATTATGTTGATTCATTTAACATTTTATGTATGTAGGTTGTCTCCATCTTTTAACCATTATAAATAATGTTTCTATAAATTATAATTTAGAAGTTTCTGTGTGGTGATATGTATTTATTTCTTGGAGATATATATAGAAGTAGTATTCTTGAGTCATTTGATTATTCCATGTTTAACATTTGAAAAACTGTCAAACTATTTTCCAAAGTGCATCATTTTTACATGTCCACCAGCAACACACTAATGTTTCAATTTTCCAAGATCCTTACCAGCATTTGTCATTGTCTGTTTTTATTATAGTCAATCTGGGTGTGAAAAGTCATTTACTGTACTGTTGACCTGCATTTCCCCACTGACTTATGATGTTGACAATCTCTTCTTGTACAGATCAGTAATTTGTATATATTTTTGGAGGACTGTTTGTTCCAATCCTTTGCCCAAGTTTTATCTGGTTATTTGTCTCTTTATTATTGAGCTGTAATGGTATTTTTTTTATATTCTGGATACAAGTTCCTTGTCATATACATGATTTTCAAAGCTTTTTTCCCCAAATCTATAAATTTTTATTCTTTAATTTACTTTCAAAGTTTGTTTTACTTTTGTAAACTCAATTATTTTAGATTCTTCTTTGGATCCAAACAAATGTTACTGTTTACAACATCTTTGAGTTACACACATTCTTTGTTTTCCTCTATTCTCCCCCTTTCAATCTGGAAGGCAAGATCTAACAGAAAGTGCAAGGACACTTTTTTTTATGCATCTGTAGTGGAAACCTTGGCAGAAATTTTACTTTTTAATGGTGTCCTGTGAAGCCCAAAAGTTTTTAATTTTGAAGTCAATTTATTTTTCTTTTTCACTTCTGTTTTGGATGAGTTACCTATGAAACCAGTGCCAGGTTTAAAAATCAAAAAGATTTACTCCCACGTTGTTGTCTAGCTTTTTAGTTTTAACTCTTGCATTTAGGGCTATAATCCATTTTCATAAATGTATTTGTATGGTGTAAGCATAGATCAAATCCTACCATTGCAGGTGGATGCCCAGAGACTGCAGTGCCATTCATTAAAGACAAACAAACAAAACCTTTTTTCCCTATTGACCTGTCTTAGTACTGTAACCAAAAAGAATCAATGAATCATAAATATGAGGGCTTGTTTCTGGACAATGAATTATATTCCATTGATTTATGTGGGCTTCCTTTTGCCTGATGTCTTGATTGCTGTCATTTGGTTATAGGCTTTGAAATTGGAAATGTGCTTCTTCAAACTTTGTTCTTCCTCTTTAAGAGTGTTTTGGTTATTTTAGGTTCTTTTTCATCAGAATTGTCAGATCCGTTTGTCAATTTCTGCAAACACAAACAAACAGCTAGGATTTGGACAAGTATTCCGCTGAATTTAATTTTCAGATTGTTCATTTTTAAAATACAGAATTACAAGTGGGCCAGGATGTAGCTCAGAAGCAGAGCACATGTTTTGCATACAAGAAACTCTGAGTTCAGTTCCCAAAACCACACACACAATTCAATAGATTGTGATTACTTAATTTATATTTGTATATATGTATGTCTTTTTGGATCACACCTGGTGATACTCAGGGATTATTCCTGGTTCTACACTCAGGAATTACTCCTGGCTGTGCTCGGGGGTTCCATATAGGATTCTGGGGATCAAACCCAGGTCAACTGCATTCAAATCAAACACTTTGTACTATCACTCCAGCCCTCAATAGATTTTTTAATATTGATCTTTTATAATAACATTTATGAACTTGATTTATCTTATATTCCTAATCATAATTAAGTATTGCTTATTCTGTTCAAGGCATTATGTTAGATATTATAGGGGGTAGGGAAAGATAAACAGGATATGAATCTTGTACTGAAGAAATTTATAGCCTAATTCAGAAAGAGCAAACTTTTTTTGAGTAAATAATATCCCATCAGAGCAATGGATGGAAAGAACAGAATTGTAAACAAACATTACAAATAATTAAAGCTCTAACAAAGTTCAGAGGGTGAAAAGATATTTCAAGTTGGTGAAGTCTGGGGGACAATTAACTAGGAAAAGATCTGAAGGCTCATTCTGTTCCTTTCTTTTTCCTTCTTCCTTTTTATTATTACCACTCTCGCTCTCTTCCCTTCCATATCTCTTCCTATTCAACTTCTTTGAAAACATAGAACATAATGTTTGTTAGTTGGCATCATTTTACAAATGTGCTCAAACAGGGTTCAATTCCAGTACCACCTATGATCTCCTGAGCACAGCCAGGAGTGATCTCCGGGTGCAGAGCCATGAGGAAACCCTGATCACCACTGGGTGTGGCCTCAAAACTAAGAGATGTAGATAGATGGATGGATGGACGGATGGATGGATGGATGGATGGATGGATGGATGGATGGGTGGGTGGGTGGGTGGGTGGGTGGGTGGGTGGGTGGATGGATGGATGGATGGATGGATGGATGGATGGATGGATGGATGGATGGATGGATGGATGGATGGATGGATGGATGGAGGATGGATGGATGGATGGATGGATGGATGGATGGATGGATGGATGGATGGATTCCTGGTGCTTCCTCACAACTATTGTATCATAGTTTCAGAGTCTGGGACATGAAAATCTACATGAAAACTTTTAGCATGTGATTCAGAGTTTCAGTCAAGTTTGAGAACTTCTGGGTATAGTTTTGATAGTAAACCAATCCCTGGATTCATTCCAGTGCCTGATTCTATCAAGAATGATCACAAATTAAGGTCATAAGTACACTCAAGTAAAAGTATATGTGAGTTGGGTAACAACTCCATCTTTAGTGAAAAACTTTCAACACACATCTTAAATGAGAGAGTTCAGAAGTGTCATCAGGAAGAGTCAACCCCACAAACTTTTTTTTTCTGCTTTATATATTTGTATTATATCACTGTTAATCAGGCAATTACAAAATACTTCATGATTGGGTTTCAGTCATACGATGTTCCAGCACCCAACCCCTCCACCAGTGCACCCTTTCAGACCCAAATGTCCCCAGAACCCCACAAACTTTTACCATCAGTACTTATTATCAGTATTTTAGATACATACTCAAATATACTTAAGATATCTAATATCCTAAGATCTTTCTGCTATGGATGGTCCTTAGTGGCACATTGATACACTCACCAGATTCAATAATTATAACAACTTAACAGATTGGTTTAAAATAAATAAAAAAATGCATTAGTTGTGAAAAGTATCCCTTGCATATCAACTCTTCCCAAAGGCAATCAATTTTTTGAAAATGGTGAAAACATACATGTTTAGACATGTATATAAATAATACACATATTCTTATAGGCTAGTTTTTTCAACATCATATAGGATATTAATCCATACAATTTTTCCAGAGCTAGTCCATTCTTTGTATCAGAGCAATATTACATTATCTATTCACAATATAGTCCCATCATAAAAATTTTCTGCATCTAGTCTGTAGAGAGATTTTTTTGTATCTAGTTTTTGCTCTAAATCATGGTGTAATTCACATCTTTATATAATATTTGTTGGCTACATGTGTGAGATTTCTTCCAGCAAATATATGTGGGACAGAAAGTACTAGGGAATAGAATATACATAGATTCAACTTTATTGGATTGCTCACTGAATTACTTTCCACGGCAGATGAACTAGCTTCTATGCTCTTCAGTGATATAGAAGTTCATTTCCACTTTATATACATATATGCCCTGTTTTCAGATTCTGGAATGTGTGTACTGGAGTGTAGATTAAAGAGACAGATAATCACAAATATCATTGAGGGCCTCTCCTGGTGTATTTGTGTGCACTTTCATACATACATACATGTTTGGGGGCCATACCTGACAATAGTCAGGGATTGCTCCTGGCTCTCCACTTAAGGATCACTCTGTATGACTTGAGGGGCCATCTGGGGGCCACATGTAATGTAAGCAGCCTACTCAGTGTGCTAACTCTCAGACATATTTAATATCTTAATATACAGTAACATAGCAACAGTGCTTTAGTGCTTTTTTTGGTGTCTATGTTGGCAGCTTTCCAGTCCTTGGGGATAAGTAGAAAGGTACCCTGGCCCAACCTGTCTTACGGTGCATTTTGAATCAAACAGGACTGTGTGCTTTATTAGTCGACCGGGTGGTGTGAAGCTCACATCATGGCTTGCTAGGCTAATTGGGGGTATGGGGTGTCACTTTCTGGAAGATGTCTTGCCCCATAGTAGGGGTAGGGCTGGGAACTGCCTCCATGCCATAGCTTAGGGCAGGGGACTTGTCAGTGTTGTCTGCCAGCCTGCTGGGTGGTGTTGCAGTGTGGAGCATTTGTGGCTGTTTTCAAAGCCCTGAGGAATCTGAGAAGCAAGTGAGGGAATGATGCATGAAAACAAAAGGCAGTGGAAAGAGTGACCAGCCAGCAGGCTCCAGCAGGCTGGAACGCTCTGTCCTTGTTATTACTGCTTCATGAGAATGCCGCTGGCTTCCTGGCAAGGGCTGGAAGGTAGAGGCTTCTTGAAAAAACAAGGACAAGTGATCCGCAGTTTGAGACTGGAATCCGGCCAGCTTCCTTGTCTTTCCAGCGGAAGGCAGAGGGTGGGCATGAAGAGTCCTGTGATCCGGTGGTGGGCTTGGGCCACTCTTCCCCTCTCTCCTGGCTGCTCTCCTAAGAGTTTTCTCCTCCCACTCCTGAGCAGCCCAGCCCTGGTCTCAGAGGCAGGGTTGGCTCTGGAGAGAAGTTGGGCGGTGCCCTAGAGAGAACTGTTCCCCAAGGAATGGTCTGAAGGTCAGCCTTGGGAGGAAAAAGAACTTCAGCCATTATTCTTATTTAAGGGGCCTTGACCAAAGAAGAGGTTCCATGTTTGGAGCAGTGAGTTCAGGAGTGCCCTCATTCTCCTCTCCATTACCTTCCAGATAGTGCAGTCCTGGATCCATGAACTCTCTCCCAGGAAAGCCTGCCTTGATTTTCAACAGATAGAAACTTGGAAGGGGGAGAGTCCTTATGAACTAATTATTGGATGAGTTATTTCAACTTGTCCTTGATAAGTGATCCAGGAACCAACCTCTTTTATCTTCTGAAAATCTCTTTTTCTTGGACATATAAAATATCTGATGTTAAAGAAAAGGGAGCATTCTATTCCTCTTTAGAAGAATAATAAATAAAAATAGGTCTTTGTGGATACAATAGGGCTCAGCTGAGGGTGTGGTTTGCTTGGCAACCACTCAAGCCAAGTTTTTTCCCTGGTCTCCAAATGCTCTTGATTTTGCCTTTGCCTGATGAAGTCCTAGAAGAGCAATTTAAATGTGCCCCTCTTTTTTTGGTCAACCCCCATTAAAAGAGCTAATCACTCCCTTCTTTCTGGACTCACTGCATTCTGTTTATTATAATAAATATCCATCATTACTTACTTGGGATCACGCCTTATTCAGTGTTTGTTTGTGTTTCTCCAAATTTTTACAGGCTGTACTTTTAGCATGAATCCTTTGATAAATGTTTATTGAATGAATCAAAATTTCTGAGAAAACACCAACACTCAAACTTTCATAAGTTTTTCTCTTAATTGTCCCCTCACTCTTTCCTCCCTGGGGTGAACTGCAAATCTGTCTCAGCTTCACTAGGACTAGAAGACCTGCTAAAACAAAATGTAATGTTGTTTTTTTTTTCATTTGGCTGAATCGCTCCAGCAGGACAGGGTGTTTCAGATATATCATTCTGTTTCAGGTACAGAAATTGTTTCCCGGAAACACTGCCGTTATTATCTCTGAAAGACAAGTCTGTAGAAATGGTTATTTTCCATTTACGAATGGACAAATGGAAGCTTTCTTCCTCATTTACCAATTACAGAATGTCCACTCTGTTCAAAAATACAGTGCTAGACTCTAGTTTCATGGAATGTGAAGACACACTGCGACAAAGCTCTAGGGAAGGCTTAGAATCTCGTTGGAATGAAGACACATTCTATGCAAAAAATAACTATGACTTGGGGAGCATATACTTTTAATCATATGGGTGGTCTGAAGCAAAGTACCAAGGGGAAGATAGAAGGTCAGCTAAAGAGTTTCCGGCCAAAATGATCACATATACCATGGCGGACGGCACCATGCTCATGGTGAGCAGATTTTGTGTGAGACTTCATTTGGCCCCAGTTTTTTGTAACTGCTGTAACAAATTAACACAAACTGGGTGGCTTAGGACGACGAATTTTATTTTCTCATAAGTCTAGAGGCCAGAAATCCAAAGTCAAGGTTTTGGCAGGGCTAAGCTCCTCCGAAGATTCTGAGACAGAGACTGGTTCTCTAGCTTCTGCTGCCTCCAGGCTTTCCTGGCTTATGTTCTCTCATTTTCTGATCCATTGGCTTCTTTTCTTCCCCAAACTCCTTCTACTCTCTTTAATTTGGATGCATGTAATTACCTTTAGGGTCAACCCAAGTAAACTAGCACAACCTTCTACTGTCAAGATTCTGCACATCTTTTTTCGTTGTTTTTTTTTTTTGCCTTTTTGGGTCACACCCGGCGACGCTCAGGGGTTACTCCTGGCTCTGCACTCAGGAATTACACCTGGCGGTGCTCGGGGACCATATGGGATGCCGGGAATCGAACCCGGGCCGGCATAGGCCGGCCGCGTGCAAGGCAGATGCCCTACCCGCTGGGCTATCGCTCCAACCCCTGCACATCTTTTTTCATCTCAAGTAATAGTCTTGCCTTCTAAAGATTCACACACAAAGATATATTTATTTGTTTTTGAAGGGTCACTAGACAGCTCATAAGAGCTCCTTCTGTTTTTGCCCTGTGCTCCCCAAGGTGTTCCCAGAAGTGATATTACTAGGGAACCATGCCCTTTTAATTTGGAATTTTTTGTCTATGGGATGCATGAGAGTTAGGGGTGGGTGGAGGATAAAGTATTTTTTTTCTCTTATCTCAACATAGCCATCATGAGTCTAGCAGTAGTTATGTTCCTTATCAGTGCCAGCTGTTTTGGTTTTTTAGTTCAGACCCAGCAGTGCTCCTGGCTCTGTGCTCAAGGATCACTCCTGGTGAGGGTCAGGGAACTATAGGAGGTGTCAGGGATGGAATCTGGGTCAGCTGCATGCAAGGCAGCTTGCATGCAGTGGGTAAGTGCCTTACCCACTTTACTAGCACTCTGGCCCCTCCGGCTTGTTCTGGAGTTCCATAACACTATTTCTTTCCCTTATCTTTTCAATCCCAGGCTTGTATTCTTGCTATTCTTGGTAATCTCAAAATTCCTTAAATTTCCATAAACCTGACTGCCTCCTTGTAAGTCATATCTTTATCAATGTTTTTCAAAATCCCAGCTGAGGGGCCTTGGTTTCCAGCTATGATCTTTACTTACACAGATACTTCTTGTATCCCACTTGTATCACTAGTTTTCCCATTGATCATCAATTTGCTCCGAGTGGGCGCCAGTAACATCTCCATTTATCCCTGTCACGTGCTAGAGTTGCCCAAGGGCATCTGCTTGCTCCAGGAACACAAAGACCCTTCCAGATACTAAGAGACAAAACATTGAATTTTCAAAGCAGAGACTCTGATGGTCTCAATCTCAGTGTAAGTAATGACTAGTGTGCAGGAGAAGGTGATTCAGCATACAATAGCAGCTGGGTTTCCTTGTGGGCTCTTCAGCAGCAAATATCTGTTCCTTTGTACTCTAATTATCTGCTATTACAGTGATTCTGCTTCCACTGCCCTTGCTCCTAAGTACTTTCTATTCTCCGTGTCTCACAGCTTCTATTGCCTCTTGGTTGCTGTTGCCACAAGACTTCAGCTTTTTCCATCCCTCTGTGGATCTCTTGGTTTCTGCCCACGGCTAACTGCTGATCCATCTCTGTCTTTCATATTTGACTCTTTCAAAGGGCTTAACTGATTTGGCTGCTCACCATTACGTATGGGCCATTAGTCAGAGCTTCCTCGACAAGCTGTCACTCAGCACAAGTTTTTTTTTGTTTTGTTTTTGGGGTTTGTTTTTGTCTTATTGTAGATGTCTGCTAGACTGAATGAATTTGTGTAGGAGAAATAAATTGATAGACAATTTGAAATTGTTAGAAATCCTGCTTAAGAGTGTGTCAGGCATTCTGATATTTCATGGAATGGTGTGTGAGACAACTAATCCATCTTGGGGATCTTGATCCAGGAGTCAGACACCCCACCCCACATTCTGCATATGCGTGATCAGTCACATCTTACTGCTTAGGCACTTGGGCCAAAGGCTAATTGTGCCAGTTTTAGTGAGGAACCTAAAATGCTACCATCTTCCCTGTAGGGTATCATCCAAACCTCGAAGTAATTCTATTGTATAGGTCAATAGCAGGGATATGGTTGGTTTCAGAAAATCAAAATACATGTGTAAAGAAAAGCAAACTAGCCCAGAAGAGCTTGTGGTATAATTCAAATAGAGGAAAGAAAAATAAATGAAAGTTGGAAATGCGAGTCATAATGGTTTGTAGAGGACCTTGAATGAAGGCTCTTTCAGAAGGAACTTTAAATATTAAGGGTAGTAAGAAATTATTGAAACTTTGAGCATGAGGGAGTAAGATAAAATTCAGTTTTATCAGCCTTATAGCAATGGTACTCAGATCAGATAGAAGCAAAGAATGTGCAAACAGAATCACCAGGAAACTATTATAACAAACTAAGAATAACGGGGACCCAAATCAGGCACAACTAGAAAGGAAAGGAAGAGCTAGTTGTAACATATTCACAGCACTTGTAGATTCAGACTGGAAACTCACTTTGAGTTACTGATGCATATCCACCAGGGATGTTTTTTAATAATTTTCTTCCAAATAGGTGACACCTTTGAAAAGATAATAAACAAACTATATAAATTATACCCATAGTGATGGCAATATTATTATTTGCTATTATTATTATTATCTTATGGAATACACACTTAAAGGCCTGACTTTTGAGCCAAAGAAAATTAAGGAAGTGGTGGATCCACCAAGATAGAATTGAAAGAAATTAAGCCTGTATTTTGTAGGAAAGCAGAAATGAAACCAAGAATTAATGCTAATGTTCCATTTAGTAGATATAAATGAAACATTAACATTAATATAAATAAACTTTAGCATTAACATTTCTCAGGACAGAGAAAGAGCCTGAAAGAGAAAGAGAGAGAGAGAGAGAGAGGAGAGAGAGAGTGAGAGAGCAGTGAAAGATGACACTTAAACAATCTGTAGACAGTGGGAACACTGGCATGGTTGGGCAGGTCATCCTCAGATGTGCGATATGAAAATATGTTCAGGAAATTCTTGTCCTGGATAAAAGGAAAGGAAATTTCTTGGTGCTTTCCCATATCTTACTCCCCCCAGATCAAAATTCACCACCTTTGGAGTTACATTCCTCATATCTCTAACTAACGTTATCATCTATTCCACTGTTCATCACATCACAGCCAGCGCTCATTGGTGTGGTCTTCAGTTCTGGCTAGAGAGTAGAGAGTAGGAAGTTCACAATCTGTAGTTGGTGAGCCTGGTTTGTCAGTGCACCAGACAAAGTGAAGTCTCAGCCTGAGGTAGGCTCAAACAAAGCAAACCAGTGGCCCTAGCACCTGTGATAAAATAAGCAATTAAGGATTTGAGAGATGGTAATGAGAAAATGTGATGAAGTACATACAATGTATTTGATACAATAAATAGTAGAAGAAAAGTTAAAGTCAAATCTCATGGCCATGCCTGACCAGTGGTTGTATACTTAGTACAGAACCACCGCTAATAAACCTTCTGAACTATACACAAGAAGTAACCATGACTACTTATATTCTTAGAAAGCTGAGAATAAATGAGTAGGAACATGGACTTTAGAAACATGCAGATATGCATTCAAGTTACAGCTATATGTGATGTTGGGTAATTTACTTAATCCAAGACTGATATTCATTATTTCTAAACAGGGATGTCTACCCAGGAATGATGATATCATAAAGCTATTGCTTGTTAAACATTTTCATGATCTAGCATACTACATGTTAAGCATGTAGATGTTAAATAATCTGTAACAATTATGATTGGTATTATTTTTTGGATAATAGTATAATCTGTCCATATCTTCTCTTGAGTTTGCCTGTTCTGTTCTTAAATGCTTTGCAGGGTGAATGGCTTGTGTCTAAGTCCCTTATTTTCCTCCTAAAGTCAGTTGCTTTGAGTTCACTTCACACCTGAGTGCCAGCAAAGGTTGGTTCTGACACACTATAACCACCTTACCTTTAATATCTAAATAGCACACACACATTTGTTTCCATAAATTTTCCCCCTTCAAAGTAGGAAAACAAAATCTGCCCCAAGGAAGCACAACCAAGTAGCAAAGTGTTGCTAGACCCTCAAAATACAGATGTTCTTGGAAGACTTTAGAAGTGAAAGCAATTACTTTTTGTACAAATGGTACTTGACGAGATAGCATCACTAGATTATATATCTCAAACTTTCTTTGATCCCATAAATTTAAGTGATTTAGAATCTAAGTATGTTAACTACCAAGAATAAGACTGTACTATCATTCTGGTCCCAGTATTTACATACTTTATGTATGTAAATACATAAGTGAGGACATTTGCCTTGCACACAGCAAACCAGGTTCGATCCCCAGCATCCCATATGGTTCCCTGAGCACCACCAGGAGTGATTCCCCATTAGCTTATTAACCAGGTGTGATATAAAAGCCCCTAAAAAGTGTGTAAACAGGGGCCAGAGCTATAGCCCAGCGGTAGGGCATTTGCCTTGCACGCAGCCGACCTGGGTTCCATCCCGGCAACCCATATGGTCCCCTGAGCACCGCCAGGAGTAATTCCTGAGTGCAGAGCCAGGAGAAACCCTGAGCATTGCCGGGTATAACCCAAAAAGCAAAAAAAAAAAGCGTGTAAACACTTTGGAAATTTCAAACATATCACTTTTTACTCAAAACCCATATAATGAAGAATAAAAACTCAACTCCTAATAACCTAGGAGAGATAGTATAGGCAGATAGACTGGGGAGGGCCCCCCATGTCAATGGAATTCCTAAAATGTAATAAAACGAATAGCACTAAGGCTGCAAAAAACCCGCCCTTCTAGACACAGGAACTAAGACCTTTACTAGGCCCCAAGAGACCCAGAGAAGGCTGGAAACCCTCCAAGAGAAACTCCAGTAGGAACAAAGGCTAGGAGAGGAATTTCAAAGAGGATCATTGACCACTCTCAACACTACCTCTTGACAATCCCCTAGCAACCAACTCTTAACTAGCTAGAAAACCCCACCTGAGGGCAGCTTGGGAACAACCTATAAAAGCCACCTTAAACAAAGGAAGCTAACGCACCTGCTGCCCGAACCCACAAGCTGCTCATGGCCACATGGCCGAGCACATGTGTTGCCCACGTCTCCCCTCTTGAGATGTGTATCTTCATATTAATACTGAGATGTCTACTGGGGCTCGCTCAGCCTTTGGAGGAGCTTGCGTTCTCTCTTGAGTTTGTCACTCTCCCTCTCTTTGCTCTCCCTCCTTCCCCTTCCTAAAAGCCTTGATATAAAACCTGTTTTTACCTCACTGTTTGTCCACTCATAAAATTCTTTTCTGTGAGAACAAATTACCTGGAAACCCTGGGTAAGGCCTAGGACTGACTTTCCTTCCCTGTAAAGAGCAAATCCTTGTTCCAGCCAGAGTCCCTGGCTCTCCAAAAAAAATCAGGTTGTGGGGATTAACTCCCATGTTGAGAAGACCAAGCATCAAGTGTGGTCTGACGAGCACCTTGTGGGGCTGGCGGGACTTGGTCCTAGCCTTTCCAGCGGGTCCCAGCTGAGGCAGAGGTGATCAGGAAAGTGCTCCCTGCCTCACATAAGCCACGCCTGGGGCCGATCATCGTCACTAGTCCCCAGATTTGAAACCTTATTTCCTTGTTCCGAGGCAGCAGTATGGCCTATTTTTCAGGCTTACTAGAAGCAAAACTGCACTGGAGAGATAGTTCAGGAATCAAGGCACTCATTGGTCCCCTGAGCGCTGCCAGGAGTTACCCCTGAGTACTAAGCCAGGAATAAACCCTGAGCATTGCTGCATGTAGATCCCAAACAAACAAAAGAAAGCAAAACTCTCTAGGGACAGACTCCTAAGTTAAAATTCCAGCTCTATAGACTCCCTAAGTTAAAATTCCAGCTCTGTGTGTGTGTGTGGGGGGGTGGGCACAGGTGGCTTAGGTCAGTCAGCGGTCCCAGGACCGGCTGGGAAGGCTATGTCTTACCCAGTCTTATAGGTTCTTGCCTTTTGCCTCTCAGAAGAAGAATTTCAGGAGGAGACATTTAGTGAAGTAAAAGCAGATTTTATTCTGGAGGTTCTGAGTAAGGGAAAGGAAGGAGAGAAAGTGAGAGAGCAACGCCTTCAAGAAAACACAGCTTCTCAAAGGTGGCGAGGCGCCAGTATACACATCCCAGCATTAGATATGAAAGCACACATCTCAAGAGGGGAGATGCAGGCGACACATGTGCTCTGGCCCCTATGTGCTTGATCACATGGATGCAAGCAGTACACTGGCTGGGGCAGCATATGTGCCCTTCCTTTCTTCAAGATGGCTTTCACAGGGTTTTTCTCAAGCTGGCCCTATGTGGGCCTCTAACCAAGGTAAGAGACCATTGCTAAGTGCCATTGCTAAGGTGGTAGTCACGGGGTTAGTGTTGGGAGCAGTGGATGACCTTTGAAATTCCTTTACTGACTTATGTTCCTACTGGGCTTCTCTGGGGAGGGGGTGGAGGAAGGGAGGAGGTGTCCAGCCATTTCAGGGTCTATTACTGATGCCAGGAAGATCTTATCAGCTGTAGGCCTTGGTTCTTGCAGCTTTAGAACCTTGGATTTATTACTTCTCCGAAATTCCATTTGCCATGGGCCCTCTTCCTATCAACCCTGCCTCCTTCACTATCACTTGAATGTTTCACCATTTGGGGGCAATTATGTAATCTTCTTATGTCTCATTTTCTTTAAAGAGAAAAGGAGAAAATCATTATGCAGTTCACACAGGTGTCAAGATTACTGGTTGAGGGCCAGAGCCCACCCCAGTGGGGAAGGCATTTGCCTTGCATGCAGCAGACCCTGGTTCCATCCCCAGCATCCCATATGGTCCCCTGAGCACCATCAGGAGTAACTCCTGAGTGCAGAGCCAGGAGTAACCCTTGAGCATGGCCAGTTGTGTCCCCAAAAGAAAAATAAAGATTACTGGCTCATATGCATTTTATTGTTTTAAAATAGCATTACTAGTTAAGGCTGGTTAAGTGTTTGCCAGGTCAATAAAACACTTCCTCTGCTTCATTGTTCTCCAGCTACCTGGCTTCCTTGCTCTGCCTCCAAATGCACTCCTGCCCAAGGGCTTTTGTATTTATTTTCTCCTAGAGGGCCAGGTGACCAATGTCCTCACCTCCTTTAAGTCTTTGTTCACTAGCACCTTTTTAAAGAATGAAAACCAGATTTTAAAGGACAATTCCCTCAGAGTTCCCAAAAAGTCCCATTGTAAATCCCTATACCATTTATTTTTCTCATTAGCAGTCACTCTCTTCTAAAATTTGAAAATTTGTTTTGTACTTATCTCTCTCAACTAAAAGTAAGCAAGGGAAAGAATATTTGTTTTATTCTTTGATGTATCCCAAAGGCCTAAACACAATGTATGATGTTGTGAGTGCTCAATATTATTTGTGGAATGAATGAAAAGCATAATTTTTAGGGAAAAAAGCTGAAGAGAGAGAGAGAGAGTGGTGCCTGGGATCAACGCAGAGTCTCACACATGCAAGGTTTGTGCTCTACTATTGAGCCACATTCCTGACCCTAAAATTGAATCTTTAAAAGGTGAATTTATAAGTGAGTTTCCTAATGTACATTCAAACAATCTCCCCTCTAAGTTTTTCTCTTAAGCCCAATAGGTATGATTTCCTTCCACTGATTTTTTTAAAAGTTTAAGCTAGCTACTATATTCCCATGAAGCTTTCAACCCAAGCACTTACTGATGAAACTTAAAGGGGGAAGATCAGGTTTTCTCTTGGATGGAGCTCTGAGGAACTATGGAGTCGGGATATTGAGAATGACTAACTGTATGATGTGGTTTGTTCTGGCTTCTTGCCAGGCTTACTGGTATCAGTTAAGTCATGCCTGTTACCATCAGGATATAGAAAGAAGAGAATAATGAATAGACAATCTGGGCTGGTGCATCACTGGCATGGCATTGATAACCTGCCTTAGGAGGCCCCAAATCACATACCCAGTAGTGACAAAACCAGAATTCAAGTCACCAGCTTACAAAATGTATACTCTTCCTACTGTTAATGTGAAAATGGATTTTCCTGTGCTGGTGGGTTATTGAGAATTGTATGAAATATTTGCATACAAAACTCAGAAGATTGAAAGTTAGTTTATTGTGCAGAAAAGATAGATTATTTCAGGCCCCTCTGCAAATGCCTAGGCCTCTCAATTATTGGTGAGGTATTCCTAATGTTGCCCAGTCCAGTGTGCTACTTCCCTGTCCACACAGCTCTCTCAGAGTATGTTTTCTCAGCCTCTGGCCACAACCACATGCACCTGGGCAAGGCCCCTGTGCTCCGTACCTGCCACTACCTGGGCATCCATGTCCTGTCTGTTATCTGACTAACCTGGGCCTCCTAGCCCTACCCATAACCTGGGCCTCCTAGCCCAATCTGTCCTGCCCTTGCCTGGCCTTGTGTGGCCTATCTGTACTGGGTCCTGTACCTGGCATGCCGCCCTACCAGTTCTGGGGAGGGAAAGAGGGAGGCAGCAAGGGCGGGCCAGTGAGTGAGTGAGAGAGAGAGAGAGAGAGAGAGAGAGAGAGAGAGAGAGAGAGAGAGAGAGGGAGAGAGAGAGCGAGCACTGGGGGGGCCCTTTTTATCTACTGCCAAATCCACGACCCAGGTGTCCCCCTTCTACATTCTGATTGGCTACCTACTCAATGGGTGTGATTGGCCATCTGTGACCTGGCGCATTCCACCTTAGCTCTGTCTGTATCACTAGTACCTTGTTGCAGGACTCCTAAGGGCCGCTGCATCTGCTCTGGATTGCCTCCCGAAAATCACTCCGTAGATAAGGGGGTAGTCTAAATGTGGCAGTTTATCTGACCATGTATGCTGTACTAGCTGGTATAAATATTCTCCCATGCTATCACAATCATCGTGGGACTAGCTAGATCTTACCAGCATATTAGCCTGGCCACGTAAGGACACCTAAGTAATTAGACCAGAGAGAAATGCTGTTTGCTTCCAAACAAACAAGCATGGCTCCCTGATAAAATATAAAACTACAATGAAGTAGAGGAGACTTGTGAAGGCTTGGAGAAATATTTAACTGGCATTGGTGTTGATCTTTGGTACAGTGACATGCCATCTCAGAAACCCCCTTCTCTACATTTCAAAGGCATTCCGGCTCAAAACATTAGCACAGTAAAGGCCCTAGGTGAGATGCAGGGAGGGACTACCTAAGGGCATTGGACCCTCCCTGCTTTCCATAACAATGGGAGGAAGGTCTGAGTTGCTGGGGGTATAAACTAGCCGTTCCCGCTCTCCCAGGCTTCTTCTTCCCGGTGGGATCTCGCCTTGTGAGCGTTTATTCCCTTGGAAGTTTCACACGTGGTGGTCGCCATCTTGGCCTACATGTGGCTGGGGTTCTAGCCTGGAATCCTAAGCATCGGGTTTTTCCTTTTTGCTGATTTGTATGCCTGAACCTGTGATAAGTAAAGCTTTTTAAAACCTCATCGGATTTCTGAGTGTTCATCCATTCCTCGCCGGCTTCGGAGGTAGAAGGGAACTTCGCTTCCCGGCACTGTCGGGGACCCGGCGGAGCGCCCGACAGTACCTCACCCTAAGTTTCTAATTTCTCATTGGCAATATATACTGATTTATTTATATGTAGAGTTAATAAAATTATATTAGAAAGAATACTTAATAAATGGCAACATGATATGACTGTACTTTAAGAATAATGATGTTTTCCCCTGGGAATAATCATAGAGCTTCCCTTGAGAGAAAATCCTTAGCCCTCAACAATCTCTCTGACAGTAGAAGTTGGCCCTGTTGAGTAGGAGTAGGAAGTAGTTTACATTTTAAAGAGAAAATTTTAAAAAATACTTGAAATATGTTTTTTTTCATTAAGAACTGACCTTACAGGCTCTTAAAAGACTAACAGGAAATAACTTGATGTCCCAAATTGTGTTGAATCAAAATGACAATTTCATAAAAAAGAAAAAAAAAACTACACGATTAAAATGATTTCAAAATTGGGGTGAAAGAAAGAAGAAAACATTAGGGATAAAGATAAAAACAAAACCTTTGCAGATGAAAACAAAACCTTTATAGCTCATAAATGCTGGAGAAATGATATGCTTTAAGGAAAACACTATTGTATTAATCCCCCTCTCAAGAATAACTGATTTAGTCAGTGGATGATAAAAACTTTGGGTGAATGAAACATAAATGGGAATTCTGATTTGATTTCCAAATAAGGTCTGTTGAAGTCCTTATGCTCAGGACCTCAGAATGGGACCTTATTTGGTAATAGGGCTATTGCAGATATAAATGATGAAATGAGGTCATACTGGATCAGATAAGACACTACTCCAATATGATTAGTGTCTTTACAAGAAGACTGAGGAAGATAGACGCAGCAAATGTGCCTGTGAAGGGCGGGATTCAAGTACTGTAGCTCTAAGCCAAGGAATGCCTGAGCCATCCTGGGGTGGAAACAGAAGAAAGAACTTGTTCCTGTTGTTCCAAAGTCGGGTTTTGCTGACACACTGATTTTTTTTTAATTTTTTGCAAATTGGACTGTTTTCATTTTTCTTGATTTTTAATTTTTTTAATTGGGTCACCGTGAAATACAGTTACAGCTATTCAAAATTGGGTTTCAGCCATACAATGTCCCCTCATCTGTTCCTTTACCAGTGCACATTTCCCACTACCAATGTAGTTTCCCTCCTGCCCTGCGCTGCCCCCTCCTGTCTCTATGGCTAGAACTTTCTTCTCTCTCTCTCTCTCTCCATCTCTCTCTCTCCCTCTCTCCCCTATTCCCTCTCTGTCTCCCCCCACTCTCTCTATCTCTCTGTCTCTCTTTCCTTTTGGGCATTATGGTTTACAGTACAGTACTGAAAGGCTATCGATCACATTTCTTCCTTTACCACTTGCAGCACTCAGTTCTTATCCAGAGCGATCATTTCCAACTATCTTTGTCATAGTGGTCTCTTCTCTATCCTGTCTTCCCTCTCCCCACCACCACTTGTGGCAAATTTCCAACTTGCAAGTTCTACACCATTCTTCCTGGCTCTTGTTTCTACTGTCCTTGGATATTAGTTTCATACTACGCTTTTTTATATCCCACAAATGAGTCCAATCATTCTATGTCTGTCCCTCTCCCTCTGACTCATTACACTCAGCGAACACATTAATTTTAATACTTGTAACCTCTTTTAATAGAGAGTGACTTTCTATGGTTTACAGCCATTTATGGGTCCTTTACTACAAAAGCCTTAGGAAACTAATACAATGCTGAATAGGAAAGACACAGTCCACCTGAGTCTCATCCCACCTAGATGAAAGATCAAGCTCTCCTTTGGAAATAGAGAGTGCTTACACACTTTAAGGTATCATTTAATCATTATCATTTAATCCGGACTTCTCTCTCGTCAGAACTCCACCCAGCAGACCAGCCTATCACAGTCCGGCTCATCGAAATCCACCCTGCTGCAGTCTTTTTTTAATCCGCCCAGGTATGCTGATCCGGAGACAGACATGGGGCAGAGCTGCTACTTGCTCTCCTTGTGCCCAGCCGCTCAGAAGGAGCCAGGAGAGATGGCGGGTTCTAGCCCTGGCCCGCCAGCCCAGCAGAGCCTGCAACAAGCCAGACGACCCCCCCACTCCATGAGGGCCTCCATTTTCCACATCCGACTTCTCTCTCATCAGAACTCCACCCAGCAGACCAGCCTATTACAGTCGGCCGCAGGTTCATCATTAAATGCTGGACTTAGAGATGACTGCAAGAGTATGCTACCTACACGGCAGAGCCTGGAAAGCTACCCGTGTTGTATTTGATATGCCAAATACCAGTAACAATTATAGTCTCATTCCTATGACCTGATGGAATGGTTTGAGGCTCTTTATGTTCCTGGAGCAAGCAGATGCCCTTGGGCTCTACTAGCATGAGACAGGACATATGGAGATGTTACTGGGGCCCGCTATGAACAACGGGAAGACAGTGATACAGTGATACAGTGATCATTTAATCAAGTATTAAAACTTCACAACACACAGAGGGAAATCTGACATAATTTAATTCTTGATATGCTGCAATACACAGCATCACATTAATAGGTTGATTGCAATAGGTGTTTCCTTCTTGTATCCATTCCCCTTGTAATGTGATCTTGTTGCAACTCCTCAAAGAAGTAGACTTTACTTTTATTTTCTCAGTTTTTGGACCACACTTGGTGTTGCTCAGAAGTTACTCCTTCAGGCATTAATTCTGGTACTCAAGGGACCTCTGGGATGCCAGGGATCAAGCCCAGATTGGCTGCATGCAAGGCAGGCTCCTTGTATTATTGCCCCTACTATCCTACTTTTCTAAATTCTTAAAAGTATGTTGACTCTGTTGTTTTCTTAGGCCAAAGCAATTCAGATAAAGGAACCAAGTGCAAGTTCTAAGCTTAAATGTAACCTTGCAGCAAATTTCTATTCTTAAGCCCATCTCTTACATGAGACTAGATTAAGACTAGCCTGTCAAATGCTAGACAAATGGAGCTGAGCTCAACCATTCCAGCTAAGGTTATCATATACTATGTGGACCCCAGTCAGTCTGCTAAATGGCAGACATACACGAATATACCTAGCCCAAATCAGCCGGGTGGGGCTGGGGCAGCGAGGGTAGAGAGATGGTTCAAAGGGCTAAACAAAGGGCTAAAGAAGTAGTATGGTTGCCTTGCTCACAGCCAACTAGGGGCTAATTTCTGGCACCCTATATGGTCTCATGAGCACCTCCAGGCATGATGCCTGAGCACAGAACCAGAAGTAAGTCCTAAGCACCACTGGATGCAGCTCAAAAACCAAAAAAGAAACCAAAATTGACTGGGGACAATTCAGCTACCTAGTCAAAGGTTAGTATCATGTCATTGAATTTTAGGTGTGGTTATTGTGTATAGTTATTTAAAATAAACTATGCAATATTATGGTTAAATATATTAAATGAAAACTGAAGAAGCAACCAGGGAAACCTGGGGGTGGGTTATTTTACATGAAATCTGGACTCAAAGTGGTTGTTTTCATAAAATACAAAGACAAAATTAAGTGAGGAGACATTTATAGATCAACTAAACAAGGGATTTTTCACCTGGCCACTAAACTAAGTTATTTGAACCAGATAACTCTTTGGGTTGGATGGTTGCACTCTGTATTGCAGGCTATTTGGGAAATGCCTTGATCTCTAAGTACTGGGTGCCTTCAACATGGCCCTCAACATTATGACCATTGGACATTGCTTAATATCCATTTTGGGCCACTGGACTAAATAGAAAGAATAAAACAAATGCTTCAATCTTAAGACCTTGGATCAAACAACAAAAATAGTAATTTTAAAGGTATCTGTGACAATTGGAGAATCCTGAATAAGGGATGAAAGATATTGGTTCATGTTAATTTTTCTAGTTCTGAGAAGGTATTGTAGTTATGGAGGAGAACGCCTTATTTTTAGGAGGCACATGAACAATTATTTTGAGCTAATTATCATGAAATAGTCAACTTGCCTGCAGATGCTTCTGTGGGTAAAAATGTTTATTTGTGAAAGGAGTTAGCAAATTTGATAAAATGTTGACGAGTGGTAAAATTAGGTGAAGAGTTTCATGACATTCATTGTCCTTTGTAGGTTTGAGAAGAGATGGTGGATAAAAAAATTCCAATTGTAAAAATATAAACAAATTAATCTTTCTGCTGTCTGATTATCAATTCAATGGGATGCAAAGAACAGTCTTGTTTTCACTAATGAGGTCCTCATTATGTTACTTGGACACTGAGGTAGTTCAAATCAGGTTGGGGAAGATTGACAAGAAAGGGAATTCTCCTGGCCTGAGGAACTGTGCATGAGTTCAGCTTCCCATGGGAATCCTGACTTCCTTTCTCTTGTGTAATATCTCTCAAGACCAACAATATAGGTGCTGGGCAGCTTGTACCCAGTTTCATAGACAACTCTGCTAAATAGTTGGCACCAAAATCCAGGCTGTCTGGTGCCAAGGTTGCCTGATTATTCCTTTCTCTGATAAGGCTATTCTTGTGCATGCTTGACATACAGAGACCAACAGAGGGGCAAAGGTCCCATCCCTGGAACACAAACCATTCTGAGACCAGAGGGTCAGCCGGGGACACAGGAACTGGAGGTCTCCATGTCCCTCCCCTGATTTTAATAACCTGCCTTCATAAGTTTTCTTTTTTATATCATAAATCTTTAATTTTTAACCTATAGAACTCAATATTCCTTGGAACATTAAAGTGACAATTGTTTAAAGAGATCCATCTTGCAAGGGAATATTGAAAACACAGACAAAACCCTAAAACCAAAGGAGATGTTGATAAATTATTTATTAAAAATATTAAAACATTTGGGCCGGAGTGATAGAGTAGCGGGTAGGGCGTTTGCCTTGCATATGGCCAGCCTGTGCCGACCTGGGTTCGATCCCTGGCATCTCATATGGTCCCCCCGAGCACCACCAGGAGTGATTCCTGAGTGCAGAGCAAGGAGTAACACCTGAGCATTGCCGGGTGTGACCCAAAAAAAAAAAAAAAAAAAAACCATAAAACATTTTATATGGTTACAACCAAACATGACAACAAGAAAACACCTTAACTAAGCCAAAAGATCAAAGAAACAGAAGAAAACTTATTCACAGCGTACCAGAAAAAAAATTTATAGAGATCTTACAGATTTACGAGCAAACAAATGAAAAGAAAAATAGGCAAAGAATATGAGTAAATATTTCATTAAGTAAATTTGGCAAAAAGACTTGGAAAGAAATCACTCCATTTCATTAGGCTTAGAAAGTGAAAATCGTGGAGGCCAGAGTGATAATACAATGAATAAGGCATTTTTACTTTGCATGCAGCCCACCCAAGTCCACTTTCCAGCAGCCCATATGGTCCAAAGTCCACCAGCAATGCAAATCCCTGAATGCAGAGCCCTGAGCACTGAGTGTGGGCCCAAAACAAAGAAAGAAAAGTGCAAACATGATGTGGTTTTGTGTTACTGATATCTTCAAGTCAGATAAAACTCAGGTTTTGACAAAGATATAGGTGAACATAGATGACTGATAAAAATGGGAATTGAAATAACTATTTTGGAACATACAATCACATTTTAAAGGTACATATATTGCAAAATGGTAATTTTAAATTAATTTATCTTATATCCCCAATGGCACATGTATGACTAGCCATAGAAATATTATTTATAATCTCAATATAAAGAAATGAATTCAGTGTTCATTGGTGAGGTTTAATAAGTTATGGCACATCAATAATTGAGAGGTGTCAAAGAATCAGTATATGCTGACATGGCAATATTTCCAATAGAATGATTATAGCAAGGCTAGGTGTTTAGGAAAAATGTATG
Source organism: Cryptotis parvus (assembly GCA_021461705.1). Taxonomy (NCBI): domain Eukaryota; kingdom Metazoa; phylum Chordata; class Mammalia; order Eulipotyphla; family Soricidae; genus Cryptotis; species Cryptotis parvus. The sequence continues at coordinate 410,036 of JAJIBD010030536.1, forward strand.
TAGTCTTTCTCCCACGCCTCTGTTTTTACACTCTTACTGCACTTTCAACATACGACACCAAGAGTGGGACCCCTGTACCCTTTCCCTACCCCACCCCTCACCACACCAAGCAATTCTCTGTGATACTTACAGGTTTCCCACAATTTACCTCAATGTTGAAAATACTTGCCTGAAGTAGGCATCAGAGCCCATAGATGAAGGGTTCAGCCCCCAGGAGACTGCTTTCCCCCTCAATTGAGGAACCAATCACTATCACTATCACTATCTTCCCATTAATCATCTATTTGCTAGAGTGGGCACCAGTAATACCTCCATATGTCCTGTCTCATGCTAGTATAACCCAAGGCATCTGCTTGCTCCAGGAACATAAAGAGCCTCAAACAATTATATTAAGTCATGGGAATGACCTAATATAAATGTTACTGGTATTTGACATATCAAATACTACACGAGCAGCTTGCCAGGCTTGCTGTGCGGGTGGCATACTGTTGTAGTCACCTCTAAATAAAGCAATTATTGATGAACCGCACGGCCGCTAGTGGCCGCACGAGCCGGGCTGTGATAGTCTGGTCTGCTGGGTGGAGTTGTGACAAGAGGGAAGTCCGGATGTGGAAAATGGCGGGCCCCATGGAGTAGGGGAGGGTGGTCTGGCTTATTGTGAGGCTCTGCTGGGGTGGCAGGCCAGGGCTAGAACCCACCAGGCCTCCTGGGCGCCTCAAGAGCAGCTGGCCACAGGGAGAGCAAGTAGCAGCTCTGCCCCATGTCTGAGAGTCTCTGGTTCAGCATACCTGAGCCGGATTGAAAAAAAAAAAAAACCTGCTGTTTGAATGAGGAACCAATTCCATGTAATATAATTCCAGGATCCACCACAATTTTGGTCACACAGCTACAAACTGGAGGTTCCCATGATCTCCTGAAGGCTTGGTCACATTGAATATTGAATATGAATATGAATCACTTGTATCACTGGTCTTCCCCTTTATCATCGATGTGCTCAAGCAGGCACCAGTAACATCTCCATTCATTTGGAATGGGGTCCATTATTGTTGCTGTTTTGGGCATATTGAATATACCATGGGTAGCTTGCCAGGCTCTGCCATGGCTCTGGGTTCATCCCAGGAGGCCCAGTATTAGACCATCAACCATCCAGGGCCCACGGGCAGAGCCCTGGGTGTAGACAAGCCCGCCTCTCCTGTCTGCCACCTGTCGATGCAGCTGGGCACCGCAGCCACACCTGCCAACAGCTCGAGGGGCAGGTGATATGAATAGCTAACAAAACTTGGGGAAGCATGAAACTGACCAACCCATTATAACTCAACAGATATCATAAATGATATAGAGAACAGCTAGGAGAAGTGACACATAGGGTGAGATCTGGAAGTATGCTGAGTTCAGGAGCTTCTCTTACCCTCCCAGTAGTATGTGAATAAGTTTATTCGCCTGGAAATTCTATGACCCTCCATACTATTGGGATTCTTATGGAGATCATAATTCCATTTCTTTTCATCACCCATTAGTGGCAAATAGGGTGGGTGAATGAGGGCTGAGTGGTAAACCTGAAAATTCCAAATTTCTGATCATGACCTGGTCTTTTGGTGATCAGCCTCCAGAGCCAATCTTATTAGAACAAAAGACAAGGGATTTAAGAACTCAGTGTCAGGAACTGGGGTCCAAGATCAAATATTTAAAATAAGAGATGCCCTTAATGATTTTATAATTTAGGAAGTATACAAAGGTTTTATTTACTTGTTTATTTTTAGGAAGTAAAATAGTTTTATGTAGAGAAGTATGAGGAGAGAGTGAGAGAGGGAGAAAGGGAGAAATGGAGACTATACATTTCATGTCAAGATGTGGGAAAATCTCTAAGATAGAGCAATGCCCTGGATTTTAGGGGCTGTTTCAGGTACCAGAGCCACTTGTCACTTGTCTTCCCGTTGTTCATTGATTTGCTTGAGTGGTCATCAGTAATGTCTCCACTGGTTGGAAATGAGGTCCATTATTGTTACTGTTTTTGGCATATCGAATACAACATGGGTAGCAGAGCAGAGAACAATTTAGTTCAAATTATTTCACAGTAGCACACTATTAATTTAACATTATTAATTTGATATTTATTTATATATTTTATGGTACATAGCTTTATATATATCAAATGTATTTGTTAAATGTGTTTATATATGCTCAGGTGGAAAGGATATACAAAAAAAAAGTTAATAACACTTACCTTGATTGAAATAATGGGAAACTTACTTACCTTGATTGGAATAATAATGGGAAGCTTTCCCTTTCCATTTTAAACATTTCTGATGGGGCCGGAGCGATAGCCCAGTGGGTAGGGCGTTTGCTTTGCACGTGGCCAGCCCATGCCGGCCGGGTTTGATCCCCGGCATCCCATATGGTCCCCCGAGCACCGCGGGAGTAATTCCTGAGTGCAGAGCCAAGAGAAACCCCCTGAGCATTGCCGGAGTAATTCCAGAGTGCAGAGCCAGGAGAAACACCCGAGCATTGCCAGGTGTGACCCCCTCCTAAAAAAAAAGCAAAAATAAATAAACATTTCTGATGTTTGAATTTATTTTTATGATGGTGTTTTTATTTTAACATGATAATGAAAAAAACGGACACAGACTGTGCCTTGAAAAAACTTTCAATACCCATTCTGATAGCTTTAATAAAATATTGAGAAGAAAAAATTTTAAAATATTTTATTATACCACTATGAGATATACAATTAAAAGATGTTCATATTTAGGTTTTGGTCATACAGTGTTCTAGCACCCATCCTTTCACCTGTGCCCGCTTCCCACCACCAATGTCCCCAATTCCCTCCCCTCCCCTAGTCTGCCTCTATGGCAGGTTCTTTATCTCTCTCTCTCTCTCTCTCTCTCTCTCTCTTTTCCTTTGAAAGGAAATTTTTTAAATTACAGAAACAGTTTAAGACTGTGAACAAACTGATTTTAGCAAGGTATGCAAGTGGATTGAATCATCACAAGTGTAAGTTTTTCTAACCTAAGAAGACTAATGAGATCAATTAGCAACTTTCTTTAGCAATCGTGGGTCACTGACTCTTCTAACATTGCTGAGATCAAGCCTTCAGTTAGACTTTTTATTGGAAATCCACAGTGGCCCAGGAAGGGGAAAAACAGTGCGATAGGATTTTTTCTCCCTCTTTCTCTTTCCCCTTTTCTTGAGTTTCTTTAAGAATACGGAAGATACAAACATGATACAAAAAGCATTGAGATGTGTGTGTGTGTGAGGAATATGCAAAGTGACTTGGATGAGTCATGTTCTTTATAAGTGTGCCACATTGGCCAACGGGATACACATGATACCTCTAAATGTATGTATTGCAAAACACAATGTGTAAGAGAAGGAAGAGAGAGAGCCAAAGATAGAGAACGAGAGAGACAGAGACAGAGAAAAAGAGAGAGAGAAAGAGAAAGAACCTGCCATAGAGGTAGCCTAGGGAGGGGGAGGGAATTGGGGACGTTGGTGGTGGGAGATGGGCACTGGTGGAGGGATGGGTGCTGGAACACTGTATGACCAAAAACCCAAACATGAACATCTTTGTAATTGAAACTCATGGTGGTATAATAAAAATATTTAAAAAATTTTAAATGTGCCACATTGGTATCTGGCTGATCCTCTTTAAGGCATCCAAAGTACCAATCATGGAGGGCAGTTTCCTCCAGGGGACCATTCTCTGTTCCCAGAGAAGTGGTACACTGCGCTACTGGTGCACTCTCTTAGTCAGCTCACAGCTCTGTCTTGGGAAGAGAAAAAATCTCAAGTGCTTTTGGTTGGTTTCACAAGTAAACTAAAAACGAGAACTTCCCTCATTTCTCACAGTTCCCACTATTCATTGAGAATAATTTGTAGTCACTTTTTATTTCTTTTAGTTGTCGCTCCTCTAACTTACCTGGTTTCCATTCAACTTGTATAATAAGATTTGTTGTTACTGTAAGAGAATGCTGGGCCAGTCACCCTAGTTTGTCATGAACTGATGGTGCAATTTGCTTGGTGATTTAATGTTCTAAGGTTGTTAGGGGCACCGCTTGAAAACATAGGTCAACTACCATGTGAGACACTGATCAAACCTTGATCAGATCAAGGTTTGCTTGTTATTTTTAGGTTGTTTAAGGACATTGGATGAATGAATACATTTGTTATTGGAGAGTTGCTATGAATACAGAAGATGCATATACAGGATTATTATTGTAGGTTGGTTTATGGCAGCTGGTCCTGATTTAGTTATTTCCTCAAGAAGACACTTTGAACAATTATTTAAATGCCTCCCCTCTGCAATTACAATAATAATGATGATGATGATTTTTGCAACTGAATATGCAATTCAGGGTGCATACACTCCACTACTGTTTTTAGCTTGTTTCTCTTTTCACATTGATATCAGCTGCTGTTGTCAGTATTATTGAGGAACAGAGAATCACATTGCTATTGAGGTCATTGAACTAAAAAAATATCTAGGGTCCATACAGGAAGGTATAAGAAAATTTGAAGTTACTCATATTTAAGGAATGCTAACTATGAGCAAGTTTTTGTTTCTCCTCGGAAAGAGAAACATATTTTTAGAATTTTTAAAACAGATTTTTTTTGTTGTTGTTGTTTGGGGCAATACCCAGAAGGCACCTACCAAGCCCCTAGTGATGACTGATTCCTAGCTCTAGGTTAAGGGATCAATCCTGATGATGTTCGGGTACCATATGTGGTGCCAGGGATGAAATTTGAATTGGCTGCTTGCAAAGCAAGCACCTTACCTGCTGTACAATTTCTTTGACCCCCAAAAATAATTTTAAAATTAAAAGCAATAAAAATCTTCTTAATTAAAAATATCTGGTGAAAGTTTTGTCTACAGTATAGTCAATTAAGGAGCTGAAGTTGGGAAAGATGATGAGAGAGCAGAGAAGTATGTATTACATCTACGGCGGAGAGAAAAGAATGTAAAAAATGATGCTACTGCAAAAGGAATAAGGAGAACCAGGTAAGCAAGAGAGACAAAGGATGTTAAAGCAAGACAGAAATTTTAGTAGGTGAGAGAGGAAGGAGGAAGCTAGGGAGAAGAGAGGTGATATAGAAGAGAAATGGGTACAGCAGAAGGAAAAGACTAATGTGGAGTATTTCGTCCTTTTCTAAAGAACACTTTGTTTTAAAAATTAATGTAAGGGGTCGTAGCGGGTAGGGGCATTTGCCTTGCACGCGATCGCCTCTGGTGCCGAGTTTGATCCCGGCATCCCATATGGCCCCCGAGCACCGCCAGAAGTAATTCCTGAGTGCAGAGCCAGGAGAAACCCCTGAGCATTGCTGGGTGTGACCCAAAGAGCAAAAAAATAAAAAAATTAAAAAAAAATAAAAATTAATGTGAGATCTCTGGCATGACATTTATGTCACCTGTTACCCATCTGATTTGAAATATTGATGGACAATTCACTAATCTTTAACTACAAGGATGGTTTTAGTTGTAGACCTGGTGGATAGGGATGGGAAGGTGAAATGGAAATCTTACATAGTGAATATGCAAGCTAGATGCATTACAGTATCTGGCTTATTTGGGGCTACACCTGGTAGTTCTGGGTCTACTCCAGGCTGGGCGCCTAAGACCATGCCATGCTAGGGATTGAATCTGGGATTCCTGCATTCAAAAGCATGTGCTCTAGTCCTTTAGGTCATCTACCTAGCCCAGAAACTGCTTTTTCTTTATTCTTTTTTTGTCAGGGTCTTTTTTTTTTTTTTTGCTTTTTTGGGTCACACCCGCGACACTCAGGGGTTACCTCCTGGCTCTGCACTTAGGAATTATTCCTGGCGGTGCTCGGGGACCATATGGGATGCCGGGATCGAACCCAGGCTGGCATGGGCCGGCCGGCCGTGTGCAAGGCAAACGCCCTACCCGCTGGACCATCACTCGCCCCTGTCAGGGTCTTTTTTGAGGCAGGGAGTGGGATTGCTACTGCTGGCTGTGTCCAGGGCTTACTCCAGGCTCTGTGCTTATGGATGACTCATGGCAGCTTGGGGGAACCATAAGAGGTGCCAAGAATCAAACCCTAGTTGGTTGTGTGCAAGGCAGGTGCCCTACCCACTGAACTTTTTACTCTGGCACCCAGAATCTGCTTTCTTGATGTTGACTTCTCAGGAGTAATTTCAAAGAGGAGAGGAGGGCTCAGTTGTAAGTTACCAGCAGTGTCCTGCCTGCCACTACCCTAAGAATTAAAGGGAGAAATTTCTCAACTTTGAGTGCATTCGGCAATCTTTTGATATCTCTATCAAGGGTAAGTCCCATCTCTAATAGGTAATGGACTTGGGATGTAGTTTAAAAGCTTCTCACTCATGTGATTCCAATATGCATCCAAAAGTCACTGCTTGGAGGCTTTCCTCTGAATGTGCTCACCAGAGGATCCTTTTTATAGAAAAGGTATTTTGGAGACTAGAAAACTAATAACCCAAACATTAAATTGAAAGAAATTAAGCCCAAGGCTTAACCTCTGTGCTACATGATTAGAAACTGGCATTGCTGAAAATTGGTTGTAGAGGTGGGACAGGGAGAAAATTATGAGCTTATTTCAAAGCAGGAAGAAAATGAATGAAAAGTCTGGACATGTTAAGACAGTTATTGAGGGCCTGGGAGGGAAGAAAGAGAGAGAGAGAGAGAGAGAGAGAGAGAGAGAGAGAGAGAATGAGGGAGGGAGGGAGCACGGAGAGATAGAGAGAGAGAGAGGGAGGGGGAGAGATAAAGACAGGGAGGAGGTGGGAGAAATAGGGAGAGAAGGAGGGTGAGAGGGTGAGAGAAACACAGGGAGAGGAGAGAGGAAGAGAGAAAGAGGGGGAGGGTGGGGAAAAAAGGAGGGAGGAGAGAGAAAGAGGGAGGGAGAGAGAAAGAGGGAGGTAGAGAGAAAGAGGGAGGGAGAGAAGGAGGGAGAGAGAGAGAAAGAGGGAGGGAGAAGGAGGGAGAGAGGGAGAGAGGCTGCATGAAGGCAGCCTAGATTCCATCTCCAGCACTGCATTGCTCCCTAAGAGCGGTTGGGGGCAATCCCTGAGCACTGTGGGGTGTGGCCCCCAAATAAAAACAATATGAAAAGTCTTAATAAAATTTTGCATTTGAGAAACATTATGAGAGTATCTGATATCTCTCTGAAGACAAGCTTGAGAGGGCCTTCGCAGCCTGACGGAGAAAGCAGCGCTTCTCCTTTCTGAATGACAGTTCGGCTCAGTCCCTCTTCCCACCGCAAGATCCTGTGCTTCCTCACTCTCCCACCTACTTTCCAAGTTGAGTTTGAATCTTCATCTCTTTTGTAGTGTAGAGCCACATAGAATACATCCCCCAACTCCCTGGCCCTCCCCCCTCCTATTTCTGTCATCCCATGTTTCTGTCATTCACATGTCCAGTTTCCTCCATTTCAGTACCACTAAGATGGATCTGATTTGCTCTTCCACCATCAATGGAGAACTCCAGGGGAAAATGTAGAGGGAGAAACTGCAGATCCCATAGAACTGGATCCTTTCATGACAGCTCACATAGATGTATTTCCACTTTGGAGTCAAAGGTGGTCTTGACCCAGGAAGGAATTCTAATATGATAGCTTTCATGAGAAACAGGAAGAAAGGACTGTCTTAAGCGATTCACAGGAGGCAATAATTAGATGACTTCAGAACTATCTGGATGGTTCAGACATATTCTGAGGGCAGCTTTAATTTAGGAAATTGACAATCGATGGTGGCCTTATGGAGTTAAGGCTACTGCTATCATCAATTTATCCACCATTACTTTATATTTTATAGAGGAATTCTTCCTGAATGCTTTGTGTAACAACTCATTCAATAGCTGACAACTCGACTATGAGTTTCATAATACTGAAGTGTGTTCCCAGCATCAGGCATAGAGTAGGTACCAAGAAAGGTTTACTGAGTGAAAGTTTGAGCAGTCCAGTAACAGAGGTAACAGCAATAGCATGAAGCTAGTTTCCTGTCTCCTTCTCAAAGATGGTTGAGCCTGGCTTTGGCAATGGGACAAAAACATGGAAAGATTCTGAGTCAAGCATGCCCTTAGCTTCAAACATTTATACCCAGAGGGCCAATCTCACCTTTCCCAAAAGGCCTTTTGGTTCATATACACTAGAAATCAGTGTCAAATGCTTCTTGGTATATTATTTTGTCAGCTTCATTTAGATGTGGTAATTTGCAAAGCAACCCTGAGTAGTTGACAGTTCATCCATAGTTGTATGTTCCTCAGACATTTCCTGGGATTCCTGCCCACTTCCATTGCAGTTGGTAGTGTTTGCCAAACCAGAAGAGGGGCTCGCCTGGGATTAACTTGGAACCAGTAGCATTTTGTTGTGTCTTTTCCTTCTTTCTTTCTTTCTTTCTTTCTTTCTTTCTTTCTTTCTTTCTTTTCTTTCTCTTTCTTTCTTTCTCTTCTTTCTTTCTTTCTTTCTTTCTTTCTTTCTTTCTTTCTTTCTTTCTTCTTTCTTTTCTTTCTTTCTTTCTTTCTTTTCTTTCTTTCTTCTTCTCTCTCTCTTTCTTTCTTTCTTCTCTCTTCTCTCTCTTCTTTCTTCTTTCTTTCTTTCTTTCTTTCTTTCTTTCTTTCTTTCTTTCTTTCTTTCTTTCTTTCTTTCTTTCTTTCTTTCTTTCTTTCTTTCTTTCTTTCTTTCTTTCTTCCTTCCTTCCTTCCTTCCTTCTTTCCTTCCTTCCTTCCTTCCTTCCTTCCTTTCTTTTTTATTTTCTCTCTCTCCCCTCCCTCCCTCCTTCCTTCCTTTCTCTTTCTCTCTCTTTCTTTTTTTTTTATAATTCTGAAAGCATGAAGGCCCAATCCTAGTTATTCCAGAAAATAAAAACACAGTAACTCATACTTCACGAATTAGTAGGCACTTAAACATCACCTAGATGGTATGGATGAATGAGGAAATTGCAGTTTGAAAGATTCAATGATAAGGTCAACTGCCTGGTATATGGGAAACTTGGTTTTGGTTTTTTTATGTCTTCTCTGTGGCACCAAATTGTGAGCTGGGGTCGTCTGGATTTACACCTAAGTAGACCACGTATTTAAATCCCTATCTGTTTCTTTTTTGAAGCCATTTTCCTTAGTCAGAGACTTCATCATCCTCCTTCATGCATGATTCATGGTCACAACTCAGTGCAAAGGGTTTTTAAAACAAAACGAAACAACTGGACACTAAGGAATCATTGCCAGTTCCTGCACCCCCTGTGTTAGGGCTCCAGTCAAGCTCTGCGAGCTATGGAAGGGAAAAGCCGTCTCTGGAACAGAGAATTTCTAGGTTCGGATGCCAAATGGCTCAAGATGAATTATCTGCCTCTCCAGCTGGCTGGAGCTGCTGCTGCTGCCACCTCCTGGGAGAAGACCGACTGAGCTTCCTACCTGACGGCAGGCCTAGTCTTCACCTGTGGCTCCGGCAGAACCCAGCTGAGGCGGGGCTGATGTTCCTTCGCCTTAGGAAATCAAGAGAATATCCTTTTAGTTAGCAAAAAAAAATATGTTGGATTTGCTTTTTATAGGCTTTTTTTGACAGTGTTGTGCTCAAAAAAAATGATTTCAAATAACTAACAAAGTTGAAATGAGATAGTTTGAGACAACAGAAATAAGACTAAGGAAGAACTGTTAGTCATAGGAACTCATCAGATTCTGTTTCCCGGCCTTCTGAAGGATAACTCGGGGGTGAGTTAGGAATGCTTCTATTCCGAGAGCTGTATAAAAGAGAAAAAGCACATATGATTTTGGCAAATGTTAACCCTCTAATTTACTTGTAGGGCTGTTGTGAGGACTCACTGAGATAAATTCAGCAGAAATTACATTAGGGACATCCTCTAATCCTTGTTATTTTTTTCTTCACTTACTAACCAGAAAAAAATAAAAAGGTGGAAGAAACCTTTCTCCCCAATTTTATTATTACTGAGGTAGCATGATTTACCCTCAGTATTAATTTTAATGCTTTTGGTACACTAAGTAATCACACCTCCACCACCACTAAACTGTCAAAGACCCTTCACCATTGCCCTTACGTCTCTTCTAGTCAGCCCCTACCTTTCTTCCCCACCCCTTCTTGGTAACCTTGGTTCTGCAGTCAGAATCGAAGGGTTTGTTTTCATTGGCCTTTCTGTGTTTCTTTATAAACCACATGAAAACATCTGGCATTCGGTCCGTCTCCCTTTGACTTATTTTTGCTTAACATGATACCCCCTAATCCTATCCAAGTTGCTGTAAAAGGAAGATCTTATCTTTTCTTATAGCCGAGTACTATTTCATTGTGTACATATATTCCAGAATTTTTTTATCCACTCATTTGATGAGGAGATTTGGGCTGTTTCCAGATCATGGCTATTATATATAGCACTGCAATGAACATAAGTGTGCACATATTTTTAAATGAATGTTCTTATGTTTTGGGATAGATACCAAGTAGTGGGATTTCTGGGTCATATGGACGTCTCTATTTTAATTTTTTGAGGAGTCTTCTTACTGTTTTCCCTTAGAGGCTGAATCAGCTGGCATCGTCACAATCAGTCTGAGGGTTCCTTTTTCACCACATCCCTGCCAACATTGGTTGCTTCTGGCATATATATATATATATATATATATATATATATATATACATATTCTGTATATATTTCTATATATAAACTATATATGTTAAATATATACTTATATATAATTCTAAAATGTGAGGTGATCACACCACAGAGACTGGCCCATATCCAAAAGGGTAAAACAAGAAGTGCTGGTGTGGATGCAGGGAAAAGGGGACTCTCATACATTGTTGGTGGGAATGTCGACTTGTACAACCTTTCTGGAAAACAATATGGACATTCCTCCAAAGACTAGAAATTGAGCTCCCTTTTGACCCAGCCATGCCACTCCTGGGAATATATCCTGGGAAGCCAAAAACACACAGTGGAAACACCATCCGCACTTTTATTTTCATAGCAGCACTATTCACAATAGCCACAACCTGGAAACAACCAGTATGCCCGAGAACTGATGACTGAATAAAGAAACTGTGGTACATCTACACAATGGAATACTATGCAGCTGTTAGGAAAAATGAAGTTATGAAATTTGCCTATAAATGGATGGACGTGGAAAGGATCATGTTGAGTAAACTTAGTAAGAAGGAAAGAGAGATAGAATGACTGCATTTATTTGCATGACATAAATACATATATACATATTATGATACCAAATTCCAATGTCAGGTGAAGCGTGGATCAGGATGTCTTACCAAAAGTGGAAATTACCACAAACGTGTGGAAGTCAGAGATTAGATAAGACAGAGAAGGGAACATGTGTGAATAAATGTTGAAAGGGCTAATGCCAATCTAGAACTGAGCATTAAATACAGGCAAAAAATGCACATGATGGCCTCTAAGTGTATGTGTTGCAACCCACAATATGTAAGAGAAGGAAAAGAGAGAGAGGGAGAGAGAAAAGAAATAAAGGACCTGCTATGGAGGCAGGCTATGGGAGGGAGGAGGGAATTGGGGACATTGGTGGTGGGAAATGGGCACTGGTGAAGGGAGGGGTGCTGGAACACTATGTGACCGAAACCTCCAAACATGAACAACATTGTAATTGTATATCTCACGATGGTATAATAAAATATTTTTAAAAATTAAAAAAAAAAATGTGAGATGATATATTTCATTGTAATTTTGCTTATAATCAGTTGATAAACATTTTTTCAAATGCCTGCTGACTACTTGTATATCTTCTTTGAGTGCCTGTTCAGCATCTTTCTCCATTTTTTGAAATAGGTTGTTTATATTTTTGTTGTTTAATGAGTGCTTGTACATTGGATATTGACTTTGTCAGACACATAGCAATAAACTTCCCTTCCATTCTATTTATTTTAGCCATCTTGTTTTTCACAGTGCAAAACTAGTTTAATGTAGTTTCATTTATTTTTCCTTTTTTTTGTCAATGGAGTTGAATCATTGAAGTCAGTATCATGGAGAATTCTGCCTATGTTTTCCTTAGTGCAGAGACCTTATGGAATCTGGTCTACTGTGTAGATCTTTACTCTGAATTAACTTCTGTGTATGGTGTTAGAGAAAGGTTCAATTTCTTTTCTTTCGTGTGTGACTAACCACTTTTACCAACACCATAATTGAAGAGGCTTCCCTTCTTTCACTTAATACATTGAGCTCTTTTGTTTTAAATTAATTGTCCATACATTTGAGGGTGTAGTTTTGGATTCTTAATTCTAGTCAATTACCACACACTGTTTTGGTACCTATAGCTTTATAGTATAAAGTCAGGGGAATACTATGCCCCCCCAACTTAAGTTTTAGAATTATTTTGGAATTGCTTTGATGATTTGGGGAGGTTTATAGTTCCATACAGATTTTAGTAGTATTTCTCTATGTCCTTAAAGACAACTGTTTTACTTTTTATAGGGATTGCACTGAATTGCTTTTTTATGCATTGGATAGGATGGTCCTTTATTTATGGTAATTCCTCCAATCATGAACATAGAATATTTTTTATTTTCTTGTATGCTCTTCTGTTTATATTAATATTATTATATTTATATGAATTTATATTAATCATTATATATAATAACATATATAATATATGTATACTACCGAGAGTATTCCACCCACACAGCAGAGCCTGGTGTTATACATTAGCCAGTGTAGCCATTGGGCTACACTGGCACGTGATAGGGTCAAATGGAATGTTACTGGTGCCCGCTTGAGCAAATTGAATAACGGGATGTCAAGTGATCACTGTATCACTGTCTTCCCATGGTTCATCGATTTGCTTGAGTGGGCACTAGTAACATCTCCATAAGTTCTCTCACAAGCAAGTGTAACCCAAGGGCATCTGCTTGCTCCAGGGACAGGGAAGAGCCTCAGACCATTCCTCAGGTCATGGAACTGAGCTAGTTTTTGGCATAACAAGTAAATAAAACACGGTAGCTTGCCAGGCTTTGCCGTGTAGGTGGTATAGTCACAGTAGAAGGCTCTCATCTCGAACATTTACTGATGAAACTTAAAGGGGAAAGATCAGGTTTTCTCTTGGATGGAGCTCTGAGGAACTATGGAGTCTGGATGTTGAGAATGACTGACTGCATGATGTGTGGTTTGCTCTGGCTTCTTGCTAGGCTTACTGGGATAACGGGTAGCAGTTAGAACCTGTCTAAAACTGATAACAATGTATAAATGTGAAAGATATTGGGAAGGACCTTATCGTAAAATCAGCATTCTCTAAGAATATCGTGCTGCTGCTTTGCGGCCGCGTGCCAAGGGAACTATGGGTCTGGCGCGGGTGGGTCTCTCTCTTCCGGGGGCAACTGGCATGGAGGCAGAGGAAAGGGCAGGGCCCAAAATACCACTCTGATTCTGGCCAGCGTGGTCTCTCCCCCACACATGAGAGCAAACCCTTGAGCAATGTTGGACTCCGGCCAGGGGCTGGCCGAGCCCTTACCAGGAGGTCAGCCCCATGGGTTGCTTCCCACGTGGGGCTGGCCGAAGCAATGCCGCTGTGGGTCTGAATCTCTTCCGGGATTGCAGATTAGCTGTGAGTCTGGGGTGGGTGCGTCTCTCTCTTCCGGGGCAACTGGCATGGAGGCGGAGGAAAGGGCTTAACACTGATTATAAGGCTGAATCAAGGTAAGCACAAAGACCTATGGGAACATCCTGTTTGGAACTTAAAGTTTCCAAGTCTTTGAAGTTTCCATCACCTGTAAAGTTTCAAACATTGTAAAGAAAACAGAGGAGGAAGAGGAAAAAGAGGTGTTAGGCAAAGCACAAAAAAACATGAAAACATGAGCTGGAAAGTCACACTATAAAAATGTAAAACTAACATTTTTCAGGCACAAAATTTGTCAAATAAAAAGTCTCTTTGACAATGATGTAATCCAACATGATACCTTCTGTCAAATGCAGAAATTGACTTTACAAATGTAGGGCTGCAAAATGGTTATACTTTGTTGTAATGGAGATGGGAGGTAGTTTCTCTGGGCTAAACTACAGGAAATTGTAAGCCGAGAACATAAGTTGGAACAATATTTTGGAACCAGACTGAAAAGAGTCACATTTGAAATACCGAGGAATTTGAAAATTAATCTATCCTGTGGCCAACCAGAAATCTCTGGTAATTTTTAGACTTGTGAAGCAACACTGAAGTTTGAAATTTCTGAAAGAAATCTGAAAATTTTAAAAGAAAATTGAGTGATAATGTAACGAACATTTGGGGATAAGGTGAACAAGACCACTCAGTGCAAGGTGCTGGGTCAGAGGGAGGCAAAGGGAGAGAGAAGGTCAGGGTACATTTCAGAATCACGGCAGCTAGGACACAGTGACCTCCTATGATGAACTACTTCAAGGGCTACTTGCCTGGCACATGACAAATCCTGGTTCAATCTATAGCAGCCTATATAGTACCCAATCAACACCAGGAGTGATCTCTGAGCACAGAGCCAGGTAAGTCCTGACCACCGCCTGATCTTGGACATTAATCACTATCACTATCCTCCCGTTGATCATCTATTTGCTAGAGCGGGCACCAGTAATATCTCCATATATCCTGTCTCATGCTAGTAGAGCCCAAGGGCATCTATTTGCTCCAGGAACATAAAGAGCCTCAAACCATTATATTAGGTCATGGGAATGAACTAATATAATTGTTACTGGTATTTGGCATATCAAATAAAACAGGGCAGCTTGCCAGGCTTGCCATGCAGGTGGCATACCCTTGTAGTCACCCTCGAAATATAGCATTTATAGATGAACCACGCGGCTGCTTGCGGCCACGCGAGACAGGCTGTGATACATTAATATCAAGTGATATTTTGCTTTTTGGGTCACACCTGGCAAATACTCAGGGGTCTGCACTCAGGAATTACTCCTGGCAGTGCTCAGGGGACCATATGGGATGGCAGGGATTGAACCCGGTCAGCTGTGTGCAAGGCAAACACCCTACCCATTGGACTATCTCTCCAGTCCTAATAAAACTTTTTGATGCCTAAGTCTTTTATCTTGTTATCTGCAGTTACTTGGTAGTTTTTGGACACAACTACTATATTTTAAGAAATTTCTTTCTTCTAGTTCATTTCTTTCTCTTCTAGTTTATATATATATGCAGCAGTTTTTTGTGTGCTGCTTTTGTAGCTGAATACTATATTTCTACGATTTCTTTGGTGTATGTTTTTAGGATTTTCTATGTCATTCGCAAATATAGTGATAGTTTAACATCTTTCCTATTTTAATCCATGGAATAGAAAGATAGTACATTGGGTACAGAGCTTGCCTTGCACACAGTTGACCTAAGTTAGATATAGTTTTCCTAGTTGTGCCAGGAGTGAACCCTGAGCACAGAGCCAAGAGTAAGCCCTGAACACAGCCTAGTATGGTCCAAAACACCAACAAAATGTGAAGACCATTTTGAACCCCTTTAATTTGTTGCTTAATTGCTGTGGCTAGGGCTTTCCAATTCTATATCAAATAATGATGAAAGTAGACATTCTTGTCTTGTGCCTAATCTTAAGGAAAGGCTTTTTTTTTTTTTTTTTTTTTTTTTTTTACTGAGTGTGATGTTAACTGTGGGTGAGTTGTATTTAGGACTTTATTAAAGTAAGCTCCTTCTATCCCCATTTTGTTGGGAGCTATTTTTTTTTTACCATGAATAACATATATACACACACAATATCACACAATATTTATATCACTTTTATCACTTGTCTTCCTGTTGTTCATTGATTTGCTCAAGCGGGCACCAGTAACATCTTCATACATACTGTCACATGAACCACGCTAACTGCAAAGTGGCCGCGTGCAACAGGGAGAGATCGGCTTTTCTCTTGGGTGGAACTCTGACAAGCTGTGGAGTCCGGATGTTGAAAATGGCAGCCCCTCATGGTGTGGGGGTTCCTATGGATTCTTGCAAAGCCTATTTCAAGCTCAGGTATGCTTGAACCAGAGACACAGATACACGGGGTAGAGCTGCTACCGCTCTCCCTGTGCTCAGCTGATCATGAGGTATTTCGGAGAGAAGGCAGGTTCTAGCCCTGGCCCGCCATCCTAATAGAGCTTCGCAAGAGATTTATATACTATTTATATATATAAGATTTATATATATGATTTATATCTATATGATTTATATCTATAAGATTTATAAGATTTATATCTATAAGATTTATCTATATAAGATTTATCTATATCTATCTATCTATTTATCTTTCAGTTAGTAGTAATAGGTTTATTCAGGTTTTCTATTTCTTCTTTAGTCAAGTCTGAATGGTAAGATAGTATGGTTTTATGATTATTCTTCTGGGTTTGTGGACCACATTTGGTAGTGCTCAAAGTTTGGTCCTGGCTCTGTGCTCAGGGATTACTCCTGGCAGTGCTCAAAACCATACAAGACGCACTGGGAATCTAATGAGAGGCAGCCACATGCAAAACAAAACAAGTACCTTATCCTTTGAACTCTCTCTCAATCGGGCATATTTGATTATTAAAATATAATAATTAAAGCTAGTCTATTTTGTCTAGATTGTTCAGTTTAGTGGCATAGAGTTGATCACAGTAACTTCTCATGAGCTCTTATATTGCTGAAGTATCTGTTGTAACTTCTCCTTTATCATTTCTGAAGTTTTATTTTCTTTCTACAGGAATCTTGTTGAAGGTCTTTGGATCTTGTTTAGTCTTTTGTCCCAGCAGGCCCAGGCCCAGATGTTAAAGATCCCCATGGGCCCAAAAGTATATGGGGCCCAGCCGGGTCTCTCACAGTATTCAGGTCAGGGGATACACAAACAGCATGTGCCAGGGCTCAGCAGAGTCCCCGACATCACTCACAATCCATTAAGGTCCCCAGTCTGCATCAGGGCCAACCGCCATTCTCTCAATTGATGAATAAAGGAACAAGACCACATGCTCTTGAAGCTCTCCTTTTAATCTGTCTTCTCTCACTCCTCACTGCATCTCACTCCAGGAACCTCTCCAGGTATCTCTCTCTCTCTCACAGTGGGCGGTGTCTTGGGGCTGCCCACCAGTCCATGGGCCTGGCCCCTGGCCCCAACAGTCCCTCCCAGACTAGACAGAGCACATCATACAGCGCAAGTTCTCCAGCAGGCCCTTCTGGTCAGGGGTCCTCTCCCTCAGAGCATCTTTTCAGGTCCTATCTCAGGACCTCTTTCAGGTCCTCTCTTCTCCAGTCCTCCCTGCTGAGGGCTTCTCTCTTCAGGGCCTCTTTCTCTTTCTTTGTCTATCTCTGTCTCTATTTCTTTATCTTGTCTCTGTTTCTCTCACTATATTTCTGTCTGCATGTCTTTTCTCTTCTTCAGGTCCTCTCTTTCAGGTCCTTTCTCTTTCAGGTCAGCCCACTGGGCTCGTGCCCTGGCCCTAGTGCTGGTTTTCATGCCCAGACACCAGGTACTGTGGCCCTGAGCTGGCCCTCAGGCCCAGACACCAGGCACACTGGGATTCTGTCCTGAAGATCTTTATAGCAGCCTGGCCTGACTTAGAATTCTGGGCATCTGTTGCAGGACTCCTCTAAGGGCCACTGCATCTGCTCTGAATTGCCTCCTGCAGATCACTTCGTGGATGGGGGGTGGTCTGGATGTGGCAATTTATCTGACCATGTGTGCTGTACTAGCTGGTATAAATATTCTCCCAAGCTACCACAATCATCGTGGGACTAGCTAGATCTTACCAGCATATTAGCCTGGCCACGTAGGGACCCCTAAGTAATTAGACCAGAGAGAAATGCTATTTGCTTCCAAGCAAACAAGCATGGCTCCCTGATATACTCAAAGGCAACTAAAATACAAAACCACAATGAAGTAGAAGAGACTTGTGAAGGCTTGGAGAAATATTTAACTGGCATTAGTATTAGTCTTTGGTATAGAGACATGCCATCTCAGAAACCCCCTTCTCTACCCCATAAAGGCATTTCCAGGCAGATCTTGGCTCAAAACATTAGCATTCAAAAGGGCCTAGGTGAGGTGCAGGGAGGGGATTACCTAAGGGCATTTGACCCTCCCTGCTTTCCATAACAGTGGGAGGAAGGTCTGAGTTGCAGGGGTATAAAACTAGCCTATTTCCTCTCTCGCGCTTCTTTTTGGGCTCTCTCATTGTGAGCTCACCCTTCTTGGGAGTCTTGTCTTCTCCTTTTTACAAGGCCTTTACACGTGGTGGTCGCCATCTTGGCCTACACGTGGCTGGGGTTCTAGCCTGGAATCCTAAGCACTGGGCTTTTCCTTTTGCTGATTTGTATGCCTGAACCTGTGATAAGTAAAGCCTTTTAAAACTGCATCAGAGTCCTGAGTTTTCATCCATTCCTCGCCGGCTTCAGAGGTAGAAGGGAACTTGCTTCCCGGCACTGTCGGGGACCCTGGCGGCGTGCCACGACAGGCGTCTAACTGTTTTTAACAGTTTTCTTAACTGTCACCTTCAGGGGATTATCCAACAGCCTTTAAAAACTAAATCCTGATTTCATTGGCCTTTTATAGTGTTTTGATTGCCATATCATTTCTGTTGTAATTTTAATGATTTCCTTAATACTTTGAATTTCATTTGTCATTCTTTCAAAAATAACTGAGATATGAGATTAGATTATTTGTGCATTTCCTTGTTTCCTATGTAAGCATATATTATTATGAATATCAACATTTCTTTTACTATGTCCCTTAATTCTAATAACTTGTTTTTATTATCACATACTTCCATTAATTGTTTCATTTCTTCAATGATTTCCATTTGATCTAATGGTTCTTCAACATTATGTTGTTTACACTCCAAGTGTTTGAGATTTTCTTTTTCTTTTAATGGCTTATATCTACCTGAGCTCTGCCCCATGGGCTCTGGATGGTTGATGGTTGATGATTTGACATAGAAAAGTCTGGGGCCCACTGGGCCTCTGGGATGAACCTAGAGCCACAGCAGAACCTGGCAAGCTACCCATGGTATATTCGATATGCCAAAAAACAGTAACAATAATGGACCTCATTCCCAATGAATGGAGTTGTTACTGGTGCTTGCTTGAGCAAATTGATGAACAACGGGAAGACAAGTGACAAGTGACAATTGATCTACCAACATATCACTGTGACCTAAGAAGCCAGCTGTTCCAATTGCTCATTTATTGGTGCTGTTTCCTTGTTGATTTTTATGTTTGATGAATCCATATAATGATATGAGTGGGGTGTTTCTTAGTAAGATATGAGTCTCTTACTACTGTTGGATTAATTGTGTTAAGAACTTTGTTACCCCAAGGCTGGGGCATATATGTTGTTAAGAGTTAAATCTTCCTGATTATCTATTTGTGATGTTCAGCTCTATCTCTTATTTCTGTCTCATATAAGTATGGCACCCTTAACTTTTTTAGGCTATGATTTGCCTGTATTATTGTTTGCCTGTATTATTATGATTTGCCTGTATTATTGTTTTCCAAACCTTTGTATTGGAGAGAGAGACATTTTTGTTCATTTTTCTAAGAGGATTTGCTTTGCTTCTTTGGCCTTCCCCTATGTTCTCTGATTGCACTTTGATATTAGTCTTTTTTTTTAAGTTTTCTGCTTCCATACACCTCATCTGTTTCTTCTAAATATATCTGCTTTGAGCATAGCATATAATGACAGCTTACGTTTTAAGCTTATTTCCCTTTCTCAATTTAAAATAAACAAATTTCGGAGTTCATTCTGGGGTTTCCCTGTTATTCTTTTCCCTGTTTCATGTTTTTTATGTGTCTGTCTGCTACCGTCGGATTTCTTTGCCTTTTATGCAAGTTTATGAAAGCAAATGCCTTTAGCTGTTGTTTGTCTGAAAATGTTTTTATTATTCGTTCAAATCTGAGTGAAAACATGGCAAGGTAAAGGATTCCTGGTTGGAGGTTTCTTTTAATTAGAGACTTGAAAATATCATATCACTCCCTTCTGCTCTATGGAATTTCATTAGAAAAATCTGACGTGGACCTATGTTGTTTCTTTTATATGAGACTTGCGCCACAACTGATATGACTTAAGTGGCGCAATTGGTTAGCGTGCAGTACTTATAAGACAGTATGAGTCTTTGCTTCTCTGTCAGTTTTGTTTCTTGGCATTTTGGTTACAAAGTGTCTTGGGGATCTCCTATTTGGTCTTTATGTCTGGAGCACACTGTTTCCTGGATCAGAGTATTTCTCTCCTCAGACTGGGGAATTCTTCCCCATTCTCTCTTTCCTCTTTTTGAACTCCTATTATAAAAATGTTGTTCCTATTAAAAAGTTGTCAAATAGACATCTTCTTTTATAAGTTTTTCTTCTTCATTGATAATGTTCTCTACCTTGTCTTTGAGGTCAATAATTTTAATTTCTTCCATTCTGCTGCCAATTCCCATTATTGTGTGTGTGTGTGTGTGTGTGTGTGTGTGTGTGTGTGTGTTTAGTTCAACTACTTGTACTCTTTAGATCATTCATTTCTTTTTGGGCTTATTCATATTTTTTCATGCTTTCTACCAAGTTACTGATGGTCCCTAACTGATTTTTTCATTTCACTGAACATTGATAGGATTGTTGCTTTGAAATCTTATCAGGGAGTTTAGAAAGTTCTGGTGTTTGAAGATCCTCCTGGCATTTTGTCTCCAGGAATGGGGCTGATGCCATTGCTATATGAAAGTTAGGCTTGGAACTCTGAGTGTGAGTTGACCTGGGCAACAACCAGGGTAATAGTTGGAAAGTCAAATCAGTGTCTTTGGTTTTGAGTCTGTTTAGGCCTAGATGACTGCTGAAGGTTTCTGGTCACAGCTGCCTTGTAGCAGCTATTGCCCCAAGATCTAATGGGCCTGAACTTTTGGACCAGGGTTCACAGTTTCTGGCAACAGTTATTGAGTTAAAGTCTGACAGACCTAAACAGTAACCAGGGATTGTGGTTATGTATACCAAACTGTTCAGCAAACTGAACATAGCTACTGGGGATGGGGGCTCCATTTGCCAGCACTTGACTGCAATTTTAGAGTCCAAGTTATCATAAATGGGTAACAACCTGAGTTTTGATGCTGTTTTTTTGATAAACTGTTAGCACAAAGTTTGAGTGGGCCTTTGCTATCACTAGATGAAATCACTCATCTAGTGGGTCCCTGTATGCCCGAGTGATATGTTTAAGCAGTTATAAAAGATGACCAAAAAAGGATACTACTACCTTAAAACACATTTGTGTTGAGTTTGAAAATGTTTACTGAACTGTCTGGAATACTAGATTTCTGGCAGACAGGGGTAGCTTTTTGTCCATTTTGAAGAACCTGGGTGGTAGTGACCAGAGAATTTGGGTTTGTGTGTAATCAACTATTAACAGTGGATAGATTTGTTCAATCTTGGGGAGTATGCTTCAGATAAGAATTTCCCCCCCAGATGCTTGAGCACCCAAATTCGGTGGGATTGAATGGCAGTAAGGGGGCTCTACACTGCCAGGGTGTGGCAGTTTCCTATCTGCCTTACTATGTTCTACAGTCTGGGCATGGGTCCCTTGCTATCTGCCAATGCATAGAGAGACTGGATCTACTTGTTTTCTCACCACTGTGGGCTGGACTGGCTGTGTCAGCTGGCTTGGCTAAGAAAGATTCCATCAGCCACCAGCTTGCTCTGCCACAGGCTTGGTATGGGTGAGTTCATGGCAGAGAAGTATGGTACTCAATAGTAACAAAGATAAAGATTATATGGACTCCAACCAACTCCCAGTCACTTGTTTCTCCACTCGGTGGATGTGAAAACAGAACTGGGTTTCTGAGTAACCTGTGCGCTCCACACACCCTCACACCCACATCATTTCTCAGCATCATAGGAGTTCACAATGGGGAGTCCGTTTCTAGGGTTCACAAGAGAACCCCTTTGAGTTGCACTCCTCCAAACCACTTGTGCTCTTCCACGTCTGTCCATCCTGTCTCTGCAGCTGCTTGCAATCCCACTGTGTGGTGGGTGCGGGTGGGTGTCAGGATTCAGTGATTTTTCTCTGCTGTGCCTCAGGCAGGCTCTGCATTCCATCCAGTTCTTGGTATACATTTTCATGGAGCATGCTGGGCAAACTCTCCTGTATTTGAGTTTGAACTTTGAACCTTTAGTTTACCATCACAATAAGCAGAAGAGGGGATGCTGACTTAAACTTGGAAACAGCTTTGGGCTCAGATGTGGGTAGGAGAGCTTTGAGGTGCATGCTAGAGTCTATATTGCTGTGAAGGGCAGAATGACCAAAAAGAAATTCTGGTGAGGGGTCAGAAAGGAAGCAAGCTTCCATCTTCTCCCTGCCAGGTGCCAGGTCTAAGTTAAACTCTAGCTTCACTACAAAATGAGTGAGATTTTAAAGTGAAAAGTGGATCCTGTTGTTTCATGGCTTAAATCCTAGCACAGGTCTCCCCTTTATATTTCCACGACAGGTGGTGTTTAGGGCTGCACTTGCTCCAATTAAATTCTCCTCCGTCACTAAAATCCAGCCACACTTTCCAATCATTCCACTCAATCTCCATCCTACTCAGAACCTACTGAACTTTATTATTTACTCTGCCCAGAATTTGTGTGTGTGTGTGTGTGTGTGTGTCTAGCACATGCAGTGGAGGGTAGAGGGCACATCCCAGTGGTGCTCAGGGCTTCTGTTCTCTGTGCTCGGGATCACTTCTGGAAACCATGTGGTGCAGGGCATTAAACCAGGGTTGGCTGCATGCAAGGCAAGTATCTTTTTTTTTTTTTTTGAGTACTGAATTTTTAAATTAAACATTTTATTATACCACCGTGAAATATACAATTACAACGTTGTTCATGTTTGGAGGTTTCGGCTCACATCGTGTTCCAGCACCCGCCCTCAACCAGTGCCCATTTCCCACCACCAATGTTCCCAATTCCTCCCCCTCCCATAGACTGCCTAAATGGCAGGTTCTTTATCTTTCTTCTTTCTCCCTCTCTCCTTCCTTCTCCTACACATTGTGGGTTGCACTACATACACTTGAAAGCCATCATGTGCATTTTTTGGCCTGTATTTAATGCTCAGTTCTATGTTGGTATCAGCCCTTTCGACATTTATTCACACATGTTCCCCTTCTCTGTCTTACCTAACCTCCTGACTCCCCTCACGTTTGCGGTAATTTCCACTTTTGGTAAGACGACCTGATATATTTATGTCATGCAAATAAATGCAGTCATTCTATGTCTCTCTCTTTACTTCTGACTAATTTCACTCAACATGATCCTTTCCATGTCCATCCATTTATAGGCAAATTTCATAATTTGATTTTTTCCTAACAGTTGCATAGTATTCCATTGTGTAGATGTACCACAGTTTCTTTTATCCAGTCATCAGTTCTCGGGCATACTGGTTTGTTTCCAGGTTCTGACTATTGTGAATAGTAAGGCAAGTATCTTAATCCCTGTACTACCTCTCAGCATTATCTAGAATGTTCTTAATCTAGTCTTCTAGTCTTGTAAATCTCACAATCTGTTGCAGGACACCTAAGAGCCTCTGCATCTGCCCTGGATTGCCTCCTGCAGGTCACTTCATAGATAGGGAGTAGTTTAAATGTGGCAGTTTATCTGACCATGTATTCTATATTGGCTGGTATAAATATTCTCTCATGCTACCACAATCATCGTGGGACTAGCTAGATCTTACCAGCATATTTGCCTGGCCACGTTGGATCTCCAAGTAATTAGACCAGAGAGAAATGCTGTTTGCCTCCAAGCAAGCAAGCATGGCTCCCTGATAACTCAAAGGCAACTAAAATACAAAACTACCGTGAAGTAAAGACGAGACTCTTGTGAAGGCTTGGAGAAATATTTAACTGGCATTAGTATAGTCTTTGGTACAGAGGCATGCCATCTCAGAAACCCCCTCTCTCTACCCTATAAAGGCATTTCCAGGCAGATCTTGGCTCAAGACATTAGCATCTAAAAGGGCCTAGGTGAGGTGCTGGGGAGAAATTACCTGAGGGCATTTGACCCTGCCTGCTTCCCATAAAAGTGGGAGGTCTGAGTTGCAGGGGGATAAAAACTAGCCTGCTTCCTCTCTGGCTCTCTCTTTTTTTTGGGCTCTCTTTTTTGGGGGTTCGCACTCTTCTTGGGGAGTCTTGTCTTTGTCTCCTCTTTACAGGGCCTTAACACATGGTGGCCGCCATCTTGGCCTACACGTGGCTGGGGTTCTAGCTGGGAATCCCTAAGCACAGGGTTTTTCCTATTGCTGATTTGTATGCCTGAACCTGTGATAAGTAAAGCATTTTAAAACCTGCACCGAATTCCTGAGTTTTCATCCATTCCCCGCTGGTTTCGGAGGTAGAAGGGAACCTCTTCCCCAGTGTTGTTGGGGACCCCAGCAGCTCCCCACAAAAATCCCTCATAGTTTTAAAGCCAGCCTTGGAAACCTGATAATCTCTTTTTTAGCCCAAACATTAGCTCAAATATTATCTTAGAGTAGTTCCCTTTCCCATGCAATAGTAAATATTACTCCACTTCTGTAGCCTCTTCTTAGCCCCCTCACACACATGATCTCATGGTCTGATTTATTGCATTTACTATATGTTGCCATACTGGAATGTCTGCTTTATAAAATAGGGTCAGGGCTGGCCTGTTATTACTATTTCACTAACTTATCAGTCAGAGCCTGGCACTTCACAGCTTCTCTTATGATTCTTGTTTTTTTTTTTTGTAGAAAAAGAAAGTGTGTAAGACAATATGGGATGTAAGAGTAAGACAATATGTAACTGGTGCTGTCTCTGGGAAGCTCTTCAATATGAGAAAAATAATGTGAGATGGCAGCAGAGAGCAAAAGTTCATTTTGTGCCTTTTGTGGACAGCAAGATGATCAGGACACTGGAGATGCTGGTTTTGAAAAATGATGATACATCAATCAGTCCCTCCATGAGACCATCAACACATTCTAGTTTCAGTATGGGCGCATCTATTGACTACTGACAGTTCCTAGAATTTCCTTGGTTTTGTTACAATAATCCTCATCTCTTAAAGCAGAGTTTCATAAATTTGTTCTAATTGTGTGGAAAAAAAAAAAGGCCGCCCACTTCAGACCCACAGATGCACTGCTTGGCAAGCCCATGTGGAAGCAACCCATGGAGTTGACCTCCCAGTGGGGGCTCGGCCAGCCCCTGGCTGAGTCCAACATTGCTCCAAAAGGGTTTGCTCTCATGGGCGGGAAGGCCATGCTGGCCGGACTTGGAGTGTTTTGGGCCCTGCCCTTTCCTCCACCTCCATGCCAGTTGCCCCTGAAGAGAGAGACCCACTTACGCCAGACCCACAGGTCTATTGGCACCGCGTGTGATATTTTTTAGAGAATGCTGATTTTAGGATAAGATTCTTCCAATATCTTTCACATTTATACATTGTATGTGTTCCAGATGGTACCTCTAACTGATACCAAAGTAAGTTTAGCAAGAAGCCAGGAGCAAACTACACATCATGCAGTCGGTCATTCCTCAACATCCAGACCCATATAGTTCCTCAAGTCTCCAACTAAGAGAAAACCTGATCTTT
>JAJIBD010030537.1:0-24897 GCA_021461705.1 Cryptotis parvus
TTCATTGATTTGCTTAGTGGTCATCAGTAATGTCTCCACTGGTTGGAAATAAGAGGTCCATTATTGTTACTGTTTTTGGCACCTTGAATACAACATGGGTAGCAGAGCAGAGAACAATTCAAATTATTTAACAGTAGCTTACTATTAATTTAACATTATTAATTTGATGTTTATTTATATATTTATGGTACATAGCTTTATATATATCAAATGTATTTACATTCAAAATCATGTTTATATAATATGCTCAGGTGGAAAGGATATACAAAAAGTTAATAACACTTACCTTGATTGATATGTGGAAACTTACTTACCGCAGTTGGAATAATAATGGGAAGCTTTCCACTTTCCATTTTAAACATTTCACGATGTGGGGGCCGGGAGGCGATAGCAGTGGGTAGAGGCGTTGCCTTGCATTGGCCAGCCATGCGGCCGGGTTTGATCCCGGCATCCCATATGGTCCCGAGCACCGCGGGAGTAATTCCCTGAGTGCAGAGCCAAGGAGAAACCTGAGCATTGCGGGGCCAATTCCAGAATTCTGCAGAGCCAGGAGAAACACCGAGCATTTGCCAGGGTGTGACCCCCAAAAGCAAAAATATAATAAAAATTTCTGAAGTTAAGAAACTAAAAAAATGATAGTGTTTTTAGTGTACCATGAGTAATGAAAACACAGACACACGAGCTGTGTCTTCATATAGTTTCAAAGCCAAATTGAGTTAACTCTACTCAAATATGGTGATTAAATAGTTTATAATATTTTTATTATTACCACCATGAGATATACAATTACAAGTTGTTCATTTTAGGTTTTTTGGTCATATAGTGTTCCAGCACCCATCCTCTCGCACCAATGCCATTTACCATCACCAAATGTCCACGAATTCCCTCCCTCCTAGTCTGCCTCTATGGCGGGTTCTTTATCTCTTTTCTGTCGCCTACTCTCTCTCTCTCTCTCTCTTGCCTTTGAGAATTTTCCAAATTACAGAAACAGTTTAAGACTGTGAACAAACTGATTTACTTTTAAAGTATCACAAGTGGATTGAATCATCACAAGAGTGTATTGGAAGTTTTTCTAACCTAAGAAGACTAATGAGATCAATTAGCAGCTTTCTTTAGCAGTCGTGAATTCACTGACTCTTTAACATTGCTGGGATCAAGCCTTCAGTTAGACTTTTATTGGAAATCCACAGTGGCCCAGGAAGGGGAGAAAACAGTCCAGAATGGATTTTTTACTCCCTCTTTTCTCTTTCCCCTTTTCTTGAGTTTTCTATTTTGGAATAAGGAGGCCTAAACATGATAAAAAAGCATTGAAGGATGTGTGTAGCGAGGAATATGCAAGTGACCGAATGGAGTCATGTTCTTTATAAAATTATTACTTACATTGGCCAGCAGGAGCCACATGATACCTCTAAATGTATGTATTACCAAACACAATGTGTAAGAGAAAGGAAGAGAGAGGAGCCGGAATAGAGAGCAGAGAGGCAGGGGCAAAAGAGAGAGCAAGAGAAGAACCTGCCACTTCAAAATTGGCCTGGGGAGAGGAAAGAAAGTGAAAGGAGATGATGGTGGGAGATGAGCACTGGTGAGAGGATGGAGTGCTGGAGAAATTACTGTATGACAAAACTGCCCATCTTTGTCAGTGAAACTCTTAGTGGTATAAGAAGCCCTGTTAAAGAAATTACAAAATACACTTACATTGAGTATCACGTGATACTCTTTAAAGGAGCATCCCAAAAATTTACCAAATCATGGAGAACAGTTTCCTCCAGGGGACCATTCTCTATTCCCCAAGAGAAATTGGTACACTGGAATTACTAGTGCACTCTCTTGGTCAGCTCACAGCTCTGTCTTGAAGAAAAATCTCAAGTGCTTTTGGTTGGTTTCACGAGTAAACTAAAAGCGAGAACTTCCCCACTCATTTCTCACAGTTCCACTATTCATTTGAGGCTCAACTTTTGTGATAACTTTTTCATTCTTTAGCGATTGTGGCTCCTCAACTTACCTGGTTTCCATTCAACTTGTATAATAAGATTTGTTGTTACTGTAAAGGAATGCTGGGCCAGTCACCCCTAGTTTGTCATGAACTGATGGTCACAGATTTTGGCAGGTGATTTAATGTTCTAAAGTTGTTAGGGGCAGCTTGAAAACATGGTCAACTACCATGTGAGACGAAGTTCAGAGCCAGCAGTCAGATCAAAGGGTTTGCTTGTTATTTTAGGTTGTTTAAGGACATTGGATGAATGAATGCATTTGGTGGTATTGGAGGTTGCTATGAATTACAGAAGATGCGCACAGGATTATTGTTGGCCAGTTTTCGGATTATGCGCCTGATTGTTGGTTAGCTCCTGAAGCCATGTTTACCAATTCGCATTAAGTACCCTCCTGTATAATAATAATGATGATGCGATGATTTTGGCTGAATGATACGGTGCGAGGTGCATCACGCTCCCTACTGTTTTAGGCATTTCTCACTTCGTGATATCAGCTGCTGTTGTCAGTATTGATAAGACAGAGAATCACACATTGCTATTAGTCATTGAACTAAAAAATATCTAGGGTCCATGTCTGAGGGAAGGTATAAAGAAAATTTGAAGTTACTCATGTATTTAGGAATGCTAACTATGGCAAGTTTTGTTTCTCCTCCGGAGAAAACCACTATTTTAAATTTTAAAACAGATTTTTTTAGTTTATTTGTTGTTTTGGGGCAATACCCAGAAGAGGCACCTCACCCAAGCCTAGTGATGACTGATTCCCCAGCTCTAGGTTAAAGGGATCAATCCTGATGATGTTCGGGGTACCACCTTTGGTGCAAGGGATGAAAATTTGAATTGGCTGCTTGCAAAGCAAAGCGCTTGCTTACCTGCTGTCCTGTTTCTTTGACCCCCAAAAATAATTTTTAAAATTAAAAAGCAATAAAAAATCTTCTTAATTAAAAATATCTGGTGAAAGTTTTGTCTACAGTACTTATAGTCAATTAAGGAGCTGAAGTTGGGAAGATGATGAGAGAGCAGAAATTATGTATTACATCTGAAGGGGAGAGAAAAGAATGTAAGGCCCAGGTACTACTGCCAAAGGAATAAGGGAACCAAGGTAAGCAAAGGGAACTAAGGGATGTTAAAAACCAAGACAAAGAAATTTTGAAGTAGGTGAGAGAGGAGGAGGAAGCTAGGGAGCAAGAGGTGTTGCCAGAGAGAAATGAGTACAGCAGAAGGAAAGAGACTAATGAGAAATGTAGATTTAGTCTTTTTTGAACACCTGAAAAGTGTGTATGGGGGCGGGGCGATGGCCCCAGCGAGGTGGGGCTGCATTTACACCATACCTGCGACCGGCCCTGTGCCGGCATTAGGTTCACGTCCCGGCGCCATACCTTGGCCCCGAGCACCGGCCGAAGTAATTCCTGAGTGCAGAGCCAGGAGAAACTGAAAGAGCATTGCTTTTAGGTGTGACCCAAAACGAAATAAAAGAACAAAAAATAAAAAATTAATGTGAGATCTCTGGCAGCCATTTATGTCACCTGTACCCCATCTGATTTGAAATATTTGATGGACAATTCCACTAATCACTTTTAACTTTACAAGGATGGGTTTTTAGTTGTAGACCTGGTGGATAGGGATGGGAAGGTGAAATGGAAATACTTACATAGTGAATACCCAGAAGCTAGATGCATTTACGGTATCTCTCACCAGAAGCTTATTTGGAACTACGCCTGCGTAGTTCTACAGGTCCTGCTCCAGGCTGGAAATCTAAGACCATGCCATGCTAGGGATTGAATCTGGGATTCACTGCATTCAAACGTAATAGCCTCTAGTCCTTTAAGGGTCATCTACTGGCCCAGAAACTGCTTTCTTTCTTTTTTTGTCCTAGGGTCTTTTTTTTTTTTTTTTTTTTTGCTTTTGGAATCACACCAGCAGCTACTCAAGGGATTGCTCCTGGCTGCCCACCTTTAAGAACGCCTGGCCAGTGCTCCGAGGGGACCATATGGGATGCCGTGAGGAATCAAGCAAACGCATCAAACGACGACCGTGTCACAAGACAGAAGCCTTCCCCTACCCGCTGGACTATCACACTTCGGCCCCCTGTCAGGGTCTTTTTTTTTTTTGAGGCAGGGAGTGGAGTTGCTACTGCTGAAGCTGAAACATGTCCAGGAGCTTACTCAGGCTCTGTGCTTATGGATTGACTCATGGCAGCAGGGAACCATAAGAGGTGCCAAGAATCAAACCCTAGTTGGTTTGTGTACCCAGGGCGTTGCTTACCGCACTGAACTTACTCTTTTAGAATCTGCTTTCTTGATGTTGACTTCTCAGGAGTAATTTCAAAGAGGAGGGCACCAGTTATGAAGTTACCAGCAGTGTACCACCCACCACTACCTAAAAATTAAGGAGAGAACACTCAGCTTTGGCGGGTGCATTCGGCAATCTTTTTGATATCTCTATCAAGGGTAAGTCCATCTCTAATAGGTAATGGACTTGGGATGTGGTTTAGCATTTCTCGCTCATGTGATTACAATATGCATCCAAAAGTCACTGGCAGAACTTTCCCCTGAGATGTGCTCACCAGAGGATCCTTTTGCGAAAAGGTATTTTGGAGACTAGAAACTAATAACCCAAACATTAAAATTGGAAAGAAGTAAGCCCAAGGCTTAACCTCTACATGCTACATGATTAGAAACTGGCATTGCTGAAAATTGGTTGTAGGGTGGGACAGGGGAGAAATTATGAGCTTATTTCAAAGCAGGAAGAAATGGACCCAGAAAATTCTGGACATGTTAAAGATGATTATTGAGGCCTGGGAGGGAAAGAAGAGAGAGAGAGAGAGAGAGAGAGAGAGAGAGAGAGAGAGAATAGAGGGAGGGAGGGGGCACGGAGATGATGATAAAGAGAGAGAGAGGGAGGGGGAGAGGGAATAAAGAAGAGACAGGGAGGAGGTGTTGGGAGAAATAGGGAGGAAGGAGGGTGAGAGGGTGAGGAGAAACACAGGGAGAGAGGAGAGAGGAAGAGAAAGAAGAGAGGGGGAGGGGGTGGGGAAAAGGAGGAGGAGAGAGAAGAGGAGGAGAGAAGGGAGGGTAGAAAGAGGGAGGGAGAGGGAGGGAGAGAGAGAAGGGGAGGGAGGAAGGAGGAGAGGGAGAGAGGCTGCATGGGGCAGCCCCTAGATTCCACATCTCAGGCTGGCTACACATTACCTCCTAAGGCGGTTAAGGAGGCAATCCTGAGCACTTTGGCTGGGGTGTGGCCCCAAGCTAAGAAAACACCAATATGAAAAGTCTTAGCTTAAAATTTTTGAGAAACATTATGAGGAAGTATCTGAGTATCTCTCTGAAGACAAGCTTGAGAGGGCCAGCGCAGCCCTGGCGGCGTGAAGCGAGCGCTTCTCCTTTCTGAATGACAGTTCGCTCAGTCCCTCTTCCCACATAAGATCCTGTGCTTCCTCACTCTCCCACCTACTTTCCAGGAGTTGGGTTTTGAATCTTCACTCTCTTGTAGTGTAAGAGCCACACATAGGGAGTACATCCCCCAACTCCCTGGCCCTCTACCCTCCTATTTCTGTCATCCCATATTTTTCTATCCTGAATTCCACATGTCCCGAAGTTTACTCCATTAAAGTACTGCCACTAAGATGGATCTGATTTACATCTTTCCGCATCAGTGGGAGCTCCCGAATGTGGGGGCCTGCCGAGATCCCATAGAACTGGATCCTTTCATGACCAGCTCACCAAAGATCTTACATTTCTGATTCAAAGTGGTGCCGAAGCCCAGGAAGGAATTCCTAATATGTATTGGCTTTCATGAGAAACAGGAAAGAAAGGACTGTCTTGCGGCGGTTCACAGGAGGCAGCTGAGTGAAATGACTTCTAGAACTATCTGGATTGGTTTCGGAACATATTCTGAGGGCAGCTTTGAATTTACGGGAGTGACAATGAGTGGTGGCGCCATGGAGTTAGGGCTACTGCTACATCATCAATTTATCCACCATTACTTTATATATTTTTATCCAGGAATTCTTCCTAGATGCTTTGTGTAACGGCTCATTCAATGGCACACGACAAGCCTATGAGTTTCTTAATACATGAAGTGTGTTCCCAGCATCAGGCATAGAGTACCAAGGTACCAGAAAGGTTTACTAGGTGAAATTTTGAGACAGTACAGTAACAGAGGGTAACAACAATAGCATATGAAGCTAGTTTCCTGTCCTCCTTCTTGCAAAAGTGATTGGAAGATTCTGGCTTTGGCAATGGGACAAAAGAAGCATAGGAAGGTCTAAGGTCAAGAAGCATGCCCTTAGCTTCAAACGCATTTATACCCAGAGAGACCATTCTCTCACCTTTTCCAAGGCTTTTGGTTCATATACACTAATCAGTGTCAAATGCTTCTTGGTATATTATTTTGTCAGCTTCATTTAGATGCTGGTATTTACCAGCTGCCAACCTGATGATTGACGGTTAAATCACATGAGATTGTATGTTCCTCAAACCCATTTCCACCAGGTTTCTCCCCACTTCCATTTGAGTTGGTGGTGTGACCAAAGCCGAAGAGTGGGCCCACCGGGGATTAACTTGAAACCAGTAGCATTTTATGTGGCTTTTCCTTCTTTCTTAACAATCTTTTCTTTCTTTTCTTTTCTTTTTCTTTTTTTCTTTTCTTTTTCTTTCTTTTCTTTCTTTCTTTCTTTCTTTCTTTCTCTTTTTCTTTCTATTTCTTTTCTTTCTTTACTTTCTTTCTTTCTTTCTTTCTTTCTTTCTTTCTTTCTTTCTTTCTACTTTCTTTCTCTTTCTTTTTTCTTTCTCTCTCTCTCTTAACTTTCTTTCTTTCTTTCTCTTTCTTTACTCTCTCTCTTTCTTTCTTTCTTTCTTTTCTTTCCTTTCTTTGCTTTCTTTCTTTCTTTCTTTCTTTCTTACTTTCTTTCTTTCTTTTTCTTTTCTTTCTTTCTTCTTTCTTTCTTTCTTTCTTTTTCTCTTCCTTCCTTCCTTCCTTCCTTCCTTCCTTTCCTTCTCATCCTATTTACCATTTACTTCTTTTCATTTTTTATTTTCTACTCTCTCCTCTCCCCCCTCCCTCTCCCCTCCTTCCTTTTCTTTCTCTTTTCTTCTCTTCCTTTTTTTTTTATAATTCTGAAAGCTTGCCAAGGAGCCCAATCTGGTTATTCCAGAAAATAAAAACACATTGACATCATACTTCACCTTGAATTAGTAGGCATGAAAGCATCACCTAGATGGTATGGATGAATGAGGAAATTGCAATTGAAAGATTCGTGGTAGCGTCCAACTGCCTGGTATATCGGAAACTTGATTTGGTTTTATGCTTCCTCTGGCACCAAATTGTGAGCTGGGGTTGTCTGGATTTACACCTAAGTAGACCACGTATTTAAATCCCTATCTGTTTTATTTTTGAACCCAGATTTTCCCCAGTGAGACCTATCATCCTCTTCGTACATGATTCAATGGTCACAACTCAGGCAAAGATTTCAAAACAAAACGAAACAACTGGCACTAAGGAATCATTGCTTGAGTTCCTGCATCTTGTGTTAGGCTCAGTCAAGCTCTGCGGAGCTTTTGGTGGAAGGAAAGCCGTCTCTGGAACAGAGAATTTCTAAGTTCCGGATGCTAAATGGCTCGAAGATGGGAATATCTGGCACTTCTCCAGCTGGCTGGAGCACATGATCCCGCCGCACCTCCTGGGAGAAGACTGACCGAGGCTTCCCTACCCGACGGCAGGCCTAGCTCTTCACCTGTGGCTCGGCAGAAACCAGCTGAGGGTGGCCGATGTTTCCTTCACCTTAGAAAATCAAGACCATAACCTTTTAGTTAGCAAAAAATATCATGGATTTGCTTTTTGCCTGAGGCTTCTTTTGACAGTGTTGTGCTCAAAAAAATGAGTTTCTTCTTAACTTACAGTTGAAATGAGATAGTTTGAGACAACAGAAATAAGACTTAGGAAGAACTCTTTAGTCACAGGAATCATCAGGATTCTGTTTCCCGGCCTTCTGAAGGGATAACTCGGGGGTGGAGTTGAAGGAATGCTTCTGTTAGAGCTGCATAAGAAGAAAAAGCACATATGATTTGGCAAAATGTTACAACCTCTAATATTTACTTGCCGGGATGTTGTGAGGGGACTCACTGAGATAAATTAAGCAGAAATTACCTTAGGGACATCCTCTAATCCTTGTTATTTTTTTCTTCAGTTACTAACCAGAAAAAAAAAAATACAAGGGTGGGAAGAAAGCTTTCTCCTTTAATTTTATTATTACTTTGAGGTAGCATGATTGCACTCTCAGTATTAATTTTAGTGCTTTGTACATTCTCAAGTAAATCACAGCACCACCACCACTAAACTGTCAAAGACCCTTCACCATTGCCCTTCACCGTCTCTTCCTAGTCAGCCCCTACCTTTCTTCCCCACACCCCTTCTTGGTAACGCTTTCTCCTGCAGTCGAATGCGAAGGGTTTGTTTTCATTGGCCTTTCTGTGTTTTCTTTATAAACCAACATGAAAACATCTGGCCTTGTCAGTCTCCCCTTTGACTTACTTTGCTCAACATGTTACCCTCAATCCTATCAGAGTTTCTGTGAACAAGATCTTATCTTTTCTTATAGCCGAGTACTTATCTCATTGTGTACATATATTCCAGAATTTCTTTATCCACTCTGTTTCATGAGGAGATTTGGGCTGTTTCCCAGATCATGGCTATTATATAGCACTGCAATGTGCATGGGTGTGCAGCTTATTTTTAAAAAATGAAATGTTCTTCAAGGTTTTGGGATAGATACCAAGTGAGTGGGATTTCTGGGTCATATGGGACGTTCTATTTTGATGTCTCGAGGGAGTCTTCTTACTGTTTCCCCTTAGAGGCTGAATCAGCTGGCATCTGTCACAATCAGTCCCAGAGGGTTCCCTTTTCGTCTGTACCCCTGCCAACTTAAAGTTTGCTTCTGATATATTATATATACATTGTACATATATCTGTACATATGCATACCTATTCAGTACATATTTTCCTATATAAACTATATATGTTAAATATATACTTATATATAATTCTAAAATGTG
Organism: Cryptotis parvus; assembly: GCA_021461705.1. NCBI lineage: Eukaryota > Metazoa > Chordata > Mammalia > Eulipotyphla > Soricidae > Cryptotis > Cryptotis parvus. The sequence continues at coordinate 9,041 of JAJIBD010030537.1, forward strand.
AGGTGATCACACCACAGAGACTGGCCCATATCCAAAAGGGTAAAAACAAGAAGTGCTTGGTGTGTCCAAGGAAAAGGGGACTCTCCCACATTGTTGGTGGGAATGTTGACTTGCACAACCTTTCTGGAAAACTAATATGGACATTCCTCCAAAGACTAGAAATTTGAGCTCCCTTTTGACCCAGCCATGCCACTCCTGGGAATATATCCTGGGAAGCCAAAAACACACAGTGGAAACACCATCCGCACTTTTATTTTCATAGCAGCACTATTCACAATAGCCACAACCTGGAAACAACCAGTATGCCCGAGAACTGATGACTGGATAAAAGAAACTTGTGGTACATCTACACAATGGAATACTATGCAGCTGTTAGGAAAAATGAAGTTATGAAATTTGCCTATAAATGGATGGACATGGAAAGGATCATGTTGAGTGAAATTAGAGAAGGAAAGAGAGAGAATAGAATGACTGCATTTATTTGCATGACATAAATACATATATACATATTGATACCAAATCCAATGTCAGCTAAGCGTGGATCCAGGATGTCTTACAAAAGTGGAAATTACCACAAACGTGTGGGAGTCAGAGGTTAGGTAAGACAGAGAGGAGAACATGTGTGAATAAATGTCAAAAGGGCTAATACCAACCTAGAACCGAGCATTAAATACAGGCAAAAATGCACATGATGGCCTCCAAGTGTGTAGTTGCAACCCACAATGTGTAAGAGAAGGAAAAGAGAGAGGGAGAGAGAGAAAAGATAAAGGAACCTGCCATGGAGGCAGGCTATGGGAGGGAGGGAATTGGGGACATAGTGGTGGGAAATGGGCACTGGTGGAGGGGGGGGTGCTGGAACACTATGTGACCGAAACCCTCCAAACATGAACAACATTGTAATTGTATATCTCACGGTGGTATAATAAAATATTTTAAAATTAAAAAAAATAAAGTGCCAGATGAATATTTCATTGTAATTTTGAGCATAATCAGTTGATGTAACACATTTTTTTTCAATGCCTGCTAACTACTTGTATATCTTCTTTGAGTATTCCTGTTTCCAAGTATCTTTCCTTTGATTTTTGGAAATGGGTTTTGTTTACACTTTTGCTTGTTTCTAATGGAGTGCTTTTAGACCATTGGATATTGACTTTTGTTGCATTTCACACAGCAATAAACTTCCCCTTCCATTCTATTTAATTTAACCATCTTGTTTTTCAGACCAAAACTAGTTTAAATGCTAAGTTTTACAAATTGTTATGATTTTTTTTCTCCATGAAGTTGAATCATTGAAGTCAGTATCATGGAGTAATTCTACCTAAGGTTTCCTTATGTGCAGAACCTTAGAATCTCAAGGTCTATCTGTAGATCTTACTCTGAATTACTTCTGTGTATGGTGTTAGGTAAAGGTGTTAATTTTTTTTCTTTTCGTATGTGACTAACCACTTTTACTAACACTATAATTGAAGAGGCCCTTGCTGCCTTAATACATTGAGGCTTTGTTTTAAATTAATTTCCATCCATTTGACTAGGGTGTTAGTTTTTCATTCTAATTCTGATTTCAATCCCACCCACTGTTTTGGCACCTATAAGCTTTGGCTGTTGAAAAGTAAGGATTACTTTGTGCCTCCCAACTTAAGTTTTAGAAATTTTGCTGGTATTGAACGTTGATGATTTGGGGAGGTTTATAGTTCCATAAGATTTTAGTGACCATTTCTCTATGTCCTTAGAACAACTGTTTTACTTTTTATAGGGACAAACTTTGAATTGCTTTTCCTGCATTGGTGAGGATGGTCCCTTTTATTTATGGTAATTCCTCCAATCACTGAAACATAGAATATGTTTTATTTGAAGTGCTCTTCTGGCTATATTAGTATTATTGTATTCTATATGAATGATGATTAATCATGAGATAATAACATATATAATATACCCGTACTACCGAGGAGTATCCACACCCACACAGCAGAGCACGGTGACCCTCATAAGCCAATTCCAACCATTGGGTGCTACACTAGCACGTATTAGTCAAAATGGAGATACTGTAACCAGCAGAGCAAATTGAATGACGGGATATAAGTACGATCACTGATATTCTGTGGCCCCATGGTTCATCGATTGGCTTAGGTAGGGCACCAGTAACATCTCACATAAAGTTCTCACAACAAGTGTAACCAAGGGCATCACCTGTGCTCGAGACAGGAAGAGTCTCCAGTTATTCCTCAGGTCATGGAACTGGATGGTTTTGGCTCTGGGGTATGAAGTAAATGTCTACGATGGCTTCCAGGCTTTGGCCGTGGTGGTGGGTATAGTACAGTAGAAGGCTCTCATCTGAACGATTACTGATTGGAAAAAAAACAGGAGCAAGATCAGTTTTCTCTGATGGAGCCTGAGGACCTAGGGAGTCTGGATGTTGAGAATGACTGACTGCATGATGTGCCTGGTTTTCTGGGCTTCTTGCTAAGCTTACTGGGATAACGGGTAGCAGTTAGAACCTGTCTAAAACTGATAACAATGTATAAATGTAAAAAGATATTGGAAGGACCCTATCGTAAAATCAGCATTCTCAAGAATATCAGTTTGCTACTTTGGCCGCATGCAAGGGAACTATGGGTCTGAAAGCAGGTGGTCTCCTCTTCCACGGGGCAACGGGCATGATGGGAGAAGGCAGCCCAAAATACTACCCGTTCAAAGCATGGTCTCTCCCACATATATGAGAGCAACCTTGAGCAATGTTGACTCGGCCGGGGCTGGCCGAGCCTTTACCAGGAGGTCAGCCTCATGGGTTGCTTCCAACGGGGCTGTTACAGGGCTATGTCCGATGCAGGCCTGAATCTCTTCCAGATTGCAGATTAGCTGTGAGTCTTTGGGTAAGGTGTTCCTCCTCTTCGGGGCAACGTGTATGGAGGCGGAGGAAGGGCTTAACACTAATTATAAGAGCTGAATCAAGGTAAGCACAAAGACCTATGGGAACATCCTGTTTAAACTTAAAGTTTCCAAGTCTTTCGAAGTTTCCATCACATGTAAAGTTTCAAACATTGTAAAGAAAACAGAGATGTGAAGAGATAAGATGTGTTAGGCAAAGCACAAAACATGAAAACTGAGCTGGAAAGTCACACTATAAATATAAAAACATAACGATTTTTAGCACAAATTATCAAATAAAAGTCCTCTTTGATAATGATTAATCCACATGATACCTTCTGTCGAGATGAGAAATTGACTTTACAAATGTAGGGCTGCAAAATGGTTATACTTGGTTGTAATGGAGATGGGAGTAGTTTCTCTGGGCTAAACTACTGGAAATTGTAAGCCGAGAACATAAGTTGGAACAATATTTTTGGAACCAGACTTGAAAAAAGAGCTCACATTTGAAATACAGGAATTTGAAAATTAATCTATCCTGTGGCCAACCAGAAATCTCTGTAATTTTGGACTTGTGTAAACACTGAAGTTTTGCCCCAAATTTCTGAAATCCAAAAATTTTACAAAGAAAGTTAAGTGATAATGTCGAACATTTTGGGGATAAGGTGAACAAGACCACACAGTGTAGGTGCTGGGTCAGAGGAGGCAAGGGAGAGAGAGAAAGGTCAGGGTACATTTCCGGAATCACGCAGCTAGGACAGAGACCTCCCTATGATGAACGACTTCAGGGCTACTTGCACGCACATGACAAACCTGGTTCAATCTATAGCAGCCTATAGTACCCAATCAACACCAGGAGGATCTCTGAGTATAGAGCAGGTGAGTCCTGACCACCGCCTGATCTTAGCCATTAATCACTATCACTATCCTCCCTTTGATCATCTATTTGCTAGAGCGAGCACCAGTAATATCTCCATATATCCTGTTCATGCTAGTAGAGCCCAAGGGCATCTATTTGCTCCAGGAACATAAAGAGTTCAAACTATTATATTAGTCATGGGAATGAACTAATATAAAAGACTTATGTTACTGGTGGCTTGGCATATCAAAAAAAACAGGCGCAGCTCCAGGCTTGCTGCCGTGCAGGTGGCAAATACCCTTTAGTCACCTCCAAATATAGCATTTATAGATGAAACCACGCGGCTGCTTTGCGCCACGCGAGACAGGCTGTGATACATTAATATCAAGTGAGTATTTTGCTTTTTGGGTCACACCTGGCAAATACTAGGGTCTGCACTCAGGAATTACCTCCTGGCAGTGCCTAGGGACCATATGGGATGGCAGGGATTGAACCCCGGTCAGCTGTGTGCAAGGCAAACACCCCACCCATTGGACTATCTCTCCAGTCCTAATAAAACTTTTTTGCCTAAGTCTTTATCTTGTTATCTGCAGTTACTTGGTAGTTTTGGACATAACTACTATATTTTAAGAAATTTCTTTCTTCTAGTTCATTTCTTTTCTCTTCTAGTTTATATATATATGCAGCAGTTTTTTGTGTGCTGCTTTTGTAGCTGAATACTATATTTCTCTGATTTCTTTGGGTGTATGTTTTAAGATTTTCTATGTCATTCGCAAATATAGTGATAGTTTAACATCTTTCCTAGTTTAATCCATGGAATAGAAAGATAGTACATTAGGTACAGAGCTTGCCTTGCACAGTTGACCTAAGTTAGATATAGTTTTCCTAGTTGTGCCAGAGTGAACCCTGAGCACAGCCAAGAGTAAGCCCTGAACACAGCCTAGTATGGGTCAGAAACACCAAAAAAATGTGAAGACCATTTTGAACCCCTTTAATTTGTTGCTTAATTGCTGTGGCTAGGGCTTTCCAATTCTATATCAAATAATGTTGAAAGCAGACATTTCTTGTCTGCACCTAATCTTAAGGAAAGGCTTTTTTTTTTTTTTTTTTTTTACTGAGTGTGATGTTAACTGTGGAGAGTTGTATTTAGGACTTTATTAAAGTGAGCTCCTTCTATCCCCATTTTGTTAAGCTATTTTTTTTACCATGAATAACATATATACACACACAATATCACCAAATATTTATATCACTTATCACTTGTCTTCCTGTTGTTCATTGATTTGCTCTGCGGGCACCAGTAACATCTTCATACATACTGTCACATGAACCACGCAACTGCAAAGTGGCCGCGCGGCAACAGGGAGAGATCGGCTTTTCTCTTCAGTGGAACTCTGACAAGCTGTGGAGTCCGATGTTGAAAATGGTAGCCCTCATGGTGTGGAGGTTCTATGGGATTCTTGCAAAGCCTATTTCAAGCTCAGGTATGCTTGAACCAGAGACACAGATACACGGGTAGAGCTGCTACCGGCTCTCCTGCTGCTCAGCTGATCATGAGGTATTTCGAGAGAAGGCAGGTTCTAGCCCTGGCCCGCCATCCTGGCTAGAGCTTCGTTAAGAGATTTATATACTATTTATATATATAAGATTTATATATATGATTTATATCTATATGATTTATATCTATAAGATTTATAAGATTTATATCTATAAGATTTATCTATATAAGATTTATCTATATCTATCTATCTATTTATCTTTCGTAGTAGTACTAGGTTTTTTCTAGGTTTTCTATTTCTTCTTTAGTCAAGTCTGAATGGTAAGATAGTATGGTTTTATGATTATTCTTCTGGGTTTCTGGACCACATTTGGTAGTGCTCAAAGTTTGGTCCTGGCTCTGTGCCTCAGGGATTACTCCTGGCAGTGCTCAAAAACCATACAAGACGCACTGGGAATCTAATGAGAGGCAGCCACATGCAAAACAAAACAAGTACCTTATCCTTTGAACTCTCCTCTCAATCGGGCATATTTGATTATTAAAATATAGTAATTAAAGCTAGTCTATTTTGTCTAGATTGTTCAGTTTAGTGGCATAGAGTTGATCACAGTAACTTCTCATGAGCTCTTATATTGCTGAAGTATCTGTTGTAACTTCCTCCTTTATCATTTCCTGAAGTTTTATTTTCTTTCTACAGGAATCTTGTTGAAGGTCTTTGGATCTTGTTTAGTCTTTTGTCCCAGCAGGCCCAGGCCCAGATGTTAAAGATCCCCATGGGCCCAAAGGTATATGGGGCCCAGCCGGTCTCTCACAGTATTCAGGTCTGGGGATACATAAACAGCATGTGCCAGGGCTCAGCAGAGTCCCCCGACATCACTCACAATCCATTTAGGTCCCCAGTCTGCATCAGGGCCAACCGCCCATTCTCTCAATTGATGAATAAAGGAACAAGACCACATGCTCTTGAAGCTCTCCTTTTAATCTGTCTTCTCTCACTCCTCACTGCATCTCACTCCAGGAACCTCTCCAGGTACCTCTCTCTCTCTCACAGTGGGGCGTGTGTCTTGGGGCTGCCCACCAGTCCATGGGCCTGGCCCCTGGCCCCAATAGTCCTCCCAGACTAGACAGAGCACATCATACAGCGCAAGTTCTCCAGCAGGCCCTTCTGGTCAGGGGGTCCTCTCTCCTCAGAGCATCTTTTCAGGTCCTATCTCAGGACCTCTCTTTTCAGGTCCTCTCTTCTCCAGTCCTCCCTGCTGAGGGCTTCTCTCTTCAGGGCCTCTTTCTCTTTCTTTGTCTATCTCTGTCTCTATTTCTTTATCTTGTCTCTGCTTTCTCTCACTATATTTCTGTCTGCATGTCTTTTCTCTTCTTCAGGTCCTCTCTTTCAGGTCCTTTCTCTTTCAGGTCAGCCCACTGGGTTCGTGCCCTGGCCCTAGTGCTGGTTTTTCATGCCCAGACACCAGGTACTGTGGCCTGGAGCTTGCCCCTCAGGCCCAGAACACCAGGCACACTGGGATTCTGTCCTGAAGATCTTTATAGCAGCCTGGCCTGACTTAGAATTCCGGGCATCTGTTGCAGGACTCCTCTAAGGGCCACTGCATCTGCTCTGAATTGCCTCCTGCAGATCACTTAGTGGATGGGGGGTGGTCTGGATGTGGCAATTTATCTGACCATGTGTGCTGTACTAGCTGGTATAAATATTCTCCCAAGCTACCACAATCATCGTGGGACTAGCTAGATCTTACCAGCATATTAGCCTGGCCACGTAGGGACCCCTAAGTAATTAGACCAGAGAGAAATGCTATTTGCTTCCAAGCAAACAAGCATGGCTCCCTGATATACTCAAAGGCAACTAAAATACAAAACCACAATGAAGTAGAAGAGACTTGTGAAGGCTTGAGAAATATTTAACTGGCATTAGTATTAGTCTTTGGTATAGAGACATGCCATCTCAGAAACCCCCCTTCTCTAACCCATAAAGGCATTTCCAGGCAGATCTTGGCTCAAAACATTAGCATTCAAAAGGGCCTAGGTGAGGTGCAGGGAGGGATTACCTAAGGGCATTTGACCCTCCCTGCTTTCCATAACAGTGGGAGGAAGGTCTGAGTTGCAGGGGTATAAAACTAGCCTATTTCCTCTCTCCTCGCTTCTTTTTTGGGCTCTCTCATTGTGAGCGCTCACCCTTCTTGGGAGTCTTGTCTTCTCCTTTTACAAGGCCTTTACACGTGGTGGTCGCCATCTTGGCCTACACGTGGCTGGGGTTCTAGCCTGGAATCCTAAGCACTGGGCTTTTCCTTTTGCTGATTTGTATGCCTGAACCCGTGATAAGTAAAGCCTTTTAAAACTGCATCAGAGTCCTGAGTTTTCATCCATTCCTCACGGCTTCAGAGGTAGAAGGGAACTTGCTTCCCGGCACTGTCGGGGACCCTGGCGGGCGTGCCACGACAGGCGTCTCAACTGTTTTTAACAGTTTTCTTAACTGTCACCTTCAGGGATTATCCAACAGCCTTTTAAAAAACTAAATCCTGATTTCATTGGCCTTTTATAGTGTTTTGATTGCCATATCATTTCTGTTGTAATTTTAATGATTTCCTTAATACTTTGAATTTCATTTGTCATTCTTTCAAAAATAACTGAGATATGAGATTAGATTATTTGTGCATTCCTTGTTTCCTATGTAAGCATATATTATTATGAATATCAACATTTCTTTTACTATGTCCCTTAATTCTAATAACTTGTTTTTATTATCACATACTTCCATTAATTGTTTCATTTCTTCAATGATTTCCATTTGATCTAATGGTTCTTCAACATTATGTTGTTTACACTCCAAGTGTTTGAGATTTTCTTTTTCTTTTAATGGCTTATATCTACCTGAGCTCTGCCCCATGGGCTCTGGATGGTTGATGGTTGATGATTTGACATAGAAAAGTCTGGGCCCACTGGGCCTCTGGGATGAACCTAGAGCCACAGCAGAACCTGGCAAGCTACCCATGGTATATTCGATATGCCAAAAAACAGTAACAATAATGGACCTCATTCCCAATGAATGGAGTTGTTACTGGTGCTTGCTTGAGCAAATTGATGAACAACGGAAGACAAGTGACAAGTGACAATTGATCTACCAACATATCACTGTGACCTAAGAAGCCAGCTGTTCCAATTGCTCATTTATTGGTGCTGTTTCCTTTGTTGATTTTTATGTTTGATGAATCCATATAATGATATGAGTGGGGTGTTTCTTAGTAAGATATGAGTCTCTTACTACTGTTGGATTAATTGTGTTAAGAACTTTGTTACCCCAAGGCTGGGGCATATATGTTGTTAAGAGTTAAATCTTCCCTGATTATCTATTTGTGATGTTCAGCTCTATCTCTTATTTCTGTCTCATATAAGTATGGCACCCTTAACTTTTTTAGGCTATGATTTGCCTGTATTATTGTTGCCTGTATTATTATGGATTTGCCTGTATTATTGTTTTCCAAACCTTTGTATTGGGAGAGAGAGACATTTTGTTCATTTTTCTAAGAGGATTTGCTTTTGCTTCTTTGGCCTTCCCCTATGTTCTCTGATTGCACTTTTGATATTAGTCTTTTTTTTTTTTTTAAGTTTTCTGCTTCCATACACCTCATCTGTTTCTTCTAAATATATCTGCTTTGAGCATAGCATATAATGACAGCTTACGTTTTAAGCTTATTTCCCTTTCTCAATTTAAAATAAACAAATTTCTGAGTTCATTCTGGGGTTTCCCTGTTATTCTTTTCCCTGTTTCATGTTTTTATGTGTCTGTCTGCTACCGTCGGATTTCTTTGCCTTTTATGCAAGTTTATGAAAGCAAATGCCTTTAGCTGTTGTTTGTCTGAAAATGTTTTTATTATTCGCTCAAATCTGAGTGAAAACATGGCAAGGTAAAGGATTCCTGGTTGGAGGTTTCCTTTTTAATTAGAGACTTGAAAATATCATATCACTCCCTTCTGCTCTATGGAATTTCATTAGAAAAATCTGACGGGACCTATGTTGCTTTCTTTTTTATATGAGACTTGCGCTCACAACTGATATGACTTAAGTGGCGAATTGGTTAGCTGTGCAGTACTTATAAGACAGTATGAGGTCTTTGCTTCTCTGTCAGTTTTGTTTCTTGGCATTTTGGTTACAAAGTGTCTTGGGATCTCCTATTTGGTCTTTATGTCTGGAGCACACTGTTTCCTGGATCAGAGTATTTCTCTCCTCAGACTGGGGAATTCTTCCCATTCTCTCTTTCCTCTTTTTGAACTCCTATTATAAAAATGTTGTTCCTATTAAAAAGTTGTCAAATAGACATCTTCTTTTACTAAAGTTTTTCTTCTTCATTGATAATGTTCTCTACCTTGTCTTTGAGGTCAATAATTTTAATTTCTTCCATTCTGCTGCCAATTCCCATTATTGTGTGTGTGTGTGTGTGTGTGTGTGTGTGTGTGTGTGTGTTTAGTTCAACTACTTGTACTCTTTAGATCATTCATTTCTTTTTGGGCTTATTCATATTTTTTTCATGCTTTCTACCAAGTTACTGATGGTCCCTAACTGATTTTTTCATTTCACTGAACATTGATAGGATTGTTGCTTTGAAATCTTATCAGGGAGTTTAGAAAGTTCTGGTGTTTGAAGATCCTCCTGGCATTTTGTCTCCAGGAATGGGGCTGATGCCATTGCTATATGAAAGTTAGGCTTGGAACTCTGAGTGTGAGTTGACCTGGGCAACAACCAGGGGTAATAGTTGGAAAGTCAAATCAGTGTCTTTGGTTTTGAGTCTGTTTAGGCCTAGATGACTGCTGAAGGTTTCTGGTCACAGCTGCCTTGTAGCAGCTATTGCCCCAAGATCTAATGGGCCTGAACTTTTGGACCAGGGTTCACAGTTTCTGGCAACAGTTATTGAGTTAAAGTCTGACAGACCTAAACAGTAACCAGGGATTGTGGTTATGTATACCAAACTGTTCAGCAAACTGAACATAGCTACTGGGGATGGGGGCCCCATTTGCCAGCACTTGACTGCAATTTTAGAGTCCAAGTTATCATAAATGGGTAACAACCTGAGTTTTGATGCGGTTTTTTTGATAAACTGTTAGCACAAAGTTTGAGTGGGCCTTTGCTATCACTAGATGAAATCACTCATCTAGTGGGTCCCTGTATGCCCAAAGTGATATGTTTAAGCAGTTATAAAAGATGACCAAAAAAGGATACTACTACCTTAAAACACATTTGTGTTGAGTTTGAAAATGTTTACTGAACTGTCTGGAATACTAGATTTCTGGCAGACAGGGGTAGCTTTTTGTCCATTTTGAAGAACCTGGGTGGTAGTGACCAGAGAATTTGGGTTTGTGTGTAATCAACTATTAACAGTGGATAGATTTGTTCAATCTTGGGGAGTATGCTTCAGATAAGAATTTCCCCCAGATGCTTGAGCACCCAAATTGGTGGGATTGAATGGCAGTAGGGGCTCTACACTGCCAGGGGTGTGGCAGTTTCCTATCTGCCTTACTATGTTCTACAGTCTGGGCATGGGTCCCTTTGCTATCTGCCAATGCATAGAGAGACTGGATCTACTTGTTTTCTCACCACTGTGGGCTGGACTGGCTGTGTCAGCTGGCTTGGCTAAGAAAGATTCCATCAGCCACCAGCTTGCTCTCCACAGGCTTGTTTGGGTGAGTTCATGGCAGAGAAGTATGGTACTCAATAGTAACAAAGATAAAGATTATATGGACTCCAACCAACTCCCAGTCACTTGTTTCTCCACTCGGTGGATGTGAAAACAGAACTGGTTTCTGAGTAACCAATGCGCGCCAACACACCCTCACACCCACATCATTTCTCAGCATCATAGGAGTTCGCAATGGGGAGTCCGCTTCTGGGTTCACAAGAGAACCCCTTTGAGTTGCACTCCTCCAAACCACTTGTGCTCTTCCACGTCTGTCCATCCCTGTCTCTGCAGCTGCTTGCAATCCCACTGTGTGGTGGGTGCGGTGGGTGTCAGGATTCAGTGATTTTTCTCTGCTGTGCCTCAGGCAGGCTCTGCATTCCATCCAGTTCTTGGTATACATTTTTTCATGGAGCATGCTGGGCAAACTCTCCTGTATTTGAGTTTGAACTTTGAACCTTTTAGTTTACCATCACAATAAGCAGAAGAGGGGATGCTGACTTAAACTTGGAAACAGCTTTGGGCTCAGATGTGGGTAGGAGAGCTTTGAGGTGCATGCTAGAGTCTATATTGCTGTGAAGGGCAGAATGACCAAAAGAAATTCTGGTGAGGGGTCAGAAAGGAAGCAAGCTTCCATCTTCTCCCTGCCAGGTGCCAGGTCTAAGTTAAACTCTAGCTTCACTACAAAATGAGTGGAGATTTTAAAGTGAAAAGTGGATCCTGTTGTTTCATGGCTTAAATCCTAGCACAGGTCTCCCCCTTTTATATTTCCACGACAGGTGGTGTTTAGGGCTGCACTTGCTCCAATTAAATTCTCCTCCGTCACTAAAATCCAGCCACACTTTCCAATCATTCCACTCCAATCTCCATCCTACTCAGAACCTACTGAACTTTATTATTTACTCTGCCCAGAATTTGTGTGTGTGTGTGTGTGTGTGTGTGTGTGCGCACACATGCAGTGGAGGGTAGAGGGGCACATCCCAGTGGTGCTCTAGGGCTTCTGTTCTCTGTGCTCCGGGATCACTTCTGGGAAACCATGTGGTGCAGGGCATTAAACCAGGGTTGGCTGCATGCAAGGCAAGTATCTTTTTTTTTTTTTTTGAGTACTGAATTTTTTTAAATTAAACATTTTATTATACCACCGTGAAATATACAATTACAACGTTGTTCATGTTTGGAGGTTTTGGTCACATCGTGTTCCAGCACCCGCCCTCAACCAGTGCCCATTTCCCACCACCAATGTTCCCAATTCTCTCCCCCTCCCATAGACTGCCTAAATGGCAGGTTCTTTATCTTTTTTCTTTCTCCCTCTCTCTCCCTTCCTTCTCCTACACATTGTGGGTTGCACTACATACACTTGAAAGCCATCATGTGCATTTTTTGGCCTGTATTTAATGCTCAGTTCTATGTTGGTATCAGCCCTTTCGACATTTATTCACACATGTTCCCTTCTCTGTCTTACCCTAACCCTCTGACTCCCTCACGTTTAGGTAATTTCCACTTTTGGTAAGACGACCTGATATATTTATGTCATGCAAATAAATGCAGTCATTCTATGTCTCTCTCTTTACTTCTGACTAATTTCACTCAACATGATCCTTTCCATGTCCATCCATTTATAGGCAAATTTCATAATTTGATTTTTCCTAACAGTTGCATAGTATTCCATTGTGTAGATGTACCACAGTTTCTTTATCCAGTCATCAGTTCTCGGGCATACTGGTTGTTTCCAGGTTCTGACTATTGTGAATAGTAAGGCAAGTATCTTAATCCCTGTACTACCTCTCAGCATTATCTAGAATGTTCTTAATCTAGTCTTCTAGTCTTGTAAATCTCACAATCTGTTGCAGGACACCTAAGAGCCTCTGCATCTGCCCTAGATTGCCTCTTGCAGGTCACTTCATAGATAGGGGGGAGTAGTTTAAATATGGCAGTTTATCTGACCATGTATTCTATATTGGCTGGTATAAATATTCTCTTATGCTACCACAATCATCGTGGGACTAGCTAGATCTTACCAGCATATTTGCCTGGCCATGTTGGATCTCCAAATAATTAAATCAGAGAGAAATGCTGTTTGCCTTCAAGCAAGCAAGCATAGCTCCCCTGATAACTCAAAGGCAACTAAAATACAAGACTACCGTGAAGTAAAGACGAGACTCTTGTGAAGGCTTGGAGAAATATTTAACTGGCATTAGTATAGTCTTTTGGTACAGAGGCATGCCATCTCAGAAACCCCCTTCTCTACCCTATAAAGGCATTTCCAGGCAGATCTTGGCTCAAGACATTAGCATCTAAAAAGGGCCTAGGTGAGGTGCTGGGAGAAATTACCTGAGGGCATTTGACCCTGCCTGCTTCCCATAAAAGTGGGAGGTCTGAGTTGCAGGGGGATAAAACTAGCCTGCTTCCTCTCTGGCTCTCTCTCTTTTTTGGGCTCTTTTTTTGGGGTTCGCACTCTTCTTGGGAGTCTTGTCTTTGTCTCCTCTTTACAGGGCCTTAACACATGGTGGCCGCCATCTTGGCCTACACGTGGCTGGGGTTCTAGCTGGGAATCCTAAGCACAGGGTTTTTCCTATTGCTGATTTGTATGCCTGAACCTGTGATAAGTAAAGCATTTTAAAATCTGCACCGAATTCCTGAGTTTTCATCCATTCCCGCTGGTTTCAGAGGTAGAAGGGAACCTCTTCCCAGTGTTGTTGGGGACCCCAGCAGCTCCCGACAACAATCCCTCATAGTTTTAAAGCCAGCCTTGGAAAGCTGATAATCTCTTTTTGTACAAACATTAGCTCAAATATTATCTTAGAGTAGTTCCCTTTCCCATGCAATATAAATATTACTCCACTTCTGTAGCCTCTTCTTAGCCCTCACACACATGATCTCATGGTCTGATTTATTGCATTTACTATATGTTGCCATACTGGAATGTCTGCTTCATAAAATAGGGTCAGGGAAGGGCTGGCCTGTTATTACTATTTCACTAACTTATCAGTCAGAGCCTGGCACTTCACAGCTTCTCTATGATTCTTGTTGTTTTCTTTTTTTTTGTAGAAAAAAGAAAGTGTAAGAGACAATATGGATGTAAGAGTAAGACAATATGTAATCTGGTGCTGTCTCTGGGAAGTCTTCAATATGAGAAAAATAGTGAGATGGCAGCAGAGAGCAAAAAAGTTCATTTTTGTGCCTTTTGTGGACAGCAAGATGATCAGGACACTGGAGATGCTGGTTTTGAAAAATGATGATACATCAATCAGTCCTCCATGAGACCATCAACACATTCTAGTTTCTCAAGTGTGGGCGCATCTATTGACTACTGACAGTTCCTAGAATTTCCTTGGTTTTGTTACAATAATCCTCATCTCTTAAAGCAGAGTTTCATAAATTTGTTCTAATTGTGTGGAAAAAAAAGACCCATCCACTTCAGACCCACAGATGCACTGCTTGGCCAGCCCCATGTGGAAGCAACCCATGGAGTTGACCTCCCAGTAGGGGCTCGGCCAGCCCCTGGCTGAGTCCAACATTGCTCCAAGGGTTTGCTCTCATGGGCGGGAGAGGCCATGCTGGCCGGACTTGGAGTGTTTTGGGCCCTGCCCTTTCCTCCACCTCCATGCCAGTTGCCCCTGAAGAGAGAGACCCCACCCACGCCAGACCCACAGGTCTATTGGCACCGCCCGTGTGATATTTTTAGAGAATGCTGATTTTAGGATAAGATTCTTCCCAATATCTTTCACATTTATACATTGTATACAGTTCTAGACAGGTTCTAACTGATACCAGTAAGCCTAGCAAGAAGCCAGAGCAAACCACACATCATGCAGTCAGTCATTCTCAACATCCAGACTCCATAGTTCCTCAGAGTTCCATCCAAGAGAAAAACCTGATCTTTCCCTTTAAGTTTCATCAGTAAATGCTCGAGATGAGAGCCTTCTACTGAGACTATACCACCTACATGGCAAAGCCTGGCAAGCTACCCGTGTTTTATTTACTTGTTATGCCAAAGACTAGTAACTATTATGGACCTCAGTTCCATGACCTGAAGAATGGTTTTAGGGCTCCTCCTGTCCCTGGAGCAAGTAGATGACCTTGGGTTACACTTGCTTGTGACAGGACTAATGGAGATGTTACTAGTGCCCACTCGAGCAAATCGATGAACAATGGGGAAGACAGTGATGCAGTGTGAAAAAAGAAAATTTTTTCTTTTGTTTTTTGGGCCATACCTGGTGATGCTCAGGGATTATTCCTGGCTCTGTGCTCATGCATTACTCTAGGCAGTGCTCTAGGAACCACATGGGATGCCAGGGATCCAACTCGGGCCTGCTGCTTTCAAATGGCCTACCCACTATACTATCACTCCAGTCTTTGCCTGAGAAAATTTTATGAGATCCTAGCACCTAGATATATAAAACAGGTATACAAACATGGTCAGAGAGATTCATATTTGAAATTTCTTTATTCTTATATTGCATCTTAAATTTTTATACTAGCTTTGGTTTCAGTATGTCTATATTCATGTTAGCATATGGATGCTTTATTTGACCATGCATAAAATCTATAGTTTCAGAACCTGCCATGGAGGCAGGTTATGAAAGGGAATAGGGGACATCGGTGGTGGGAAATGGGCACTGGTAGAGGGCGGGTGCTGGAACACTATGTGACCGAAACCTCCAAACATGAACAACATTGTAATTGTATATCTCACGGTGGTATAATAAAATATTAATTAAAAAATTTATGTTTCAGAGAAAAAATATTAGTTGAATCTTTATCTTGGATTACTGTTATGTTAATAATCAATTTCAAAGATGCAAGTGTGCAGTCTGAGAGGTTCTAGCATTTTTTCCCTGTTGCAACCCAAACTTTTTTATTTAATTTTGATTTTTAACACAATCCATGCATTTTTCAATAAATATTTATTGAGTATTTATTATGACTAGACATTAACAGGATAGAGAAAATAACCA